>PVNU02001598.1:0-408881 GCA_003013855.2 Liriodendron chinense | reverse complement strand
GCACCACTCCACGTATACCAACTAGGGGCGTAATCAGGTACCTAGACTCGATCCGCTCCCTTTAATATCGCAATATAACTGGCTCTAATAACAGCCCGTACGTCTCAACACCTTCCTTCTACCAATAGTAGTATATGAACCTCTCCAGCCGCACCCTCCTAAACAGCAAACCGGAGCTGTTAAATAATGTCAGATAGGCATTATAAATCTTATCTGAAACATGAATAAGTGTGAATAGTTTGTTAGAGTACATAACAAGCCAAAAAAAAAAAAAACCAACTGGAAGTTGGGTTAAAGAAAATAACACGAAAAAAATAGATTCGTTACCCACTTACCATAAAGCTACTAAAGACCGTTCTACTCCATGTAAATAGAAGTTCCTACATACGCACACTGATCGAACCATGTACTAGAAAACGCTCAAACCCAGAGTTGAACTAAAGGAACACACAAAAAAAATAATAAAACAATATTGTACTTTTACGTGAGAACTACTAAAGAACATTCTATTTTATATACTAATAATAATTAGTACATACATCCACTCTAGCTACCTACCTAAGAGAGAGAGAGAGAGAGAGAGAGAGAGAGAGAGATATCATATATTGGTATAACTAACTACACAACTTTTCGTAAAACTAAATACCCAAAACCAAAAAAGATTACGAATCATAAAGTATACGGCACGTCAAGGTTTAGGTAAAGGAGACACCACCTGGATCTATCTTTCGAACCTACTTGACATTCAGAAGTTTTGGAACTTGAACCAATCTATAGAAAATAAAAATATTTAAAACAATTATCAATCAACTTAATCTTCTACACACCTACATCCGTCCTATCTCGTTGCCAATGGTTTTAGATGGTGAATGAATGTTGCAATTGAGCATGGAAAATAATCAACGAATTACATATTAATATATATATATATATATATATATATATATATAGATACATATTATGGAGGAGGATACCTTGGTTTTTATGGGACTTGATATTCTTGTAGCCTATGTATGGGTGCCCCAGTATTGCTTGTATGTTACTAGTATATAGTAGATATATTACTAGGTTATTATATATATATATAATATATATATATATATATATATATATATATATATATATATATATATCTATATATATATATATTTATGTTATTGAAGGAGGATGTTGGTTTTTAGGGGGGGACATGATATCTTGTAGCTTATGTATGGTGCCCGATAGTGCTTGTATGTTACTAGTATATAGTAAATATTATTAGGTTATTTAGTTTATATATACTTGTCAACTACAATGACCATAGGTTTTGAACTATTTCTGCCACTGTTGCGTTAAAGATGTTGGTTTGCTTGAATGAGAACTTGTTGAATTCTATTCCTGTTTAGCCGAAACTTGAACATAATTGGATAATCGTTTTCAAGTTTTGTTGGTAAATGCATGTCTTTATGTTTTTATAATTCACCCTGTGCAAGTACCATCAAGTTTCTGGTCATGTCCTTATCGCGGTCTGTAGCCAAAGTATGCTCGAGCCTTAGGGAGTTGTTGCAGTTGGACTTATATAACCTATCTTCTTCAGGTCGAGGGGGTGTACTATTTTGTTTTCTGATGGATGTAATGAACTACAATGACCTGATCTTATCAAGATGATAAGTATGTAACTTGGCCTCAGTTGAGTTCTATTATGAAATGAACAAATTTAGCATAGAGCTCAACTGATAGGTTTCTGCCTGCATGGTGTAGGTCTTCTGTTAGTGATTTCTGACCATAGGATTTGAACTTACTAACAAAAGATCTCCACCATGCAGGCATAAATATATTAGATGGGTTTGTACGCTAAAGATGTACATTTCTTCAATGGAGCTCAACTGAAAATCAAGTTACCTATGATAAACTACAACAACATGATCTTATCACGATGATAAGTATGTAGGCAGCTCTCCTCGTTTGTTACGGAGAGTCCGATCTAAAAAAAAAAAAAAAATCAATTTGACTTCATGGTCCAGAATCAATTTGACTTCATGGTCCCTTCAAAAAATGGTGAAGATGCTCTTTGTTGATGCCTTGAATTAGAATATGTTGGTGTACAACTGTAGCAGGTACAACTGTAGCAGATCCATTTATGCCTTGAATTAGAATATGTTGGAGTCTAGGCATCACATTCATTAGCACGTCCCAGCATGTCTTGCATAGGTGACATGAGCTGAGGTTGCTCATTGGTCTGGTGTAAGTCTAGAGCTAAAAATCAGGCTGTTCTACTCACTGGATGATTCACTTCTAACATGTGTGAGGTAGGTGAGTAGAAGACTTGCTAGCTAGGTTGGTATGCTTGAGGGATGAAATTCATCTTTTTCGTAGCTCACTCATGTATGACTGGTGAAACTCATTCCTAGCTCCACATGCTTGAGAGAAGGTGAGAGAGGGAGAGTTCTTCCTTGACTCATGTGACCAGGGAGAGGTCTTCCCTCTGCAAACTTCACATGTGTGGGAGGATGGGTGCTTCCTTTCTTGCACATGTGATGGAGAGTTGCACTTCATGTGTTGTTGGCCACACTAGTTGAGAGAGGAGACTCTTGCTAGACTTGCTTGCACATGAGGGAGAGGATGCCCACCAATGCAACGGCTGCACACATGCATGAGGAAGGAAATGTCTTCCTTAACTGGAACGTGTGGTGCTTGCTATGCTGTAGAACACATGAGAGAGATGTCTCTCTATTGATTGCAGTTGCTGGTGAGCTGCTTCATTGGAGGATGTTCAGTCCATGGTTGTTTTAGAGATTAACGGCTGGAAGACGATGCAGTGAGAGGTAGCTGTGATGGATGGCTGGAGAACTCCTTCAGTAAGCACTCTCTTTTTAAGTTCCTTTCCGATTGCATGGCTGTAAAGTAAACACTTTTGTGAGAGATGACGAGTTTGTCTCTCAGCCAACGGTTTTTCGACTTCTTTTGCAACTTTTGTATGCAAAAGTCCCCCGTCATAGACAAGGTCCCAGTATGTACTGACAAGAGCTGCAATTTCTAAAGTGATTGCAAGCAGTACCCTCCAACCCATTCCGTTTCCACATCATAAGCAGTCCTCATGATGACTGCAACAATTGTCGCAGAGTATTACATGGATCCGTTGTATAGTTGCATTACATGCATCTTTCTCTTCAAATGTGCCCCTGACACACTGCAATGCCACCAAGACAATCAACATAACTAAATGAGAGCTAACAATTTGGGCAGTTAAAACATTTTGGACGTTGGATGTCTTGATTCTGTTTTTGTAATATTGAAATATTCATGATCAATGAAAGTGCATGCATAGTACCCAAACATTTCATTCGACAGCTTCTCTAGTGTTCTTAACGATTCTATATCTAATTCGGACCCAAACAAGTATAGCTCGGTGAGGTTAGGTGGGGAGTACATGCGGCTCCGGCAAATTCTCCAATATTCTTATCAAATATGTCCTATATAAATGAAGATGATTTGAGAAGGAATCAAAAGCTAGAATCGACCCTTCATTACCTGCTCTTAGCCACAATGATCTAAGGTGGACCAATTTACAAGGGGAAGGGAATAATGCCATTTTGAGATCTCCTATTATGCAATAGGAGAATATTGCATTTTCTGGGTTGTACCAGAATCTGAAACATGGCCGATTTAGTATTGGGTTGTACCAGAAACTTGTCTAAGTTCAAGAACATTTTCTGGGTTTGGGGTGTCTTCTAATGAAGAGGGCTTGAGATGGTGGCACTATGATGGCTGATCTATTGTGGTCATCTGTTTCCATTGCAGAGGATGCCCATACATGACATACCTGTTGACAGTGAGTTTGCTGTTAGAGACTAGGTTGGAGAAAGTGGCTCACAAATAGAGGAACATGAATGCTGTCATCCCATCTTTGGTGTGAAAGATGATTTAGGTTTGGCTACTAGTTTCTAGATTCTTGAGGACTTCAATGGAGATTAACTGATCAAAGTGGATTGAAACAAAGATAATGTCAGTTACTAGAAATTTCCATGAAGTCATCGGTCAACTCCTGTGTTGGTGCCATTCCGGTTGCTGTCTAAAGTTAGATAGTTTCAAAAACTCAAAGAGTTGCAATCCTTGGTATAAGAACATCAATAATCAACTGAACAAAAAAAAAAGATAAGAAAAAAATCAAGCATGAAAGATCTTGTTCTGGTCAAAAGAAGTGGCTGCAACATAAAAGCATGCTTCAGAAACCAAGTGAATTCTCAATTAACTAGCCCCATTTGCAGAGAGAACCGATCAGATCAGCATGTAGAATGTCCTGTCTTATTCGATAGGATTCCTTGATCACCATCACCTTGTGGCTTCTTTTCTACTAGTCTAAATTGTAAAGGATTGTGATTGTGAATCGCAGAAACTTCAAGTAAATACAACTGATGACATTCCTCTGTTCATCACTTGTATATAACTCAGGAACCTTGTGACATTTTCCCCTATTGTTCTATTAAAAGTGAACCACATGAGTCATCCTATCCTCCATACAGTAATTTACCATTTGGGGTCATAAAACCTATTTCATAATCTCCTGAATCTATAAGACAATAGTGGCCTGATTGAAACATTGAAGCTGACAGTAAAATTTGAACACAACCATTGAATCTGTGTAACCTTCTTTTAAAAAATTTCGCGTCAATGGTAGACCTGGCTTTTTTTTTCTTTTATCATTATTATTACTTTTCCAGCGTTAATTCCGTGTGTAAGGAGTCTTTAATGAACTATCATTTCATCTCTCACCCTGTCCCTATGTTATTATAACAGTGGGGCCCCTTTGTTTTGGTGGACCAGTTCATTGTTCTTCTACGGGACCAATTCTATAGAGGAAGAAGTACCTTCCATTTGAGACAATTCGTGGGTCCTATGTGGGTCCTACAGAGATATTTCCGTTAGACAGATAAAAAAAAAACTCAGGTGGGCCACACGACAGGAAACAACAGGATTGAATGCAAACCATTGGAAACTTTTGGACCAAAATGATATTTGTGCCTACAGATTATCTACTTTTAAATAATTTTATGAACGGTTTGAAAGGCATAGGAGCATCAAGGTCAGCTCTAGGAAGGGTTTAACGGTGAATATTATTGTTTCCTGTGTGTGCATGGCTCACATCTAGCTGATTTTCAAGTTCTACTTTAGAATTAATGGACAAAATGGATTTCTTTTGGGCATCTCTGTGGGTCCCAGATTGTTTCAAACCACAGGAACTTCCCGTGGGCGGGGACCCTTGGAAGTCAGGGATGCCTAATGGACAAATGAATAGTTCAAACCATAGCATCCAGTTTAGTACAAGACAAAGTAGGAGAAAAAAGAAGAAGAAAATAATCCATTAATCTGTCTCGCTGACTCTCAATCTGTTTTCTAATCCATTGAAAACGTCAGTCAGAAGTACTAATTCCAAGCTCCAGGGCAAACACCAGCACGCGTTTCCCTTGGTCACATTAGATGGCCAAATTGATAAAACAAGACACGCATCCTCCTTCACCATCCCTTCATATCCAGCACGTACGTACCGTCAATATCGTCTTATCTATGTAGATGCTCTTATCTGATTTATATGAAGAATACCATCTTCAACTAAGAGACTCTGCCCATATTGACACATTCAACTGCACACATATAAAATGGGAAGAATGATGTCCGCGTTTGAAACCTTCCTAAGGCCCATAGTGATGTTTCTTTGTCATCCAACCTGTTCATAAGGTCAAACGGACATGGATGAAGGTAAAACACAAATATTAACTTGATCCAAAGCTTTTGTGGCTCCCGAGAAGTTTTCAATGATAGGTGTTCAATTCAAACTATTTCCTGGGGTGTGGTCCACTTGATATTTGGATATGATTCAATTTTTGGCTCATGCGCTGAAATGATCGTAAAACAGATGGATGGCGTGGATAAAACACATAAATCATGACGGCCCCACAGAGTTTACTCAGTATAAACTGTTGGCCTTGTCCTTAAGTAGAGATGAGAGACTTGCTGATTTTTTCCTTTTATTCTGTCAGTTAATGAGCTGAGATAGTCCACTATGATTTTTGGATTATGGGATCTTCATTATAGAAGATACAGTGAAAGGTTTGGATCTCATCCATGCCTACCACATGAGTAGAGATGACATATTAGAATCTGAACCGTGTTGATAACGATCTCATCCATGCCTACCACATGAGTAGAGATGACATATTAGAATCTGAACCGTGTTGAAAACGATCTCATCCATGCCTACCACATCCGGATTGCACCTTGGCATGAGTATTTAGGTCAAGGTCAGGCCCATTTACACTGGAAAAGCTGCAGTGGCCACATGACTGATGCAAACACAACTTGCCCAGCCAATGTGCATGTGTGGGACCCTAGAGGACTTTGAAACAGGAGTCGATACCCAGACCTGAGTGTTTAAACGATGTTATCTTCACTCAGTCTACCACTTGAGCTGTAGATCAGGGTGTGCCTGGATGGATTATTGTCTAGGCCAGGAACGACCTATGAAATAGTATGGAGATCACCACCTATGAAACAGATTTTTTTGGGATGAGCAATATTTGGAACAGATTTTTTTTGGGATGAGCAATATTTGGAACAGATTTTGGGACAGATTTGGAACAGATTTTGGGACATGAAATCACTGTGCAATCGGAATGTGGTCATCATCATCCATTTTTTCTTCCTTTTTCACTTCAGGTTCTTGCTTAACTTTCGCAACTGAAGAGGATGATCGATTATCTAAGGGAACTGACTTTTTCATTCGCTGTGCAATCGGAATGTGGTCATCATCATCCATTCTTTCCTCCTTTTTCACTTCAGGGTCTTGCTTAACTTTCGCAACAGAAGAGGAACTAGAAATTTTTAGCTTTTTAATAGAAGAAGACGGGGGTGAAGTATTGACTTCACTTGCTAGCCTCTTGTTCAAACCTGTGCTGGACTTCAAAGACTGTTCATTATTTGAAATTGAATCCCTCTTGTTGTAACCATTTTGCTGAAACTTAGCAGACAAAGGTTTCTCATCATCTACGGCATGTGAGGTTTTAGTAGATGCACCAAAACCGGACTTTGATAACTTAGAAGATAGGGGTTTCTCATCTCCTGAATCATCAGCAGATTTATTAATGCTGATTTTTGTCTTTCTTGGAATGGATGAACTAGGAATAGATGAATTGTGATCCCTTGAAACATGGGAGCCAATTGCTTTTTTGACCTGCTACAGGCATTCGAGAGCTCAATGGTACATTATCATCAAAATCTTCATCAGGATCAACAGCAGATTTAACAGCAGACTTATCCAGAGGCTTCTTTTCCTTATTATAAGCTGCTGAGTCCCGTACTGATGAATGTTTGGGCCGATCAGGTACTGAAGCTTTTGAATTAGCAACAGTAGACCTTTCTGCTGATACCTTCGCAGGTAAAACCACCTTAGTGTTTAGTGAATTGGAGTTTGGACGATCAGAAGCACGTGCATCAGAAACAGGCCTTCCTGAAGATCCATCATGCCTTTGAGATGATCTTATCTCACGCATTTACTTTTTCTGTGGACCATCTTACAAAACCTCTATTACGGCTGTCAATGATCCCAGTCCTAGCCTAGCGAAATAAAAAATTTGAATAGGCTTGGCTTGTATAGCTCAAAATTCTGTAAAATGATATGTAGGTTTTTAAATGATTTTTGCTTTAAAATACCCTACAAATCGCCATAAAAACAGCAAATTTGAAAATCTAGCGATTTTATCAGGTAACTGTCACTTGATTAATTTTCAGCAAAAACATCACGAGCTCACTGATATTTGTTATAACGGGACTTAAACGACATCAGTAGTGGAACCACTGTTTCTTTTCAATGGATTTCATCCAGAAAAATAGGGATTCACAACCATACCTGATGGATATATTGTCAGGGATAGGTTTTGATTCATGTGTCTTACAGGGTACATTTGGGCCATGTTGGGTGATCCAATTTGTTAATTCACAGCTGATGAAGGATGCCTCAAAAATCATAAAAATCCTAAATTTATTCAACAGATAACGCAGAAGGCTAAAAAAAATAAGGCTTAGGGAGACCTCATATTTGAAAGAAAACAGTCAAATGATTCGAGGGTTGAAACATTTCAATTTGGGAGTTCTTTTCTTTTCTTTTTTCTTTTCTAAGATCCTTCCATCTAGAGGCCCAACGTATAAACAGTTTTGATCAGTGAAACATAATTCCAAATACAACAGCTTTAGTTCCTACACCATTAGGGTAACTCACACTAGGTACCTCCCTAACCAGGGTCACTCCACATCCATCAGGTACGCTGCCTCGTGTTAACCAGGCAACTCGAAAATCTTAGACCGTACCGTAGGAAATAGTTGGGATGAAAGGCCCACCATTAGTTTTGGGTAGGACCCAACATGGATAGTTCATCGAATATGCCTCGTCCAGATGAAAGAAATGACCCAAAAATCACAGTATTCCAAAACTCAGGGGAAGCCATACCACATGAACATAGAGCTTTTAGGTATAATTTTATGTGGTGGCCCACTAGAGTGTTGAATCAGCCTGATTTTTGGGATCATCGCCAAACAAAGGGGTTGTGTGCCTGATAGACGGTGTGGATTTCGTGCACATAAAGTAATTTCCCCCACACTAGAGAAACTAACCCTGGTAGTTACCGAAGAGGCATGCAAGTGTTTTCCATAACAATTCACCGGGTGTTATTGTAGCAAGCATCTTAAAACAAACGTCTCTGTCATTTTCACTTGATAAAACTAAAATGTCTGAAATTTGGTTCATTTGTGTAATGAATAAGGAGGAGGACCTTTATCTCACGCATTTACTTTTTCTCACGATATTATTGATAATGTCGCTGATACTCAGAACAATTATCCTCTCTGACATCCTTCGAGTGCTCTGTCTCATATCTGTGTTCGCACCATCACTTGCAATCAGATCCAACCCATCACTGATTACAGCATTGTCCCTGCATGTTTATGCTTTCTGATGCCCAACCTGTCTACATCACCGTTGAGACTTCAAACCCATCATGAACACATCGCTTGAACTTGACTTCCTGACCCACCATTTCGGATAGTCTTTGATTTTGACCGCATAGGTCACCATCCGGATCTGAGGCCCTGCCATCGTCGGCTGGATTTAATTCTGAGTCTGCCATCATTGGCCAACATATCTGCACCATACCAATAGCATCATCAGCTAGCAGCAAGGTATTCAGTTACGGTGGCCATAACAGCCACCATTATTGCTCTTATGATATGGGCTGTAATGACTGTTAATGTAGTCTTTTTTTCCCCCCATAATGGTCATTACAATGCGTAACTGTTGTCACCATTACTGTTACATAACGCCCGTTACAGCACACCTTGGCGAGCAGTCGTCGATGTTCATCTACTCCACTGCCATCACCGTTCTTTGGGTATAGTCTGATATCTGCCTGCTCCAATTCAGTTTGATCTTGCTCTCTGATCTTCATTTCAGCTTCTCTTATATGTTTTTGGAGAGATTCATGCTTCTCTCATATGCTTTCTGGTGGGAACCGTGTTTCTCTTGTCTGATTTTTGAAAGGATTTTTGTTTCTCTCATTTGCTTTTTGGAGAGATTTTGATTCCTTCTGATTCTGAGGGTTAATGTCAGCACTGTCCACAAATACCAATCAGATCTGATGTTTGCTGTCGCCAGTAACCATCATCTGTCTGAATTTGCCGAAGGAAACGGATTCGATCACCTGAAATTCATCGGCATTTGTCTCTCTTATTGGTATTTGTTACCTGAAGTTGACCAGTCAGTGGCATTTGAATTCATATGTGATATCTTATATTTGGTTCGCATGTTCTGTTGACTGATCAGATCTCCTGTCTACATGTCAATTTCATGTCTAGGGAGCAGATCTTCAGTTCACCATTTTTCATGGTCATTCTGATCTTCACCCTCGATGTCGTGCCTTTTCGTCTATCTGATTCTGATCACCGTCTTGGATATGTTCTCGTTGCAATCAGCCCTTAGTGCAACTTGGTCACAGTGCCTTCTGCTTCCTATCTAATTGTTGTTTTGCATCTGTTATCCACTGTTGCTGCCCATCATAGCATCACTTCTCGCTGGAAGCCTGCTGCTGAAGATTTTGTGTCACTGTTCTTACTTGCAATGCCTTTCAAACCAACTACTCTTTCTTAGAGCACCTTGAGTTTGAGGGGCTTGTTAGTAGAGGAGGATAGGATAAACATACAGTTGTATATATTAAAGATATATGATTAAGATTTATCTTGAATGTCAGTTAAGATATTCCCCCTTGTATATATTTTAGTGTTCCCAATGTAATACCAACGAGCTATTCACACTTCACAGTGCAGTCTCTTACATGTTAACACTAATTACCATGAGTAATATGTAGATGTTAACAGGTTTTTCCTTTTGGTGGATCATGTTTCTGCTAAGGGGCTGTTTGGATTGGAGTAAATGGAGGTAAATGGGGGGAATTGGGAGTAAATGGAGGTAAATGGAATTTGAAGTGTGTTTGGATGGGAGTAAATGCATGGAAATGAAATGAAATGGAAGTAAATGAGCATGTAAATGAGCAAGTATATAGAAGCAGGTATTAAGCTTGTACAAAATAGAAAACATGGACAGTAATTTGCACATGATGCAAATGCAGAAAGAAAGGAAAAGAAAAAGGAAGTTCAATGACAATGAAAGAGCTGTTTTGGTCTTGGCATGGGGGGGACCCTGTTCTAAAGAAAGGAGGATCAGGCACCTTGCTTTATTGGCAGTCTTGTGGTGGATTTGGTTGGAAAGAAACGATAAATGTTTCAGGGACAGGTGTGGCACTTTGGGCTCCACAATCTGAAGGTCTTTTCATTGCTTAGGGAGTGGGGCGCCTGACCCTTGGGGTGGGTTGTTTTTATATTTGTATTTTTCTTTTTCTTCTTTTCCCTTGTTGTGCCTTTTGGCCCTCTTGATAAAGTTATCAATTCTCCAAAAAAAAAAAAAAAAAAAAATCGGCACAGTCCTCACCTTAGAAACCAAAGGGGGCACCAACCATGTGTGTGGGGCCCAACAAGGCAGCATGTTCCATCTAAACCGCTCACCAGATGAGCCACACTGGGACAAAGGGAGCTCCAACGCTTAAGTCAGCCATACAGCATGAACTTGGAACTTTTAAGTAGAATTTTATATTGTTCCCTATGAGGTGGTCCACCCGAATTTGACATCAGCCTAACTTTTACTCTGTACAGCGAACAAGAGGGACCACACCTAACAAACTGACTGGATGTCACACACAAAACACAAGCCCCACAGAGTTTAGCTGTTGTGCCATGACTTCTGAAAAGGTGGTGTGGCATGATTTCTAAGGTGTTGCAAAGATTCTAGTCTCTTCATCAAGGCATTCCATAACAGTAATGGTGGTTGTAATGGCCACCGCTGTTACCATTACGATATTGGTCATAACCGTTATTATGGCCCCCATAACAGCTGTTATGATTTTTTTATTTTTTTTGTGAAAAAAAAAATCCTATTTCAACCCCATTACAGGACCACTATGGGGCTGCTATGACCTCATAATGTGTAACGGTTACCACATAGATTACATAATGGCCATTACAAAACCATCTTAGAATCTCCATCTCTCTCTCCCTCTCTCCCTCTCCCTCTCTTTCCAGTTTCCATAATTGATCATCATTCTAATCTAAACCTCCTTATTCTTACCTAATCTAATATAAACTCTCACCAACAAACACCATTCTATTCCTTTCAACCACTCAACAATCTCTTAGAATGATTGGAGACTGATACTTGGCCGGAATCATGTAATTAAGAAATTTGAGCTCTGTGATTTCACCCCGATCTATGAGTGGCATCAGAAGGAGAAGGAAAAGAAAAAACAAATGACTACAGAAGTGAGTCAAGCTGCCATCAATCACTTTTTAAAGTAGACTTAGTAAGGGATCCATGCATCTTCATGTGATGAGTTGATTATGACACTGCTTTATTTGGAGTATTAGTTCTTGAATTAGTAATTTAGATTAAAAGCTCAGTGTTAAACTTCTGTTCATCCTATGGCATTTTATCTCAACCTGGGGCAATTGTAAACTATGCCAGTAAGCAAAGTGCAATGTACTTGCACATACCGAGAATTTCACTATGGACATGCAGTCACAACTTTCTTTTCAGGTAAAATGTTCTTAATGTGATCGGTGATTCGTTCTTATTTTTAATTTTATATTCTGTTGTTTCTTTTGTGGCTTCTATAATTCTACAAGAATCCTTCAGTATATAATTCTTTTGTGGCTTTTTTAAAATGTTTCTTTTTTTTTTCCTTCAAGTCTGAGGAAGTAGCGTGCTTTTGGGTACTTCAAAACGTAAAGCTGCTACGTGTGTGAAGATTTAAGAAAAGATCTTAAACACCCAATCACTTAAGACTGCAGAGCCCCTGACTCTTCCAACAATCTTAGACTGCAGAGCCCCTGATTCTTGTAGTAACGAAAAGGAGCCCACATGCCCCTTTTCAAATGCATCACTACCTACCTCTCTCCCCACTCCACATTCATTTCTCACCATCAGATTACTCCATGAAAGGGACACTGATTGGACGGTGAGGAGCCCACCACCCACCTCAGTGGCGAAATATCATTTGTGGGGCCGTACTCTGTGAGAGGTGGGCCCGGGCGAGTACATACGTGTTTTTTTTTTCCGCATTTGTCCCTTGCTAACTTACGTAACCGTTCTGATAGGAGAATATATGTAGTCCAGTTGTAGAGAGGTCATTGGGCTGTCATCTTCTTTCTAGGAAAGTGTCTAATCCAGCGTTAGAACTATGAGAATATTTCACTTATACAATCCCATCCGAGCCATCCAAACAGTGGGCCCCACCATGAAGATGAACTCTCCAAAAATTCCTGTGCATTCCAAACACATTCCTGTGCATATAGCAACTTATATATGTACGAATTGTGTTTATGGTGACATGAACTGTAATTTCTGGTCATGCAACAACTTCACATCTTTCAATAACAGGGGTTTTGTCAAAACATGTAGAATGGTTAAATGCGTAAATGATTAGGAGACGGACATTTGGTTCATTGTTTCTTTAATTCTACTATTACAGATGGATCACCTATTGGACAGCTTGGGTGTGTAGTGACTTTGATCTTGATAGAAAATGGGCCGCCTTTTAAATGCATCCCTGATTAGCCAACCTCAATTGTTTCCTCACCTGTATATATTGTATTTGTATATACTGATTGCTGTGATGACTTTTGTTTTCCACCTATGTAACTACAATCCATACTACAAATTGAGCTAAATTGGGCAGCATGGGACCCATTTCTAAATGTCTACATGACCTATCTCAAATGGTGGGCCTCACTACGATACAGTAGCTACGAATGGAAAATCAAAAGCCAAATTTGATTGCATATGTAGTGCTTGTTGCTTTCTTTCTTTTTTTTCGTTTTTTTCATGCAACTTATCAATGGCTCTCTTCTTGTACTTGTGGCAAATTGCACAAGATCAGAGTTGTCAAGTCAGCCATCTTGGACAATTTTAATAAAATGTGCAACTTTTGGATAGTGTCCCACCTGAAGAACAGTTTGGATCACCGGATTGTTGCAATTTGCATCTTACTATTGTGCTGTAATGTCGTTAACACAGATTTGAGAATGATGTCTTTGAAATTCTCCTTAATATGGTTTTTTTTATTCAGATTAAGATTTGTTAATTATGATAGTTTGTGTCAATTGTGAAGCAATGATGAAATCAAATATTCTCAACAGCAAAAGCATACAATTGTAAAATTCTAGAACTGATAACATTTGCTTGAAGGATTTCATTTGGAATTCTCATGGATGTAATATTAAGATTTGAAATTTTTATGCTTTTTATCAAATGCCTCGGAAGAAAAACATCTAACAACAGCATTAGTTTTGTTTTTGAGAGAGAGAGAGATTGAGATTGAGAGAGAGAGAGAGAGAGAGAGAGAGAGAGAGAGAGAGAGGTTGCTCGTCTTTGATATT
This sequence comes from Liriodendron chinense, assembly GCA_003013855.2. NCBI lineage: Eukaryota > Viridiplantae > Streptophyta > Magnoliopsida > Magnoliales > Magnoliaceae > Liriodendron > Liriodendron chinense. The sequence continues at coordinate 394,874 of PVNU02001598.1, read as the reverse complement.
CTAGTGGATTTTGATGTTTCAAAATATTAATTGCTGTTTTTTTTTTTCTTCAACTGATGAGCAGAGAAACATGGCATACATCTGTAAGCTAGAGGCATGCATGTACTCAATCAAATAAGACTGAAGTGATCATTACTCGAGATAATATGTGTTATACAAACTAGTTAAAACAAATAAAATTCCCATCACCCTTTGCAAAAGAGAGACGAAGATTTTTGCTTTGTAATAATCATGTTCTTACTATGGCATATGAATTGCTTTACACCAAATGCTTGTGTACCATTTCAGTAATTGTAAGATATGGTTTGATTGCAGTTATTTATACTGATGTGATGAGTCATTCTCATTCATGTAGACCTCTATAGCATTTACTAGCCCGGCGATTGCAGCTGTATCAACTCTTATTGTAAGTTACTTGATCTTATCTCACTCAATGTCTTTTTAAACCGTCGGCAATTCCGACGGCTAATCACCGTCGAGAATTCCGACGGTGTGGAACCGTCGAGAATTCCGACGGTGTGGAACCGTCGGAATTTCCGAAGGTTTACGACCGTCGGAATTTCCGACGGCTAATCACCGTCGAAAATTCCGACGGCTCCACACCGTCGAAAGTTCCGACGGCCGACCGACGACTTATAGCCGTCGGAAATTCCGACGGCCCATAACCGTCGGAAAGCAATTGTGACGCCCCCTTTCCCGACGGCCCATCCGACGGCCAAAAGCCGTCGGGAAAGCCATTTGCCGACGGCTTTCGGCCGTCGGGAAAAGTCATTTTTCTGGTAGTGTCCGGACATGAATTCCTTTCAATTTTCTGAGATTATCATGTTTGTTTATCTAAATTTGGATTATAGTAATCCTTGAGCAGGCCATAGTCCAGAGGCATGGCTGTTACTCCGCAGGCTATAGTTTTGAGTTTTGTATTGATTGAATGGAACTAGAACTTGGAAGTTCAACTTGAATGTGATGAGATGTGTGTGAATGCTTTATTTTCCAACTAGATGAGAGATACGACTTCGATTCTAGTTGTGTTTTCTACTTGGATTGACTGAATTGGCATAGGATTGCTACAAGTGGATCCTTGAAAGCCTTAGTACTTATTATCTCTGATTTTTCATTAAATTCCTGAATTAAGTAATCACTTAATTAAATCTGATTTCTTTTTAAAAACTGAGTTGCTGGAGTGATTTGGTAGCTTTTACTATTTCCCTGTGGATCGACCTCGGTCTTACCGAGTTTTATTACTACATCGCAGCCTTACACTTGAGGCGAGCGAACAAGTTTTTGGCGCCGCTGCCGGGGATTTAGATAACGGTTTCCAAATAATCTCAGCGGCTGTAGAAGTAGCAGTAGATAGTTTTTCTGATTTTCTTAAAACTAACAAGTTTTTCTGTTTTGTAGGAATCTTTCCCTAGTTCAACCGCATCAGGTGATACTCTTCTAACTTAGCTTCTGCAGAATTTTCTTTCAGAATAGTTTCAGATTTTAGTTTTCTAGGATAGGATTAGTTTCAGTTTCAGGTTGAGTGGTTTATGTCCCGTTGGGAACGTAATCACTCAAATCGTCTCCAATCTGAAGGTGGTTTAGTTGGACCATTGTCAGTCCATAGACGAGTCCGGAATTATCAAGAGCATTGTGAAAGTTTGGGGAGTATGGATCAAACACCTTTAAGGAATCCCCCCCCCCCCCCCAACTCCAACTATAAACACAAATCAGGAAGGAGTAAGAGAGAATGAGGTACATAATGTTCCTCCAATGAGATCACTACGGGATTACCTACAACCTGCTCGTACAATTACACCTTCTTGCATAGTTCTACCAGCTAACGGTGGGACCCTTGACATAAAACCGGGTGTAATCCAACTTTTACGTAAATTCCATGGGCTAGATTCTGACCGCCCATACTTACACTTGCAAGAATTCGAAGAAGTGTTGGCCACCTTGCATTATCCCAATGTTTCTGAGGATACAATCAGACTTAAACTTTTTCCCTTCACTTTGAAAGAAAGAGCCAAAGATTGGCTTCACTCTCTTAGACCACATTCGATTGGGTCATGGGTTGAGATGAATCGGGAATTCCTGAAAAAGTTCTTCCCGGCTCATAAAACAAACACTCTTCGAATGGCCATAATGAATTTCTCAGCTAAAGAGGGTGAATCATTCTTTCAATGTTGGGAAAGATTTAAGGAACTCCTGCTTGCTTGCCCACATCATGGCTATGAGAGTTGGCGAGTTATAAATTTTTTCAATGATGGATTAAGTTCCAATATGCGCCAATTTGTGGAAATGATGTGCAATGGCGAGTTTATGAGTAAAAATCCAGATGATGCTTGGAGTTACTTGGACATGTTGGCTGAAAACGCCCAATCTTGGGATACCTCGGATAAACCCAAGAACCCCAAGCCCACTCAAGAGAAAGGAGGGATATATGTCCTTAAAGAGGAAGATGATGTGAATGCAAGGATAGCCAACCTCACAAGGAAGGTTGAAGCCATGGAACTTAGCAAAAGTGGAGTTCCCAAGTCCAAGGAAGCTGTTGAAACCACATGTGGGATTTGCCTCACCGACTTACACGCTACGCAAGATTGTCCCACAATTCCTGCATTTAAGGAAGTGCTACAAGAGACAGCCAATGCCACATATGGTTATCAACGGCCCTTCAATGGACCGGTAGGTAATACGTACAATGAGAGTTGGAAGAACCACCCAAATTTCAGTTGGAAGAATGCTCCTACGGGCAATCCTACCAACTCCCAAAGAGGGCCACCCATGCAAAATATGGCCCCACCTCAATTCTCATTGGAGGATACCTTGAAAATGTTTATGCAAGGGCAAGCGCAAATAAATGAATCGAATCAGCAAATGTTCCAAGAGCTGAAAGTCTCGGTTGATGAGATTAAGGGACGTTTGAATGCTAGGGAAGGGACTTTTCCGGCCCAACCTCAGCCCAATCCAAAGCAAGTACATGAAGTGAGCATCCCTAATCCTTCCAACCAAAACATGGAGCAAGCTAAATCCATTACCACCCTTAGAAGTGGTAAACAAATTGACAAGACTATTCCGGTGAAGGCCGATGAGCCTAATGATCCGGTAAATTCTGAGGATGAAAATGGTCTAACTTAGCTCCACAACACCCGGAACGCATTTACAAGCCCGTAGCACCATTCCCTTCAAGATTGGTTGCTCCAAAATCTCTCCCAAACTCTCAAGATATTCTAGAGATTTTCAGACAAGTCAAGATCAATATCCCTTTGCTTGACGCCATCAAACAAATCCCCTCTTATGCCAAGTTTCTAAAAGACCTATGCACAACAAAACGCAAATATAATGTGCAGCAAAAGGCCTTCTTAACTGAGCAAGTGAGTGCTATCCTCACTCAAAAGACCCCCCCAAAATTCAAAGATCCCGGTAGTCCCACCGTCTCATGTATCATTGGAGACTACCGGATTGAACGTGCCTTGTTAGACTTGGGGGCAAGTGTGAACTTGATCCCATACTCGGTATATGAGCAATTGGGTCTTGGTGAATTAAAACCCACCAAAACCACGTTGCAACTCGCTGATAGATCTATTCGTGTACCGAGGGGGATAGTTGAGGATGTTCTAGTCCAAGTTGACAAATTCTACTACCCAGTAGATTTTATAGTCTTGGACACACAACCGGTTTTAGATGCTAGCACCCAAATACCAGTAATATTAGGCCGCCCATTCCTTACCACATCAAACGCAATCATCAATTGCCGGAATGGGGTGATGTAACTATCTTTTGGAAACATGACACTAGAGGTGAATGTGTTTCACTTAGGCAAAAGACATAGGGATGTTGATGATGATGAGTTCTTCGAGATAAACATGCTTGAAACTTTTGAAGAAGAAGAACTTCTCCAACTTGAACCACTAGAAAGCTTGGAGACATGCTTAGCACATTTCATGGATTCTAAAGACCCCATCATTAGTGAGATTGTGCATGCATTAAATATAGAAAGACCAGTAGTTGATACTAGCCGGTGGAGGCCCCATTTTGAAAAATTGCCACCAACCACATCAAGGCCTCTACCGTCTAACATCAAACCACCGAAGCTTGACCTTAAACCATTACCATCCGAGCTTAAATACGTATATTTGCGTCAAGAGGAAACGTTCCCAGTTGTCATTGCCTCCCACCTAGAGAAAGACCAAGAGCTTAAGTTGATTGAGTTACTCAAAGAACATAGGGACGCCATAGGTTGGACAATAGCGGATCTCAAAGGGATAGATCCTTCGGTTTGCACTCACCGAATACACCTTGAAGAAAATGCAAAAACGACTAGACAACTTCAAAGACGGCTAAATCCAAATATGATGGAGGTTGTCAAAGCCGAGGTGTTAAAGCTATTGGATGTGGGTATCATCTACCCCATCTCAGATAGCCAATGGGTGAGTCCTACCCAAGTTGTCCCTAAGAAATCCGGTATTACCATCATTGAAAACGCCAACAACGAGCTTATACCGACTAGGGTGACCACCGGTTGGCATATGTGCATTGATTATAGGAAGCTCAACACGGTCACTAGAAAAGATCACTTCCCTCTCCCATTTATGGATCAAATTTTGGAGAGATTGGCAGGCCATCCTTATTATTGCTTCCTAGATGGCTATTCTGGATACAACCAAATTGAGATAGCTCCGGAAGACCAAGAGAAAACCACATTTACATGCCCGTTTGGTACCTTCGCTTACCGAAGGATGCCATTCGGGTTATGCAATGCACCCGCCACATTCCAACGATGCATGTTGAGTATTTTCTCAAACATGGTGGGTGAGTTTCTTGAGGTGTTCATGGATGACTTTTCTGTTTTTGGTTGTACATTTGATGAGTGTCTCGAGCACTTGAAGTTGGTCTTGATGAGGTGTGAGGAAAAGCAACTTGTATTAAACTGGGAAAAGTGTCATTTCATGGTACAAAGAGGAATAGTCCTTGGACATATCATCTCGTCCAATGGAATAGAGGTAGACCGGGCGAAAATTGACATAATTTCCAATCTATCACCACCCAAAAGCATACGCGATGTGCGGTCCTTCCTTGGACACGCCGGTTTCTATCGAAGGTTTATAAAGGACTTTAGTCACATCTCAAGGCCTTTATGCAACCTTCTACAAAAGGAGAACCAATTTGAGTGGAGTGCCCAATGTCAATTAGCTTTTTCAAAGCTAAAAGACATGTTGACAACCGCTCCTATCATGCAACCACCAGATTGGTCCATGCCTTTTGAGTTGATGTGCGATGCGAGCGATTTTGCTATTGGGGCGGTGTTAGGACAAAAGAAAGATAAAAAGCCCCATGTCATTTACTACGCAAGTAGGACCTTGAATCCTGCCCAAGTTCATTATTCGACTACGGAGAAAGAGCTTCTAACTGTCATTTTTACCTTGGACAAATTTAGGCCATACTTAATAGGATCCAAAGTTATTGTGTATACGGATCATGCAGCGCTGAAATACCTTCTTTCTAAGAAGGATGCTAAGCCCCGCTTGCTTAGATCGATCCTACTCCTTCAAGAATTCGACTTGGAGATCAAAGATAAGAAGGGGGTAGAAAATGTGGTGGCGGATCATCTATCCCGCCTAGTCCTACCAAATTCCATTGACGAGTCACCTATTGAGGACTCATTCCCTGATGAGCAACTCTTTGTTGCTATGCATCCACCATGGTACGCTGATATAGCCAATTATCTTTCCACAGGTGCGATGCCGACTCATTGGACTGCGCAAGACAAACGTAAATTTCTAAGGGAAGTGCGCAGATTTTTCTGGGATGAACCTCTATTGTTTAAATATTGCCCAGACCAAATTATAAGGAGGTGCGTCCCCGATGATGAACACAATTCAGTCATCTCCTTTTGTCATGATCAAGCATGTGGGGGTCATTTTTCAGCCAAGAAAATAACTGCAAAAATTCTGCAATGTGGTTTTTATTGGCCCACGTTATTTAAGGACACCCACGAGTTTTGCAAAGCGTGCGAGCGCTGCCAGAAGCTAGGAGGATTATCCCGTCGAAATATGATGCCGCTCACCCCAATTCAACATCTTGAAGTCTTTGACTGTTGGGGCATCGATTTCATGGGACCATTCCCCTCATCTTTTGGGCATGTTTATATTCTGCTTACCGTAGACTATGTGTCTAAATGGATAGAGGCTATCCCATGTAGAACCAATGATCATCGTACGGTTCTCAAGTTCCTCAAAGAAAATATACTTTCTAGATTTGGGACGCCTCGAGCCATTATTAGTGATGGTGGTTCTCACTTTTGCAATAGACCTTTTGAAACTTTGATGAAGAAATATGGTATTAGGCACAAAGTGAGTACCCCATACCACCCACAAACAAGTGGGCAAGCTGAAATCTCCAATAGGGAAATCAAACAGATTTTGAAAAAGACGGTGAGACCGGATCGCAAGGATTGGCCCCAAAGATTAGATGATGCACTTTGGGCTCACTGTACTGCCTACAAGACACCCATTGGAATGTCCCCTTATAGACTTGTCTATGGGAAAGCTTGCCACTTGCCTGTGGAGATAGAACACAAAGCCTATTGGGCAATTCAGGCTCTAAAATTTGACATTGACAAGGCTAGCTCGCTTCGCAAACTTCAATTAAATGAGCTTGATGAGATCCGAAACGATGCATATGAGAATTCGAGAATTTATAAGAGCAAGATGAAGGCATTTCATGACAAGCACATCTTCAGGAAATCTTTCCTTGAAGGACAAAAAGTGCTCTTGTATAATGCCCGACTTCATCTTTTTCCGGGAAAATTACGATCTCGATGGACCGGCCCATATATTGTCAAAGAAGTTTTTCCTCATGGGGCTGTTAAGATTGAGAATGCAGCGAATGGTGACTGTTTCAAAGTTAATGGACAACGCCTTAAACCATTTGTTGAGAAATTTGATTCAGAGGACATGTCCATCTCCCTGAATGATCCTGTCTATCAGGATGATTGATCTCACTACGCCAAAACAGCAAAACAAAGACACAAAATTGCTTGGTTTAACGACGGATACGGACCGTCGCAAACAAACATTGATTTAACGACGAATTTAATCCGTCATAAATATTAACGACGGTCTTCGTTCGTCGTAGACAAAGGGACAGTTCGTCGCTAACTGGTACAATTCCCGCTTTTGCGGGTTTTAATTGACAGAAATTTACGACGGATGTCTCCGTCGGTAAGAGTACGTTAACGACGGATTCGATTCGTTGTAAACTATACGACGAATATAATCCGTCATAAATTAAAATTTTCCGACGGATTTTGGTCCGTCGTAAAATGTTTTGCTTCCAACAGCAGTGGTAATGATTTGAATGATTTTCCTGGATGTAACTACGAGTATAGTCCGTTGCAAATCCAAAATTATGCTATTTTAATCCTAGTGATGTTTGGTAGAATGTAAGTTTAAAATTAATGTTTTGAAAATGAAATTGATTTTGAGAAAAAAGTTGAGAAGTTTAATTAAAATTAACAATGTTTAAGAAACTTTGAGATTTTGAAAATAATCAGGATTTAAAAAAGGAACCGGATTTTTTAAAGAAATTGACATTCTTAAAAAAAAAATGGCATTTTGAAAAAAATTGAGAAGTTTCAATAAAATTTATAAGTTAGGAAAAAATCGATTTTGAAAAAGAAATAGTGATTTTTTTAAAAGAATTTGAGATTTTTTACTTTGAAAAAAAATTAAGAAATTTGATTAAAAATGAGATTTTAAAAACAAAAATTGAGAAGTTGAAAAAACAATTGGGATTTTGAAAAAAAAAATGAGAAAGTTTGAATAATATTTATAAGCTTGAAAAAAAATTGTAATAAAAATTAACAATGTTTAAGAAAATGAGATTTAGAAAAAACTTGAGAATTTAAAAATAATCAGAATTTAAAAAAGACCCAAAATTTTAAAAGAAATTGAGCTTCTTAAAAACAAATAGCATTTTGAAAAAAATTGAGAAGTTTGAATAAAATTATTTAAGTTTGAAAAAAATAGAATTTTAAAAAATTTTGTGATTTAAAAAAAATTACGGTCTTGTATTTTGAAAAAAATTGAGAAATTTGATAAAAATGAGATTTTGAAAAAAATTACATTTTGATAAGTTTCAATAAAAGTTCACAATTTTTAAGAAAAAATGAGATTTAGAAAAATCTAAGATTTTGAAAATAATCAGCATTTAAAAAAGAAGTTAAAATTTTAAAAGAAAGTCGAAATTTTTTGGAGCAGTTTGAAAAATTGGCATTTTTAAAAAACTGGAGAAGTTTGAATAAAATTGGAATATTGAAAAAAAAAATCGAGATTTGGAAAACCTTTGTTTTTGACAAAAAATTGGAATTTTGGAAAAGAAAACCGATAAGTTTAAAAGTGATTTTGACAAAAAAGTTTCAAATTTTGTAATAAGAAATTGACAAATATTTGGGAAAAAAAATTAGATTTTGAAAAATTGGGATTTTAAATTTTTTTTGAGATTTTGAAGACAAATTGACATTTAAAACAAAAAATTACCATTTTGACATAAATTGAGAAGCTTGAATAAATTGATAAGTTTGAAGGAAAAGAAATTGAGATTTTGTATTTTGTAAAATTGATAAGTTTGATGAAGAAGGAAAATTTGAAAAAACAATTGTGAAGTTAAAAAAAAAAAAACCAACATTTCCAAATTAGAAATGGAGAAGTTTGAAAAAAAAAAATAAGAATACAAAAATTTAGATTTTGACAAAATATTGACATTTTGAAAAGAAAAACGATATTGGTTTATGCATACACACAAGTTCAACGGTACAAAAAATGATGGCCCAAGTATAATGAAGTGTAATTGCAAAAATAACTTATAATGATAAGATCGATCAAATTCTATGATCAGGCCATCCTAAAGTTGATCTGAATGGTCAAATATGTTCAAAATGCTCAAATTAGGAATGAGAACAAAATTTAGTCCAATCTGACCTAAAACGAATCAGACTTGTCCAAAACACTCTTTAAATGAGCACGATTAGTTTGTCTAGTTCTAGACAGATTTTGGACAATCTGATCGATTCGGATTGAAGAGTAAATGACTTCAGATGTTTAGATTAATTTTCACTCAAATTTAACCATTGGATCGCAAGATATGGTCCATCATTTTGGTGATCAATCTTGTGTGCCCAATATCTTTCTCATCTGAAACCAGATTAGGGATAGTGACCAGTCAAATCAATGCCCTTGATGAGTTTAATAAAATAATTGGATCAGATGTCCAAGTTGAACTAAATTTTTAAATTAAAATTTCGCTGCCACTTGTTGACCTTATGAAAACCCAAGAAATGCGCGGTCATTGGACCCCAAACTCTAATTCATTTGTTGAGATTTGGATCTTCTTAACGTTTGGTATTGTGTCTTAAAATGATATTAAAGAACAGATGAATGGGATAGATATACATAAAATATATTTACTTGGGCTCACATGGTTAGGGTAACGGACACGGATGAGCTAGTGACCCTGCAAGTGATAGGTGCTTTGTGGGCCCCACCATGATGTATGTCTTTTATCCACGTTGTCCATACATTTTTTCAGATCATTTTATCGTATGAACTGAAAATTGAGGTTGATCCAAATCTCAAGTTGACCACATCACATGAAATGGTGTTAATTGAACGCCCACCATTAAACTCTTCTTGGGGCCATGGAAGTTTTGGAAGAAGCCGATATTTGTTTTTTTCCCTACATCCTGGTCTGTATGACCTAATCAAGAGGTTTGATGTCAAATAAACATTACAGTGGGCCCTATAAGGATTTTAACAATGGACATTCAATCACTATTGTTTTCCTGTGGTGTGGTCCACTTGAGATTTAGATTTGGCTTAATTTTGGGATCAAGCCCTAAAATGATCTTGAGAAATGCATGGGCAGCGTGGATAAAACACATATATCATGGTGGGGCCCACACAACACCGACCATTGGCCACCTGGCTAGTGGCAGCATCAATAGCCAAAAACCTCTCTTGGGTGTTACCTGGGTAGCATCTTAGTGGGTGTTACCTGGGTAACACCTACCCTTGCGGTGCATCCCACCCTAATGTTATGTTGTATATCCACACTGTCCATCCATTTTTCCAGCACAGTTTAAAACATGTTCCCAAAATTTAAGCATATCCAAATCTTAGGTGGACCATACCACAGGTAACATTGGTGATTGAACGTCCACCATTAAAAACTTCCTAAGCCCACATTTATGCCCACCGTAACATTACGTTCCATCCAACCCGTTGCTAATGTCAAGCAGACCAGGATGAAGGGAAAGTATTAAGATCAGCTTGATCCAAAACTTTTGTGGTTCATAGAAAGCTTTTAATAATCATTTGCAACCTTTTCCAGTTATGTTGTCCACTTGAGATTTGCACTAGCTTAAGTTTTGGGATAGCGTACTAAATTGATATGGGAAAACGGATGGACAACTTGGATATAAAAAAAAAACTCATTAGGTTGGCCCCGTAAGGTAAGAGTAACACCACTAAGCTGTTACCGAGGTAACACCTTATTCACTCTCGTCCCCAAATCGAGAGAGGGAAATGAAATCCCTTTTCCCTCTCCCTTCTCTCTCAAAACCCCTTTCGGTCTCTCCCTCCATTCTTTCATTCCCTCTCTCGTTCTCTCTATCGTTGACCTCTCTCTCTCACCGCCTCTCATCTCTCTCTCTCTCTCTCCAAAAATAACCACCTCTCATCTCTAACGCCATCTCCGCTTCAACTAGACCAAGGATGTGGCCATTGCAGCAAGTCCCTCTCTCCAACGTTGAACGCTAAAACCCTAATTAGGGTTTTGCAAAGGTGAATATATTTATGATTTTTTTTTTAATTTTGCAATCCCTAATTAGGGTTTTGCAATTGTGAATCTAGTTGGTGAGGAAGAAGGTACTCTTGTTCTTGTTCTTGTTTTGTATACATAGTTGTTCTTGTTCTTGATTTCTGGTAGAAATGTTTTTTGTCCTATTTGTGGAACCGGTAGCTTTAAACCATAATCACAATCTAGAAGGTTATAGCTATGTACACAGCTTGTTAGTAAAGGTGCTTTGCAGCTTTAGCAGTATAAATTTCAAGATATTCCGATCCTTTCATGGAGGAGGTTCTGAGAAATTTTCTATTGCCAACTTAGAAATAGATAGCAGAGAGATTATATTTAGGAACTTCTGTTCATATGCAACCTACAAAAGAGATGGTGAACACATACAAAGCAATGGGTTTTATTTTTTATTTTTATCTTCTTTTTTTTTTTAAGAATTATAGCAATGAATTTTATTTATGAGAAAAAAGAAAAAATTTCCCAACATTTGCTGCCCTCTTAAGCATGTATTGCATGATCTATGTATTATTATATCTTCTGTCAGCATGTCCTACCTGATTTTTTGGTTCAAACCAACAGTCCACTACTTGGTGGAATTATCTGGCTTCTAAATGATCAGTAAAATTCCAGATTTTGTGTTGATGCTGCTGTCTCATGAAGTATTCAATATGATTATACCTATGAGTATTAATCCTCAATGAATTCATCTTCATTGTCCCTACAATCTTTGCAGTATGTCAAGAATAGACATATAGAGCACATTTTGATATTGTCCGATGATCATCTTTATAGAATGGATTACATGGATTTCGTGCAGGTTTAACCAATCTTCTTGTTGGATATTCATTAATATTTATTTTTATTTTTTAAATTATTTCCATAGATTTTGATTAAAATCATGAAAACCCGTCCACAAAAGCACATCGATTCAGGTGCTAATATATTTGTTTCTTGTGTCTAATGGATGACAGGTAAACATTCCTGAAGATGGTTCCATATTATTTTTCTTAACATTGTAACTTCTTAAGCTTACTTTTCTAGTAAGAGTTTACCATTCCATCTGATGAAGTTTGGTTATGCTTGTTTGTCTCTGCAGCCGTGCTTCCGATTTTGGATTAATGAAGATCGATGATACGGGTTGAATCCATCAGTTTCTTGAAAAACCCAAGGGTTAAAGTCTAGAATCCATGGTAGCCATTCTTCCTTTTCCCACACACTTCCTTTTCACACTAATTGTTTTTTATTAATAGCATGGTTGTTTCCATGATTGGCTATGTACTTGAGTAGTACTTGGAATCAAGATATAATTAGATTTGGAGCATTTTGGACATGAGAGTTTGGTTTTAATTTTTCTGTGGGGAACTTGTGCTAGAAATGAAAACGGATGCTTGTTTGTGGGGAGGTTTATTGTATAGCTCTATTGCATTGCAAAACAATCCCTTCTTGAAAAGTAAAATTACATATTTTTTTTATTTTGCTTGTTTCTTTTTTGTTTTACTTGTTTCTTTTCCATGTCATGGCACACAGGTGCTTCCAAGGATGCTACCAGCCTACTACAATCATGTTCGAGCTTTCGAGAATATTTTAGTGACCAAGCTCTTCGGTTTACACCGTGTGATATTGACGGGGGTTACCCAAAAGAAGGTAAGAAAAAACTATTGACCAAATTTATCTGAAACAAATAAAGGGTGTGTTTGGATGCATGAAATAATGTTGCTATCAAATTGGATTTGATAAGAAATGTAACTGAAATTTGTTGATGCAAGTTATTCTCAGGATGCAATTTTCAGAGTTGTTACGGCCATTCTTCATCTTGGTAATAGTGATTTTATGAAGGGGGAGAAAGTTGATTCATCAGTCCTGAAAGATGACAAATCTAAATTCCATCTCAAAATGACAGGTGAACTTCTCATGGTGTACAATGCATTATTTGGTTTCATTCCCTTTTTCCATGAATATCATTTTCAAACCTCGAGGTTCAATAGATATTAAAGTGCTTAACATTTCACTATAGGCTTGTGGATGCAATTAATTACTCATTGGACATATCCAAACTCAAATCTCTGTTTGGGTGGATGCAGAACCCAAGTTTTGCATAGAGACCTTATTCAATCTAACTACATTGTACATCAAGTGTCAAGCCTGCAATACATTTGAAATCGTAGTGTAACTTCTTTCCTCTCATGGTTTTCTTAACTCATGGATCAACGGCCTTGTGGATAGATCACCACCCAAAATTGAATATTTGAACCATATAAAAGTAGCCTAATATGTCCATTAGTTGGATAGTGATTACAATTCTGGTAAAATTCCTTCAACTTCTTAAGTTGAAATTCTATCAGCTGTCTAATTAATGAACATTGTTGGCTACTTTTTTGCATGCTTTAGACCATCCAATTAATCAGGTTTGGACAATGGCCTTCCGAGAAGTGGCCGTTGAAATGGATGGCCTAGATGAATGAGCACTTCCACTGGTGTCTGTTAGTGAAGGTCAGTATTCTTCACCAATGACAATGAAGGTTGAGAAAGAGTTAGTTCCTAGCTTGCAAGACATTCTTTATTAAATTGTACTGCAGTTTTCTTTTCTTTCCATAAATTGTATCATTAAAATTTTATTTTTGTGCAGCTCAAAGAGGTGAATGGTTTTGTACCATTTTCTTGACATATCTGTAGATTGATTTGGGCATAAGATATGCACTCTCTTTGGATTCAAGTCATGTGGGACAACAAACTGGATTGACAACAAAATATGCACTATCTTATTTTGCAGGCTACAAGATGTTCCTATCTAAAGCAATGATAGGAAAGTTGGGAGATGGGTCTCGAAATGAGAAGTTTTTGGCTGGATCCTTCTTCTCAATTTTGTAACCTAGGGCGAGCAATTCTTTGTTGCCTCCTTGTGCGAGTATGGAAGGCTTCAGTTCTTCCAAGAGTTGAAGCTCTTGCTTGGATGACAGCAGCCAACAAGTTACTTTGGACAACCTAACAAAAGGTGTAACATGGCCTTCTCCAACATGTTTTTTTATGTAGTAGGATGGAGGAGTCTGTAGATCATCTCTTCATTCATTGCTCTCTTGTGAGAGAGATTTGGCCCCTCAAGATATTCAGGTACTGTCTTTTTAAAGGTGTGTTGTATGGTTTCACTGTAATTTTTGAGCCTCATATTGCAGATATGTTATCATTTCCTTTTTCCGATCTTTCTACAGATTGTCGAATACGCAACCAACAAAGAGTTCACCTTGATTATAGTTGTCCACACCAACCGTAGGGAACCTGGTTAGTATTATTCCTTTGAAATAATGAACTTTTGTGAAGACCATACACAAGCAACCTTTGTTAATATCAACAAAGTGATGATGTTTCTTGCATCTTAACAAGGAACCTGGTTAGTATCATTCCTTGTTAAAATCATAAAAGATAAGTTCAAAATGCTACCACGATGACTTCATCAACAATAATGCATTAATGCTGTTATAATGCAATCCATGGAAGTTCAACAAAGTGCAGGCCCCACTGTACACTCTGCATATTTATTTGCTGATAATGACCACTGATGCAGAGGAGCAGAGCCTGATAATTCCATTGATTGAAACATCCTAGCTGTCCGGTCAATGTGGTTTTTTATGGTTAAATTGGACAATTTCTCCTTGTACTTCCATATCTTTTAACCATCCCCTTGCATGGTTAACTGGTCAAACAACTACCAAAGTCTGGTAGCCTTTGTTCTTCGGTTCCAACTCATGTTTGCATAGGTGTCAGTGACCTCAATCACTATGCATAGTTGCCACATATACACTGAATTTTTCCAAGGTGTGGTTGGTGGAGCTCCATGAGAATTGTGCACAATAGTAACATTTCTCATGCACTAATCATCCAATCGAGGTCATACTTAGGGATATATTTGATTCTAATTGGAATCGGGTTCCATCTAATTATATATGTGGACCCACCGGGGCCATCAGATTGATCATGCGGATCTCACAGTCCACCTTGATTGCTGATCTTGGTCAAAACAACAATCAGGACTATCAAATGGATCTTCCATCAAAGCAATGTGGACCTTGATGTGCTCCAAATCAATGTTTTAGACTGCCGGATGGTCCAGGTATTACATCTGGACAGTTAGATCAGCTACGTCCTTGATCAAGTTCCTTGGATGGGCCTGATCTATACCTACTAGACCACCTGACAACCTCATCTTCCATTGGGTTAGCTTGTGGGGCCATCTTGGTGATATGAGGGCCGACTGCAACAAAGACTTCAATCTTTAAGAATAAAAATAATAAATCTGTTGCAGATTTTCACTTTTGCGCTGAGATAAATGTTCCTCTATTTTGTCATCCAACACTAGACATGTCAAAGTCATTTTTTGTATGTCCTCCATTGGTGATGTTAGATTATAAAAAGGAAAAAGGAGAAGATAGAAGGATTTGCTTTTAATTTATGAGGAGATGTTGTTACTCTGAGAGAAGCGAGGATCGAACAGCAGCAGCATTGTTGAGGATGGAACAGCATTGTTGTATTCTCATGCTTCCGTTGGATCCTCAGACTTAGTGGTCTTTTTTTTTTTTTTGTCATTCGGTCTTTAACTTCTAATGGTTGTTTTTGTAGATGCACTTCTAATCATGTGCTTACCAAATGGACCCACTGCACATTTTAAGCTCTCAAGACCTGACAGGTATGAGTGAGTTCTTTCACAAGGATGATTATGTACATATATAAACATATATGCATTGATGTTTATTTCTTTACGTATGTATGCATGTGTATGTATCTGTGCGTGTGTTCATTATCTATGCAAAATGACAAAAAGGGTGGACCGATCATGCAACAAAACGTGGAGAGGGCGTGAGTCCGACCATGGCTGCCATCAACAGTTCAAAATCCACCAAGCAAAACTTACAATCATGGTATGGTTAGGATCTTCCAATCACCACCGCAGCTTTGGGCTACAAACCCATCAAGGAAACAGTCATCATATTTCCAGGTAGACAGATGCATTCATGGCATGGCCCACGCATCATAATAACATCTGCCCTTTAAAAATTCTAGATGCTGAGGTATACCACACGGGTACTGAAATTAGTAAAATAAAAAAACCATATATCCATTTTCTAAGAACGGGTCGGACTTCATTTTCCAACATATGATAGGGAAAGAGCAAATAAGCAAAAGCCATGGATCCTGATTTCCAGAAAAAATGGGTTTTATCTAAAATATTTTTGTTTTCACTCTTTTCCCATTTTTCCTTCCCAATATGTCAGGTGTTTAATGGCGACAAAGAGATGAAAGAACACATGCAGTACTTGTGAAACTGTACAAATCCAAAACCATTAAGTGCACCTGTTGGATGGACCCCACACCAGAAATAGTTACTTTGACTAGCAGGACTCCTTTTGAATGGGCACTAGGACTCCTTAATGCTGCAATTTTTCTTTTTACCGTGTTCAATCCAAGATTCAGGGCCGCAATGTGAACGGTCTGGATCAAGCATGCACATGACGCATGTATATCATCGATTGACCCCGAACTTTCAAGAATAGAAACACTAACCAAGAAAATATAAGAACGAAGTCCTTGCATTTGAGTGCCAAATAACAGAATGTTAACGCAAGGGATTTATTTAAACTATCATACACTGCTAGAGTATCTTACTTATTCGTTCTCTTGCATCTATAGCTATACATTTGAGTCCGCGAGATGTGTGTAAATTAATCTTTTTGTCCTTATGCAGATGCAATTCGAGGGATTCTACAGTTGCTGGTATGGTAAGATTCATCGACGTATCAAAATACCTTTGGTTTTTCGAATGACCAAAGCACCCTAACTTTACTGAATTGCTCTTTTTACTTGGGCCCAGTTGTCAAGTGCCTGGCAGCCTGGCTGGTTGACGCCTCGGTGTTTCAAACAGCAGGTCTCAGGTTCCATACATACTAACTGCACCAGTGGGTGCCTGACAGGGTGGGTGCGTTGGATGACTAACAGAATAAAAGAATCACCTTTCAAAAAAATAAAAACTTGGGCTTAGTTTTTTTTTTTTTTTTCCAATGCACACACACTCTTACACCCACACAAACCAGAATGGCCCACATGGATGATATTTTGTACTTCTAGGCCGTCCATCCTTTTCTACAGCACATTTTAGAATGATGGTCCAACCTCTTGATAATGTCAATAAGGTACATACCACAACTTGAGAGATGTCGTACCATCTTTCTGGACTCGTATTGCTTACGGTAGAACATGCCATCGAGGTTTGTACTATATGTGGAAAAGCTATATGGGCCTGACCTGATGTATCTGTTTTATCAATGCTGTCCAATCATGAATTTCATATCTTTTTAGTGCATGAGCCAAAAAATTAAACAGATCCATGATAAAAGATATAAGCCCGCTGCATGATAAATTATCATGCAGCCCATCTTTTCTGCCAACATGCCAGTTGTGTTGGTTCTGTATGGAGAAAACAGTAGGCTGCACCATGAAGATGGCCTTAGTATGAAAATCACATCGTCTCATCAGGTGGGCTGCACTATTAGAATCCATGGAGAACCAAAGGTCTGAGTTAAGATACGTGTGACCCACCTAATGAGTGAATCAGCCCTAGTACGTGACGGGTGATCTTCATGATGGGGCCTACTGTTTGGATGGTATGAAGGGCGTGTTGGCGTGGAAGGTGGGGCTGCATTACATGTTGGCATACAGCTGGCTGTGGGTGATCAGTTCTTTGTTGCCAGAAAACTTAAATAACAAAATCAAATTCGATATGTTGTGAATATTTTCTATTTTTAAGTTTTAATATGGGATAAATCATGCCCTTGGAAGCTTGTTTTGAGCTACTGAAAAGATTTATGGAATCTTTTTTTTTTTAAAGATTAGATTTATGAAATCATAGTAGTGGTTTTTTTTTTTTTTTTTTGAAATAATGAAATGGATTTTCTTTCTTTTCCTTTTGAGGATAGTACCCAAGAATTGAAGCGCAAGGATGGGGGCATTGCAAAGATGGAAAAGATCATTCAAGAGAAATCATATAACATTGCATTGTTACAAGTTGAGAGAGAATCACTTGAGGTGAGATTGAGCTAAAACATATGATGTTGGTTTCTCATTTTATGAACCTGTTCATCTTTTGATCATGCAAAAATTATATTGGTTTTAAAGACAAACTTTGTTTTTTTCATTGATGGTGTTATCTTCATGTTGGTCTTCCTACTTTGTAGAAAAAGGGGAGTGTGGATGCTCAAGAGAAGGTGGGAAGGGCTCATACTGCTCTAACTCCAAACCTTTTAGAAATCTCATGTAACTTCATTTGAATTTTTCTAAATTTAAGATAGTAATTTTTTCTTTTTCTTTTTCTCTTAAATGCATCCTGTGGGGCACAGTATTGGCAGTTTAGTAGATAAGAAGCCCATGTCTCACAAGTGTTGGTGGGTGGAGCCGACTTGTTTAGAACAACCAATGGAGTTAGGATCAAGACCTGGCAGGTATGAGTGAGTTCTTTCACAGGGATGATTATGTACATATATAAACATATATGCATTGATGTTTATTTCTTTACGTACGTATGCATGTGTATGTATCCGTGCGTGTGTTCATTATCCATAAATGAGTTTAGTGGGCATGTGAGTATTTGTATATAAGAGCTGAGTACATATAGGGAACTGTATCACAACTTGAGGTGTTGTACCATCTTTCAGGACTCGGATTGCTTACGGTAGAACACGCCATCGAGGTTTGTACTATATGTGGAAAATCTATATGGGCCCCACCTGATGTATCTGTTTTATCAACGCTGTCCATTCATGAATTTCGTATCTTTTTAGTGCATGAGCCAAAAAATAAACAGATCCAAAGCTCTCAAGGGGACATTGAGGAAACAGTGGGGATTGAATTCCTACACCATTGAAAACTTCTTAGGTACCAAACTTTGGATCAAGTTGATATTGTGTTTTCCCATCATACAAGTCTGTGTGACCTAATGAATGGGTTGGATAGCAAATAAACATCATTGTGGCCTTGGGAAGGTTTAAACAGTGGGTGTCATTAATTATCCTCGCTGCTTCTTAGATTGTGGTCCACTTAAGCCATGAATGTCTCTTTTTGGGCTCATGCATTAAAATGATCTGAAAAACATGAACGGACAGCATGGATGAAATGCAAAAATCATGGCGAGGCATAGAGATCTTTTCCACTTATATATGGTGCTGTGTTGTACACTAGGCAATTGAAGTCCCATCCTTTCCACTAGCACCTAAATATAGTAGGACATCAAAAGCATGAAAGCCATATGCCCCACTATTAAGATCACCCATATCGCATAGACGGGGCGAGGTTATTGACATGGGTTTGGTTCTAGGGAATGTTGGCTGGACTAATGTCTTTAATTGGTCCATTCAAGTTGGTCTTAATTTTGATTTTATATCTCATTCTGTTGAATGTAAATGAAGTCCATTTCTATATATGTTTTATGTTGATTGAATTTTTTTTCCTATTAGGTGAAAGAAAAATAAAAAGAAAATTATTGCTGTTTTTTTTTATATAATAAAATTTTCGACGGCTATAAGACGTCTATTTTCTCTTTAAAATAATAGATTACCAACGGATCTACACCGTCTGGAAGTGAGTTTGAACACAATTCGACAACGATCAAGGATGGTTGATGGCCGTCTGGAAATTGTGTATAATGCACTTTAGGACGGCTATGGACCGTGTGTTTTTTAGACGATCCATCACCGTCTTTTATTAACAACGGTTATAGACACAGGTTGAACAATTCGACAAAGATCAAGGACGGTTGATTGTCGTCTGAAAAAGGTGTAAAGTGCACTTTAAAGACGGCTAGGGACAGTCTGTTTTTGAGACGGTACATCACTGTCTTTTATTCACGACGGTCATGAACAGTCATGTAAGTTTTAGGACAGCTAAATATGACGGCTGCTACGACGAACCGAAACCGTCTGGAACCACAGTTTAAGACGGTTTTCAACCGTCATTTTTTCACTGTTTTGGCGTAGTGTCTCCTAGTCTGATGGAGGTATAGCATAGGTAGGTTTAGTTTTGTTTTCCTGCTTTCATAGGTTTTAGTTGTTGAGTTGGAGAATTCCATGATCACTCTCTCAGGTACTATTGTTCTCTCTCTCTCGTTGTTTACCATTGCTCTCATGTTCATGCTAATTGACTATCTTTTTACATTGAGGACAATGCAAGATTTGGTTGGGGGGTGAGATGTGATCCCTCATCTAGCATATTGCAACATTTCGAGCTTCATATGCATAAAATTTTTTTGAATTTTCTAACATCTCAAAAATCTTTTAGAAAATCTTGTTTCTATACATTTGAGATGCTATGAGTATAAGAGGAGGAGATATGAAGTGTGCGATGTTGTCGTCTTGAATTTCTTCCAACATAATGGTTTTATATGTTAATTCCCCTATTGTTATGATTGATAGAAAATTTGAACACCTTTACACCAAGTTCACATTACACGATTTTCATGAGTGACAGGCTTATGTGATTTGTGGATTAGCTAGACTTTGATATAAAGGTGTTGAGAAACCAAGCCGGGGTATTTTGTCCATCCTTGTCCATGGGAAAATAATGAGAGATATGGATTTCTAAAAATCCTATCTAATTTAAAAGAAAAAGGAAAGAAAGGATGAAATCGGGACGGAAAGAAAAAAGGTGGAAAACTCCGAAAAGGGCTACCTATTACCAACCGGGGGATGATCGAACCGTAACCAAAGCCGGAAATGGAACGTAGTGTGAAAGCCATCGGAAGGACGGTAAGGCAAATTCCTGTCATAGGCTTGTTGTTGCTCTGTGCACCTTAAAATCATTGGTTTACCTAATCTATGAAGAAGATGATCCAGGAACTCATGAGATGAATTTTCACTATACACACTAGGTTGAATTTGTTCGAGTTCTTCTATTTATCAATCAATCAGCCGAAATTTCATGTAGACACGTCTTATGTTTTGGAGAACCCAAGGTTTCAGCTTCTATCACCAAATTTTTCCAAATTCTATACTCATATGTCTTGGAATGGATAGAAACATGGTTTCTGGAGGAGAGTTGGATTTGGAGGTTTGAACTTATTCACGCATGTTTTGCTCCGGACTAGCAAAAAGCTGGTTGGGGGGTGTGTTGAACCTCCAATTTATACATTGCATTGCCCATTACACAACAAGGTTTGCATGATTTTCATGGTTTAAAGGCCCACCTAACACATGTTTTTGTGATTATAGGGATGAGAGCGGACTTCATTCAAATACGAGACAAAAGAATGCATTTGAAGCTATTGCATGAAGTCCTAAGATGACCAAAGAAAGAAGAAGAAAGAGAACCAAAGAAAGAAGAAAGAAGAGAAGAAAAAGAAAGAAAGAAGAACAATTTGAAGAGGGCTGACCGGTCATGACCGGTCAGCCACGGTTGCTGATCACATAGAAGAAAAGGCCGACCGGTCAAGACCGGTCGGCCATGCATACTGGAAACTGGACAGAGGAGCCCGACCGGTCTTGACCGGTCGGCTGTATATGCTGGATGGATGGACAACTTGGTCCGACCGGTCATGACTGGTCGGCCACACTTGCTGATGAATGGACAGTCCACTCCGACTGGTCATGACCGGTCGGCGGTGCTCTCTGGAAGGTGTAAAACATCAGTCCGACCGGTCGTGACCGGTCGGCTCTGCGTAAGATCAGTCCTTTCTAAGTCAGGACTCCGAAAAACACTGCGCAATGCGTAGCCTTTCGCAGAATTCGACGCAAGGGAGATTGTTTGCTATAAAAGGACACCTAGGGGCTCTTCCTAGGTTATCAGAGAGGCTAAGGAACGTGGGTTTGGAAAGCGAAGGCGATCGTGGAGCGGCTGCAACTCTCCTATTCGGGTTTTCCTATTTTTATGCTTTATTTCAGAGTTTTTAGTTGTAGCATGACTATGCTCGGCTAAAACCTCTCAGCTAAGGCTGAGAGGTGAAGCTCGTAGCTAATTCTATGTTGGTTTCAGTTTAATTCAAGTAATTTACATTCAAGTTTGGATTTTTACATGATTTAGTTCCAAAAAGTGGTAGTTTGAGACGTTTTATCTGAGTTTATGTGCTCCGGACATGAATTCCTTTTAATTCTCTGAGATTATCATGTTTGTTTATCTAAATTCGGATTATAGTAATCCTTGAGCAGGCCATAGTCCAGAGGCATGGCTGTTACTCCGCAGGCTATAGTTTTGAGTTTTGTATTGATTGAATGGAACTAGAACTTGGAAGTTCAACTTGAATGTGATGGGATGTGTGTGAATGCTTTATTTTCCAACTAGATGAGAGATAGGACTTCGATTCTAGTTGTGTTTTCTACTTGGATTGACTGAATTGGCATAGGATTGCTACAAGTGGATCCTTGAAAGCCTTAGTACTTATTATCTCTGATTTTTCATTAAATTCCTGAATTAAGTAATCACTTAATTAAATCTGATTTCTTTTTAAAAACTGAGTTGCTGGAGTGATTTGGTAGCTTTTACTATTTCCCTGTGGATCGACCTCGGTCTTACCGAGTTTTATTACTACATCGCAGCCTTACACTTGAGGCGAGCGAACAAGTTTGAAAAATCACTCCACCTTTGTGTATAGTGAAAATTCATCTCATGAGTTCCTGGATCATCTTCTTCATAGATTAGGTAAACCAATGATTTTAAGGTGCACAGAGCAACAACAAGCCTATGACAGGAATTTGCCTTACCGTCCTTCCGATGGCTTTCACACTACGTTCCATTTCCGGCTTTGGTTACGGTTCGACCATCCCCCGGTTGGTAATAGGTAGCCCTTTTCGGAATTTTCCACCTTTTTTCTTTCCGTCCCGATTTCATCCTTTCTTTCCTTTTTCTTTTAAATTAGATAGGATTTTTAGAAATCCATATCTCTCATTATTTTCCCATGGACAAGGATGGACAAAATACCCCGGCTTGGTTTCTCAACACCTTTATATCAAAGTCTAGCTAATCCACAAATCACATAAGCCTATCACTCATGAAAATCGTGTAATGTGAACTTGGTGTAAAGGTGTTCAAATTTTCTATCAATCATAACAATAGGGGAATTAACATATAAAACCATTATGTTGGAAGAAATTCAAGACGACAACATCGCACACTTCATATCTCCTCCTCTTATACTCATAGCATCTCAAATGTATAGAAACAAGATTTTCTAAAAGATTTTTGAGATGTTAGAAAATTCGAAAAAATTTTATGCATATGAAGCTCGAAATGTTGCAATATGATAGATGAGGGATCACATCTCACCCCCCAACCAAATCTTACATTGTCCTCAATGTAAAAAGATAGTCAATTAGCATGAACATGAGAGCAATGGTAAACAACGAGAGAGAGAGAACAATAGTACCTGAGAGAGTGATCATGGAATTCTCCAACTCAACAACTAAAACCTATGAAAGCAGGAAAACAAAACTAAACCTACCTATGCTATACCTCCATCAGACTAGGAGATCAATCATCCTGATAGACAGGATCATTCAGGGAGATGGACATGTCCTCTGAATCAAATTTCTCAACAAATGGTTTAAGGAGTTGTCCATTAACTTTGAAACAGTCACCATTCGCTGCATTCTCAATCTTAACAGCCCCATGAGGAAAAACTTCTTTGACAATATATGGGCCGGTCCATCGAGATCGTAATTTTCCCGAAAAAAGATGAAGTCGGGCATTATACAAGAGCACTTTCTGTCCTTCATGGAAAGATTTTCTGAAGATGTGCTTGTCATGAAATGCCTTCATCTTGTTCTTGTAAATTCTCGAATTCTCATATGCATCGTTTCGAATCTCATCAAGCTCATTTAATTGAAGTTTGCGAAGCGAGCTAGCCTTGTCAATGTCAAATTTTAGAGCCTGAATTGCCCAATAGGCTTTGTGTTCTATCTCCACAGGCAAGTGGCAAGCTTTCCCATAGACAAGTCTATGAGGGGACATTCCAATGGGTGTCTTGTAGGCAGTACGGTGAGCCCAAAGTGCATCATCTAATCTTAGGGACCAATCCTTGCGATCCGGTCTCACCGTCTTTTCCAAAATCTGTTTGATTTCCCTATTGGAGATTTCAGCTTGCCCACTTGTTTGTGGGTGGTATGGGGTACTCACTTTGTGCCTAATACCATATTTCTTCATCAAAGTTTCAAAAGGTCTATTGCAAAAGTGAGAACCACCATCACTAATAATGGCTCGAGGCGTCCCAAATCTAGAAAGTATATTTTCTTTGAGGAACTTGAGAACCGTACGATGATCATTGGTTCTACATGGGATAGCTTCTATCCATTTAGACACATAGTCTACGGCAAGCAGAATATAGACATGCCCAAAAGATGAGGGGAATGGTCCCATGAAATCGATGCCCCAACAGTCAAAGACTTCAAGATGTTGAATTGGGGTGAGCGGCATCATATTTCGACGGGATAATCCTCCTAGCTTCTGGCAGCGCTCGCACGCTTTGCAAAACTCGTGGGTGTCCTTAAATAACGTGGGCCAATAAAAACCACATTGCAGAATTTTTGCAGTTATTTTCTTGGCTGAAAAATGACCCCCACATGCTTGATCATGACAAAAGGAGATGACTGAATTGTGTTCATCATCGGGGACGCATCTCCTTATAATTTGGTCTGGGCAATATTTAAACAATAGAGGTTCATCCCAGAAAAATCTACGCACTTCCCTTAGAAATTTACGTTTGTCTTGCGCAGTCCAATGAGTCGGCATCGCACCTGTGGAAAGATAATTGGCTATATCAGTGTACCATGGTGGATGCATAGCAACAAAGAGTTGCTCATCAGGGAATGAGTCATCAATAGGTGACTCGTCAATGGAATTTGGTAAGACTAGGCGGGATAGATGATCCGCCACCACATTTTCTACTCCCTTCTTATCTTTGATCTCCAAGTCGAATTCTTGAAGGAGTAGGATCGATCTAAGCAAGCGGGGCTTAGCATCCTTCTTAGAAAGAAGGTATTTCAGCGCCGCATGATCCGTATACACAATAACTTTGGATCCTATTAAGTATGGCCTGAATTTGTCCAAGGCAAAAATGACAGCTAGAAGCTCTTTCTCCGTAGTCGAATAATTAACTTGGGCAGGATTCAAGGTCCTACTTGCGTAGTAAATGACATGGGGCTTTTTATCTTTCTTTTGTCCTAACACCGCCCCAATAGCAAAATCGCTCGCATCGCACATCAACTCAAAAGGCATGGACCAATCTGGTGGTTGCATGATAGGAGCGGTTGTCAACATGTCTTTTAGCTTTGAAAAAGCTAATTGACATTCGGCACTCCACTCAAATTGGTTCTCCTTTTGTAGAAGGTTGCATAAAGGCCTTGAGATGTGACTAAAGTCCTTTATAAACCTTCGATAGAAACCGGCGTGTCCAAGGAAGGACCGCACATCACGTATGCTTTTGAGTGGTGGTAGATTGGAAATTATGTCAATTTTCGCCCGGTCTACCTCTATTCCATTGGACGAGATGATATGTCCAAGGACTATTCCTCTTTGTACCATGAAATGGCACTTTTCCCAGTTTAATACAAGTTGCTTTTCCTCACACCTCATCAAGACCAACTTCAAGTGCTCGAGACACTCATCAAATGTACAACCAAAAACAGAAAAGTCATCCATGAACACCTCAAGAAACTCACCCACCATGTCTGAGAAAATACTCAACATGCATCGTTGGAATGTGGCGGGTGCATTGCATAACCCGAATGGCATCCTTCGGTAAGCGAAGGTACCAAACGGGCATATAAATGTGGTTTTCTCTTGGTCTTCCGGAGCTATCTCAATTTGGTTCCCACAAATAGTGTCAATCTGTTGACGTCAGATTCTGGTAATAGGTCCCTCTCAAGTATACGCCCTTCTCGAAGTTAGCTCTCCTCCAAACCTGAAAGCCAAAGAAGAAAACTAAAGGTGGCCGACGCTTGGCCATTGGCCCTCTGAAGCTTAAGTTAGAGGTGACTTAATAGTAAGATGAAGTGTGAAACGTAGGCTTAGAGATTGTGTACCTTTATCATCTGTGGGGTCATCTATTTATGCAGATCCGGGTGATCCAGTCTGTTACGCAAGCCGTTAAGATCACTGTTGATTTTAGGGGATAAGGCACTTATCCTGTTAATCCTTAGATAAGGGGGATGGCCTAACCACTCTAGACGTCTAGCTGATTACGTCTCTTGATAGAGATCTCATATGGTTCGGAACTACAAATAGAAACAAGCCAAAATCAGCCTATATAGGCTGCTGGTACTATGAGACGAGGGACGTGCTTGCCAAAGACCAGAGACCAGAGACCAGAGACCAGGGGTGCTCACATAACGGGGGCTGCTCACATGACAGGAGATGCTCATATGACGGGAGCTGCTCATATGACGGGGGCCTCCTCACTTAATGACCAAGAGCAGATCTGCTCATATGATGAGAGCTGCTCATATGTCGGGAGCTGCTCATATGATGGGAGCTGCTCATATGTCGGGAGCTGCTCATATGACGGGAGCTGCTCATATGACGAGGCCTCCCCACTTAACAACCAAGAGCAGAGCTGCTCATATGATGGGAGCTGCTCATATGTCGAGAGTTGCTCATATGATGGGAGCTGCTCATATGTCGGGAGCTGCTCACATACGGGGGGTGTATAGGCGGTCGTAGGTTTGAGTGATATACAAGACATGAGCAGGAAGGCTCGTTAATCAGATGGTTTGGTCGTGACTTTTATGGAGAGACGCTCACTGGTCACATATCTTTTATACTTCTTCGACGACCAACCTTATTCTACAACAATAACCGTTTGCGGCGATCTTCTGCTCACCAGGCCGTAAATGGTTATTTACAGTTTGGAATTATAGTATGGAAGTCTGGTTGGTTCAGGTTGGCCCCACCATGATGTTTATGTCATTTTTATTCCGTACGTTAAATGTGTTAGCGCACATAGGCATAGGGTCCAAAAATCAACCCTATCCGCGATTCAGGGGGCCATATGAGTACAAATAGTGTTAAGAGGAAGCTCACTCTCCAAATTGTTTCCCTTTGTGTGGCCCACTCGAATCATGGTTAAGGCTGATTTTTTGGTCTAAGCATATCTTATAGTGTGAGTTTTAATGGTTGGAGTGAATTTCAAACATATATGATGGTAAGCTCAACTCAATTGGATGACCCTTTTACTACAATTTAGATTAAGGCCTAGCACGTACACTTGTATTAAGGGTCTCACAACCCTTACAATGGTGTCAAAACTTTGTGGGGCCCACCATAATGTATGTGTTTTATCCATACTATCCATCAATTTCTCTAGTTCATTTTAGGTTATAAGCCCAAAATTGAATTATACCCATAGCTTAAGGAATTGAACAAATACCATTGAAAACTCCTTGGGGCAATAGAAGTATTGGTTCAAGCTGATATTTATTTATTTTCTATTAATCCATGTCTATATGACCTTATTAACAAGTTGGATAACAAATAAACATCATTGTGGCCCATGAAGGTTTCAACGGTAGTCGATGTCATTATCCTCACTATTTTCTTTGAAATGGTCCACTTGAGCTTTGGATATGCTTCAATTTTAGGTTCATGCCTTACAATGATATGAAAGAACGAATGGACGGTGTAGATAAAATAAACATATTAAGGTGGGCCCCACAATGCTTAATACTATTGCAAAGGGCAGTGAGCACCTTATAGTAATAGGGACTTCTCTCACGTTAAGTAAGGTAAATTTAATGTAACGGGTGGTCCATCTTGAATAGCCCACTGTCATTTATTTTGAAAATCCACTTTGACCATTAGGTGAGTGACTTGGTTTTAAGCTTATGGTGAAAAAATCAACACCAACTATAATTAAAGTGGTCCCCAATATTAGAAATTGTGTACTGGAAGACACCTATCCTTCAAA
Source organism: Liriodendron chinense (assembly GCA_003013855.2). NCBI lineage: Eukaryota > Viridiplantae > Streptophyta > Magnoliopsida > Magnoliales > Magnoliaceae > Liriodendron > Liriodendron chinense. The sequence goes on along the minus strand of PVNU02001598.1, from coordinate 367,114 downwards.
CTATTTTCTTGGTGTTGCTTACACAAGTAGGGCTGAGTTTTGGGCTTTCATTCTAAATTCTTGTTTCTCATGTAACTGTTGGAGTAAATTTCATATAATCATCACGATGGTCCTTAAAAAATTCAACAGTTTTATGTGATCCTTTCCTCCAGGATTTTGTAACCTTATCAACCGTTTGGATGACAAAATCACATTCCAGTGGCCCTCCAAGAAGTTTTTTTTCTGTTGGGTATTCAATAACCCCTGTTTCATGTGGTGTGGGCCACCTAAGATTTGGATCTGCTTCATTTTTGAGATCATGGGCTAAAATGAGTTATCAAAATGGATGGACCACGTCGATGTAAGTAACATACATCACGGTAGGCCTTATAGTCAAGGATCATCCCACGTCGATTGATCCCCAGCCACGCCCCGCCATTCCACTCGGATGCGGCTTGCCAAAGCCTTTCGTTGCATAAGCTAAGTGGGGCCCATCGTGATGCTTGTGAGAAATCCACCTCGTCCTTCCGTTTTGACAAATCATGTTAGGACATTGTCCTAAAAATGAGGCTGATCCAAAACTTGAGTGGGCTGCACCTCAAGAGACAGTGAGAATTCAACATCCAGCCTTGAAACATTTGTGGGGGCCACAGAAGTTTTTGATCAAGCTACTTCTTTTGTGTTTTCAGTTCATCAAGTAGGAATGACTTAATGAACGGTATTATATACGGATATAAACATTACGATAGACCTTGAAAGAGGTTTCAACAGCAGGCACTTCCCTACAGTAGGAATGACTAAATGGACGGTATATACTGCATATAAACATCACGATGGACCTTAAAGAGGTTTCAACAGCAGTCACTTCCCTGCCCCCTTTTTCCTTATCATGCGCCCCGCTTGAGCTTTGGATCTGCTTCATTTTTGAGCCCATGTCTTAACGTGATCTAGTAAAACAGATAAGTGGGATGGATTTCTCACAAGCATCACGGTGGCCCCACGGCCCACCTAGCTTCTGCAGGAATTTCCTGCCAAAGGATTTCCCATGCCATCCACGTCCAAGTGGGATGGCTTGGCGTCGGAATTGGAAGCGGATTGGGTGGTGACCTTGGTGGTGTATTGACATCACTAATTAGTTCTATGGGACCTATTATGATGCATATGTTATATCCACACTGTCCATCTATTTTACAAGATTATTTTAAGAAATGGGCTCAAAAATGAATCGAATCTAAAGCTCACCCAGACCACACCGTAGAAAGCAGTGGTGATTGAATGCCTACCATTGTTTCCTGTTGTACGGTCCACCTAAGATTTGGATCTATCTCATTGTTGGGTTCACGCCCTCAAATAGCAGCCAAAATGAATGGATTGACATAGATAAAAAACATAGATCATGGTGGGCCCACACAACTTTTCCAGTAGCACACAGCACCGACAACACTACGCATAGGGCTGTAAATGGGTCAGCGGACCCGATGGGGTACCCAGACCCAACCCATTTAGACCCGACCCAGACCCGACCCATTTGTTAAATGGTACGGGTCTGGGTCCAAGAACAAACCCAGTTGTTAAACGGGTCTGGGTCTGGTTTCCTTTATATTAGACCCGACCCGCCCCGACCCGAACTCATTTAGTAAGTGGGCGGGTTTGGTCTATGTTTCAAGGGACTCGTCTAGCCCAGACCCGTCCAGACCCGGTTTTAAGCCTTGAAAAATGCTTGCATACTTGATCCAGACCTGGACCCATTAGACCCGACCCATTTATAAATGGGTCTGGATGGATCTCCCTCTACCAGACCCGGACCCATTTATAAATGGGTCTGATGGGTTGACCCGGACCCGACCCGGACCCGCCCATTTAGTAAAAGGGTCTGGGTCTAAAATTTGGATCCAGGCCCATTTAGTAAATGGGCGAGTCTGGTTTTGGCTAAACCCACCCCGAACCCGACCATTTACAGCCCTAACTACGCAATCGGAGCCCTTTTGGGTAGAGGTTTTACTAGAATCTCCCGTACGGGAGCGAATTAGGTGTTACCCCGGAAAGTGGGTGTTACCCCTACCGTGTGGCCCATGTGGATAGTATTTTGTATATCCACGCCGTCCATCCGTTTTTACAAACCATTTTAGTAATGGTCTTCCAAATATTTTGCAAATCCAAATCTCAAGTGGACCATACCACTGGAAACAGTGCTGATTGAGTGCTCACCATTAAAAATTAAAAAGAGCCCATCATAAGGTTTTGGTAATATTTATTTGTAATCCAAGCTCTTCATATTGTCAAGAAAGTCTGGATTAAGGTAAAATTTAAAGATCAGATTGATCTAAAACTTTTGTGGCCCGCAAAATGCTTTTAATGATCATTCATCACTCTTTCTAATAGTATGGTCCACCTGAGATTTGGATCTTCTTATAAATTTCAATCTCGTCTTAGAATTAGGCGTAACAACAGATAGATGGACGACATAGATATAAACACAATACGTCCAGGTAAGCCCACATGGTAGGGGTAACAACCACTCTGGTGTTTACCAGGTAACAGCTAATTCGCAACCCGTACGTACAACGGAAAACCTATCAACCGGCTGAACGATGCTGTTGCACTTGCACTAGACGCGGGTTGGCTGGTGACGCGAACACCAGCCAGTAAGCTGGTGTCAAAGCTCCATGGGTCCCACGATGATGTATTTGTTTCATCCAGGCCGTCCATTCATTTTTACAACTCATTTAAAGGCATTATACCAAAACTGAGGCAGGTGAACCACACCACAGGAAACAATGAGAAGAATGATGCCCACCGATAAAACCTTCCTAGGGACCACTGTGATGTTTGTTTGTCATCTAACCTGTTCATAAGATCACAAAAAACTCCATGAATGGAAAACACAAATATCAGCTTGATCTAAAACTTTTGTGGCCCCCAAAATTTGTCCTACAGTGCACGTTCAATCCCCACTGTTTCCTATGGTGTGGTCCACTTGAGATATATATCTGCCTAATTTTTGTATCATGCCTTAAAATGATCTTTAAAAATGAATGGACGGCGTGAATAAAAGAAAACATCATTGTGGGACACACAGAGCTTTCACCATCTTGCTAGATGGTGTTCCGTCACCAGCCAACCGGCGTCTTTCGTACTACGTTAGTACTTAGTCGTATTGCAGCAAAACTCAAACTAAAATTGTCCTACCCCACCTACGGCACTACGTTAAAAGTGTGCTGCACAGCACCCACCTTTGTGGTATGTTGACGTCACCATGTTCTGTGAGGCGCACCATGATGTATGTGTTATATCCACACCGTCCATCCATTTAGAGAGATCATTTTAAGTCAAGAGGCCATAAATGAGATAGATCTAAAGCTCAATTGGACCACACCACATAATAGAGTGAGTACAATGATTTCTACCGTTGAAACCTTCTTAGGGCCCACCATGATGTTTATTTGTCACCCAACCTCTTCATGAGGCCACTCAGACCTGGATGAAGGGAAACAAACAAATATTAGATTGATCCAAAACTTCTTAAGTCCTTAAGAAGATTTCAATGGTAGACATTCAATCCCACTGCTTTCTTTGGTGTAGTCCATTTGAGCTTTGGATATGCCCCATGTTTTAGCTCATAACCCTAAAAGGATCTCGTCAAATGGATGGACCAAGTGTATATAACACATAGATCATGGTGGGGCCCACAGAACTTGGTGACGTCAGTGGTGTGGAGCACACCATGCAATCCGTTTCCGTTGGAGCTGCATGAAAACACCCATTGCCGCGCCCACCATGTCCTTCACTACCTCATCGGATGATAACCATGATACTCCCCGTACATACAATTTTGATCAAAACTCTGTTAGGCCATACCAATGGGAACATCTTAAAACTGCTCCTAAAACCCTTCAAGTTCACACGGTGTGGGCCCGTTTGATATTTGGATCAGGCGCTGATTTTAGTATTTTGGCTTCCTCCTGGTGTGCACCAGGATGTACGGGTCTGATGAAAAATAAACAATATGGTATCCCCATACAAAAACCTATGGTGGGCATTCCTTCTCTATTTTTCCATGTGGTGTGGCCCATGTTAGCTATGGATCCAGCTGATTTTTGTTTCCAGGGCCTAACGTCGAGGAAGGAACCTGGTGGACGGTTTAGATTTTAATTTACAGCATGGTAGGCCCTGTAGACTTGGTTGTTTTACGCAACCGGTAAAACAAGTGCTGCAGAGGATTCTTGTCCCCATATATTATCTCATGCATATCTTTGATGCATGGCATTCAAGCGATTCTATATTCCAGCTATCAAATCTCTGAGATGGAGGAAGAACGAGGTAATCTCTCTCTCTCTCTCTCTCTCTCTCTCTCTCACCTGTGTATCATGTAATATCATGTTGGTTTGTGTATCATGTAATATCATGTTGGTTTTAAGGTAACCAAAGCACATGTGATCTAGCTAGATAAAGTTAGCCGTTAGATTCGTGGGATGTGTTAAAGTACAATGGAATCCCACGGACAAGATTTTCTGATTCCTGTTTACTGTCCTACTGTTGGGATAGTCTTCAAACGATGCAAGAATTGGGTGCTCCGACCGGCCAGCCGACCGGCTGGTCAGCGTGACCCAGATGCAGTGGGCTCCGACCGGTCGCCGACCGGTCGGCTGTGAGGTAGCGTTGGATGTAAAATCTCCTTGGACTGTTTTTGTATTGGCCGACCAGTCAGCTGTGCAAGCGGATTTCTTGCGCAGTCCACAATACTGCGCAAGGTGTTTCCAATTTCGGATTTCTGCTTATGTAAGGAGTTCTAATCCGTCTTAGATTAGAATCCTAAGATATCCAAGGTTTCCTATTCGTACTAGGAAGAGGGGAGAGGTGTGTGTGAGAGAGAACTTGTAGATTTTCTCTGTTTTTTTTCCTAGTGGGCTGTCAATCTCTGTAATCTTCTGATATTCATAGTGAATCGTTTTGTGCCGTGGTTTTTTTACCCGTTTTGGGGTTTTTCCACGTAAAAGTCAGAGTCTCTTGTGGTGAGTGCTTGTGTGTGATTGATTGCATCTTGTTTACTTGTTTAATTTCTCATTGCTTCACATGTTCGGTGTTCCGCTTCCGTTGCCAGCTTTCCCATCAAGTGGTATCAGAGCTAAAGTTGGGGTGGAGTAGATTCGAATTTGAGACGAGAAGATGGGATCGAGCGCAAGGTTCGATATAGAGAAGTTCTCCGGAAAAAATAACTTTGAGCTATGGAAGGTGAAGATTGAATCCTTCCTGGTTCAGCAAGGGCTTGATGGAGCTCTTGGAAAGCGACCCGAGGCTATGAAGGACGATGAGTGGACGAAACTCGACAAGAAGGCTAGAACCTCAATCCTATTAAACCATACGGATGATGTTCTCTATCATGTCATGAAGGAGAAAACTGCGACTAAAACGATGGCAAAGCTATAGAAGGTTTATGCCAAGAAATCTCTAGAGAATCGCATGTACGTGTTGATGCAGTTGTTCACCTTGAGAATGGCTGAGGGAACTGAGGTGGAGGACCACCTGAGCATGTTCAATAGGCTAATTTGCAAGTTGGTAGAGATCGATGAACCGATGAAGGATGAGTACCAAGCATGTATCTTGTTAAATTCTCTTTCAGATTCATATGAGTCGTTTATGGACTCTGTGTGCGCAGGGAGGGAAACCATAAGCGTCGAGACCGTTATCTCAGCCCTCTAGTCGAAAGTGATGAGAAAGAAAAGCGGTGATGTGGCTTCCCGTTATTCCTCAGAGGTACTGGTTATGAGGGGAAGAAGTTCTGAGCATGGAGGATATTCGAAATCGAGATCTAGGGCCAAGGGTAAAGGTAAAGCTAAGGTGAAGTGCTGGAATTGTGGCCAGGACGGCCACATGAGAGGGGATTGTCAAAATCCCAGGTTGAGGCAAGAGAAGTATGGAAATTCTTCTGGAGATGGAGCTAATACCATAGAGGATGGTGGCGATTTTAATGAGGTTCTGACTGTATCTAGCAAGGGATCTCACGGTAGTGAGTGGATTCTTGATTCAGGGGCTTCATGTTACGTTTGTCCTGATCGGAGTTCATTCACAACATACAGGGAGTATGGTAGATAATCGGTGTTTGTGGGCGATGGAGTCGCTCATAAGGTTGTGGGTATTGGTACTGTGCGTATCAAGATGTTCGATGGGTCGAACGAGTCCTGGAAGATGTGAAGCACGTTCCCAAGATGAAGATGAATGTGATTTCTCTTGGTGCACTCGAGGCGAAAGGGTGAGTGTTTATCGGTCGCGATCGTTGTTGTGAAGTGATGAAGAGGGCACTCGTGTGTATGGAGGCACGGAGGTGTGACCATCTTTACATGTTGATCGGGAGCACAATTCATGGTGGAGCTGCGGGAGAGGCAGCGAAATCCACGGTTGCTCGTATGTAGCAAGTGCCCAAGGGCCACATGCGAAGAGCGGAAAAGGGCGTGAATTTGCAAGGATAGCGTCGATGGTGGCACGAGAAGCGGTGGAGCTATGATTGAAGATGAGATGACGTTGCAAGGATGTGTTGTTTCGACGTTTGAAGCCTTGGTGGAGATTGCTGGGATAGTCTTCAAACGATGCACAAATTGGGTGCTCTGACTAGCTGGTCAGCATGACAGTTTGTTATGCCTAGACCAGTCGGCCGACCGGTCGGCTGTGAGGCAGCGTTGGATGTAAAATCTCCCTGGACTGTTTTTGTATTGGTCGAGCGGTCGGCCGACCGATGGATTTCTTGCGCAGTCCGCAGTACTGCGCAAGGTGTTTCCAATTTCGGATTTTTGCTTATTTAAGGAGTTGTAATCCGTCTTAGATTAGAATCCTAATGTGTCCAAGGTTTCCTATTTGTACTAGGAAGAGGGGAGAGGTGTGTGTGAGAGAGAACTTATAGATTTTCTCTGTTTTTCTTGCTAGTGGGTTTTCAATCTCTGTAATCTTCTGATATTCATTGTGAATCGTTTTGTGTCATGGTTTTTTACCCGTTTTGGAGTTTTCCACGTAAAATTCGGAGTCTCTTATGGTGAGTGCTTGTGTGTGATTGATTGCATCTTGTTTACTTGTTTGATTTCGCATTGTTTCACATGTTCGGTGTTCCACTTCCGCTGCCAGCTTTCCCATCACCTACTACCACTTCTTCTTCTTCTTCTTCTTCTTCTTATTCTTTTTTTTTTTTTTTTTTGGGTACATACTTTGTCATCCTTGAGACTTAGGTATATGCTCTACTATGCCTACAATCTATAAACCTACCCATCCGTCTGCATAGTACTTGATCCAATTCCTACACTCTCATAGCCCTCCATTATTGAACAACTCCCGTACACATAAAGTAGTGGACCACAAGATCTAAGCCATCACAGTATCATCAAGCAGGATCAAAATATTTTTAACAATTAAAATAAAAATTTAACGGTTGCAAATATTTGTAAAACATGTTGAGTACTAGTTCAAGAGGAAAAATCACTTGATGAATATGTGACCTCCAAAATCTAAGCTATAAGATCATTCTAGAAAACTAGTGGATCTTTTGTTGAAACATTTAAGCCTTAACCAGATCTTGATGTACACAAGCATCAACAATTATTTTTGTTAATTATATGATGACCTTGTAAAGCAAGCTAAAATATATGTAATAAAAACCTTGCACTCCTGACATAAATCTCGTGTATTCACAAGTTAATCATAGTCTAAGCATGATGAGCCTTCGGGTTTGAAGACTTGAATACCTTACGAAGTAATGCCTGCGTTGACATTCCGTACATGGGCGTTAGAACTCACAATCAGCATTGGGCTGGCTTTCTTGCAACAGTTTACCAATTACAGACAAAATTCGATCTACATATCTGACTGATTTTGTCCAAATCATCATCATACCGTTGGGAAAATTGATGGCTGCAATGCTTCCAACCAAATCTATCAGAATTCCATGGACCAATTGGGCTTTCACGATGAATCCAGGACCATTCAACGTTAAGGAGCATGTCTTAATTACCATCTTTGCCAAACAAGGAATTTCCGTCCCCACTCCAGTGACAATGATGACAACCACGAAAGTTTCAGTTGGTGGTATATGGATTTGTTGGTTTCTTTGTTAAGATCCTTGTAGACTCTCCAAGAATGTGGTGGCCTCAAAATCTAGTTAGAGTGTCCTTATTCAGGTCTCTCTCTCTCTCTCTCTCTCTCTCTCTCAACTATTCTTTGTGATGTGTGTTTGATTACATGGTAACCATAACGTTTTCAAATGGCCCTGACGTGATGCATGTGGGACATCAACCAGCGTGCACACCCAGTTTGGCCATGGGCCCAAAAATCAAGCCAATCGATGATTCAGGTGGACGGTACAAGAGAGAATAATTGGAAAGGGACGCCCACCCTTTCAATTCCTAGGAGGTCCCACTGTGTTGTGTATGTGCAATCCAATCCATTCATTCAAAACATCTGTCCCTGATTTACAAGTGGCACAAAATATTGCGAATTTGAGATGCCGGTAGGATACAATTTAAACCAATGGTGGACTCCCTCTCCTAACTTCTCTTGCTCATAAGGTCCACCTAGTTTTAAAATTTTTTATTTTTATTTTTATTTTTTGCATTGGCCTGATTTTTGGGCATTTGATAACATTACCATTCCAAAACCTTTTGAAAGATGTGGGATACCCGATCATCAATCAAGATGGTTCATTCAACAGTACCATAGGGAACAAGACATATTGGTGCAACAGTCAATTCTGATCTGATGTTCCTAATGTCTTGAATGGAGCAATTTTATTACCACCATCCATTATTTATGAGCCATAGATCACATGTTCATAATCATAAAACCAAAGTGCTACTTTGGATTCATAAATAATTGATTTTCAAAAATGATTGTAGGACCTATTTTGTTTTTGGGCTCAATCTTTACCGTCCTTTTTCCAGTTAATTATAGGATGTTTAGGATCATCAAATTGGCATGATTTTTGCACCCTGATTCGTTGAGGATCACACACTAGCTCACTTAGCCATATGCCCTAGAATCAGCAATCCAAAACTTAGGTGGGCCCACCTAAATTTCAGAATGGCTTAAGTTTTGATGGACGTGTACAATTAATGGAATGGATTGCATAACACAGCATGATGTGTATGGGCAACTAGTGTGGGCGTTCCGTCTCATCTGTTCCCTGTGTTCCAAGACTGATTTGGGCTCATGAATACATCTCGGTGGGACCTACTATGTGATTCATTACCCTGTCTGTGTGTCTGCGCCGCTCAACAGCTAACACCTATTGTTATGTCTCCAGGACATTGCACGAAGCTGAGAAGAGGCTAACGGGGCAGCTAACAAGATTTCAGTTCTTCCTTATAGTAGCTGTATCGAGCTTCGCTTATTGCATTGTGCCCAACTATTTTTTTCCATCCATAACTGCCCTCTCATTTGTTTGCTGGATTTGGAAAAAATCAGTCACAGCTCAGCAAATCGGGTCGGGTCGAAATGGTCTTGGCCTTGGATCCTTTTTGTTGGATTATTCAACGATAGTAAACTACCTAGGGAATCCCTTTGCAACCCCGGTGGAGATAATTGTAAACACCATGGTTGGATTTTTCTTAGCCCTGTATGTACTTACTCCAATCTCGTACTGGACAAATTCATTCAGTGCCAAGAAATTTCCAATTTTGTCTTCGCACTTATTCGACACTGACGGTCATGTGTACAATGTATCGCGAGTACTAGACACAAAAACCCTTACTTTAGATGAACAAGCATATAATGATTATTCGAAGATCTATCTCAGTGCCTTGTACACCATCGGTTATGGATTTGGATTTGCAGCAACAACTGCTACTTTCACTCATATCTTTCTCTTCCATGGAAGGTGAATCTCTTTCTTCCTTGATATTATGCTACTTTCTTCTCAGATTTAAAAAACAAAATTTACTTTCTATTATTTTTGCAAAGTTGAGTAGCCTTTTTCCATTGTGTTGGAGAATACAAAATACAAAATGTATATGTATTCTCTAATTAAACACATTTTGGGTTGGTGGATTGAGACAATCCATCTTTTCGGTCCTGTACAAGGACGGCTCCATTTAAAAAAAAATGCACCAAAGGCCAAAGGGCAGTCAATGAATGCTGAAGGTTAGTCGTTTTCATTTCATAGTATCCATTTGACAGGGGCTGGTGCAGCATGTGCCTACCATTAAGATGGGAAACAAAAAATATGTGCATGAGATCCACCCCGTCCAGCAAGTACATTTCTCCATGCTTGGGCTTCCTCTCAAAAGCCAGGCCAATTCAAAACTCACATGGGCCACACCCTAGGGAACAATGTCAAATTATGCATAAAACCCTTGTATTCATGCTATGTGGCCCACTTGAGTTTTGGGTATAGTATGCATTTTGGAGTCCCTTCATCCTGTTAAGGCACCCAACATGAATGGATTATAAGATGGGATATAAAGACTATATTCATCCCTAACCAAACATCCCAACTATTTATTGGCCTGATTTTTCAGAAGGAAAAAAAAGGCCACACCACCTGATGGAATAGGTGGGTCTCATGTGTGTTACCGACATTTATCATTTACCTAGCACTAGGCACAACTCCTCTGCCTAGATGGCAACCCTTAGTACTGTGGTTTGATGCTTGCACTTATGGTGGTGTTCTTGTGTGAACTATCTTTCAACAAAATGGTTGCCTGAGTTTGCACTAAGGCTAAGTGACTTGGGTTTTAGACTCATGAATCACGTTGAGTTGACCAGGTCAGTGACGCAAGGTTTTAGAGCAACGAGTGCAACTAGCCCTGACATTTTTCCTACTAAAAATGCACATATGTACATGGTATTGCAGATCAATTTGGAGCCAAATAAAGGAGGCTTATAGTGAAAAAGACGACAAAGGTGATGTACACAATCGGCTAATGAGGAAATATGAGCCTGTTCCTAAATGGTGGTACCACATCATCTTAATTTCAACTGTCAGCGTGGCGGTATTGATTTCCACTTTTTCGAACCAGTTCCAGCTTCCTGATTGGGGAGTTCTGCTCTCAATTGGTTCGAGCCTCGTCTCGACCCTCCCTGTCAGTGTAATTCTCGCTACTACAAGTTCGGTAAGATTTCAAGTAGAACATCTCCTAGTTGTATTAAGAGTAATAATTAGGTGTGATCAGTTACACCAGCTGCCTAGTGCAAGTATTGAATGGCTGGTAGGTTTGAGGATCACCACCTTCTGGACTGACGGGTCCATCCACCATGATCAATGTTAAATGGTCGTGATGACCACATGATTGATTAAAATCCAATGCTAAAAAGTTCGACTACATGCAAAGCTTGGTGTAAGTGATTGCAAAATGGAGAATTTCTCTTTGAAGTATTTTTTGTTCTTAGTTTTTAAAATTTTGCGTTAGTTTCTTTGATAACTTATTTTCAAATGTACTCACATGAGAAAAGTGAAGTGGTGTTTGGAATGCGGTTTATATTGGAACCATATTTATTACTTAAGGTTGCACTAAGCAAATGGTGGTCTAACAAGGGCAGGCATATTGGGCGTATTTTGAAGCTTTAATGGGTGAGGTTGGGCTACTAGGTCTCCATTATAACTCAACTTTTCTGTAGATGAGCTTACCTATTAGGTCTCAAGCTTGCTGAGGTAGATAGATTGTCAAACCCACCTAGGTAGTTGAAGGTTCTCTCGACCCACAATCATCCAACAATCACAGTATTGGAACTATACATTTTATTAATTGCATACTTAATTTTCTCTTTAAAATTAAATAGATATTAGTTTTTGAACCACTTCAACTTCCGCCTATTTTTTTCTTCTTTTCTACTCATTCCAAGTATCTAAAGCTAAGGTCAAGTACTATTTCTTCACCAGGTAGTGCAAATTAACTTTTAAATTGAATGAAGCTATGCTTAATTGAATCCCCGGGGTATTGTGGCCAAATCCCTTACACAATTTGGAGACTACGGCTATCTTCATGAAAAGAATAGTAATATAAGCCTTTAAGCTACTCTCGATACTATATAATTGCAAGGACATTTTTCATGCTTTATTTTCTATAATTTATTGGAAGAACTCACTTTTGAAGCACTTAATGCAGTTGCTACTTCCAATTGCAATTCAAGAATTGATTATAGGGTATCTATTACCAGGCAAACCGCTTGGTATCATGACTTTTTCTTCATATGGCCTTTCGACCACTCTTCAAGCCATCTCATTTCTCCAAGATCTTAAGCTTGGACACTACAAGAAGATCGCTCCAACATCAATATTCTTTGTTCAGGTAATGATTTATCATAATAAATATTCAGAAAGTACAGTAAATGCTAGGATCCCTACCCTTCATGGGATGTTACGATTGCCAAAGCGATTGACGTTTTTCCATTCATTCAATACCACCATTGCCAAGCCATAGGGAAAAAAGCACATAGATCAGATGACCATAAACATCAGATCGTTGATTTTTTTTTTTTTAATTTCTTTTTTGTGGGAACATTCCATCCATTTTTGGCGAAACTTTGATGGACTCGAATCACCATGATGGCCAATCCGAATATCTAAGTGTATAAGTTATCATCAATCAACCATATCCACATGTGAACACAAACATTGGAAAACCTCAGCATAACCGAATGAATACGTGCATGTGTCAATATTGGTCTAATGAACCACACAGTCTAACAATGCTTTTGCATTTTTTTTTTTTATAGGTTATAAGCACAGTGCTCTTATCAACTGCTAGCGTAGGCTCTTCACGGTTGATACTCTCGACCGTAAGGAACATCTGCGAGCCTGACAAATTGCCCAAAGGAAGCCCATGGACATGCCCTAATGAGGATGCGATCTTTGATATTACAGTCCAATCAGGGGTTGTTGGGCCAGTTCACCTATTTGCGCCACATGGCACTACGCCAATTTCGCAAAAAAAACGACGGACCAAGTCCGTCGTTAATCCGAAATAAAGTTTTGCTAATTTTTAGCAAACAATCCAAAATAAAGTCCAGTTTGCAAGCCCTATTGCATCCACATAGACTAGCCACTCAATGAGCAGCCTGGATCCCATGTGCTTGTTCCATGTTCACAAGTTCCATCCATGAGTCCCTTGGGGAAAGTGCTCTGCAACATTTGTCTTACCCAATTACTCAAATCCAGATGGAATCTGTTAGCTCTTACAGCAATGGGCCCCACATGAACAGAATGCTGGGCATCAGCTAATCACATTTGTTGTATGTTTGACGCATAGAACTCTATAATTCCTCTCGTATTGGATGATTGGATGTGTTTCATGAGATTTTGGTACTTCACATTTCAGTAGATAGCAATCGAAGAAAGAAAGGAAATCATGGTCCACCTCAGTAGCTGCAACCAGTTCAAATCAACTTGGACTTTCACGAGATGATACAAATCACAAAACCCATCTCTAACCAAGCATTAACAAACCACCATTCATTTAGGATTTCCTAACTGAATTAGCAGAATGTGAAGCCAAGGGAAAAGCCCCATTTCAATCATATCATTTCATATAAACCCCAAATGTAGAAATTGCAACGAATTTTCACACGACAACTGAAATCACAGAAATCCCATCTATAATCAAGCATAAGAACCACATTCTCTAGAAGTATCAATTGAGTTTACCAGAATTTAAAAAAATAAAAAGGAAAAAAATAGCAATCTTATCGTTTCTAACAGAATTCAAATGCATAAAATACATCCCTCCATGACAATCAAAATGTAAACTTTCTTGGCTGAATTTAAGCAGTGAGAGAGTGTGTGATAGAGTGAGTGAGAGAGAGAGAGAGAGAGAGAGAGAGAGAGAGAGGCATACCCGCAAGAAAGTGACCCTGCGGAGGGCAGCGAGAAATGGGAGTGCGAGAAAGTCAGTGAAGGCCATAAATCAAGCATCAAATGAAGTCTGTAAAAGTCCTGACTGAGTTTAGACAAGCAAATACAACAAAGTGGTTTCCATGCCTTGTTGGAGTAAGTTATCATTGCCGCTTTTGTTTTGAAACGAGTCAGCAAGTTCAGTTGATATCCTGCATTTATCAGATGGACATGCTTAAATCATTGGCATCTAGATTAAAGTGGAAACTAGCGACAAAATCATATATCAGATAATGTTAAGGAAACGAAAAGCACCATCAAACACTTGCAATGCTTCTGTTAGCCAATAGAAAGCAATCTCATGCAAAATGTTCAAACTTAGCAAATGGCCCATGGATTGGCAACCAATAGAAAACTAGCAGATGTACATTCAGATGGAACACTACAAATCCAGCAACGACTTACAAGCAATTCCTTTAGGGTGCATGAAATCCAGTGGTAGAAAGTTGCTAATTTCACATACTAACTGAATTTACAGGAGTACACAATGCTATGTGTAAAAATTGGAAATTTTCATAACTATAGAGGAGTATAGAAGATTTAAGTTGAAGAGGAGATTGAAAAGAAAAATGACTAACCTCATTAAGAATATTATACATTTCCCATATTCGTTATGTCTTGTAAATCTTTCGAAAACACTTTTGAATGAAGATCCACACTGCAAGAAGGAAAAAAAAATTTGTGGCTGAACCGATACGGTCTACTACGAACGGCTGCCTACGTACCCAAAAAGGGATTTGGGATCAAGCCACTACGTAGTTCTTTTAATCTTCAAATCATGTCATTTTACGCATAAACAGATAGAAACTCATAACAAATCACACAAGAAATATGTCTACATTAGACAAACAAAACAACTAAAGAAACCAAAATAACCGTTTAGTCAAACCATCCAAAATAAAGTCAAATAACCCATAATTCCTGCAAATTACAAACGTCTATGCTGTCAACAAAAAGTGTTTAACCAAAGCCCTTAAAACTTCATTTCTTCATCAACACGTTAGCCCAAACAAGAACATCACCCAAGTTGCAATCTCCAAGTTTCTTGTCGCTAACATCATTAAACACATCTGCAGTGGGATCATCAATAGCATCTAATATGACCTTGCAATGTTGCTCAGCGACACCCACCCTATCTGTAATCTTTCGTCCACGTGCAACAACTCGACCACGGATGTCTGTCAAGTAACAAATATTTTCCATCATTGGAGTTGGGACCGAGTTTTGTTGACGACTTGAGACCTCCCCGGATCGAAGATGGGCCTACAACAAATAATTTTATTACTTTCGTGAAGTGCATAATAATGATATATATCTTAAGAAACGAAAATATTATGCCACTTTGTCACGTCAAATGCAATACCTGCGATGCAGCCGTACTAGGGGAGCAATGCGCAGGCTGAACTTGACCAAGAATATGCTGCGTAAGTTTAGCAATCTTCTCGTCAAAATGATTTTTCAATGAATTCATTGATTCTTTAACTTCTTCAATTGCTTTTTTATTGGCTCGATTCTCTTCCATGTAGGGGGTGGATGTAATAATAATAGTTTTTGAAATATGACCCAAACCCCGGACACGTCCCCTTCTGTCACGACCACAAACCTATACAATAATCCATCATGAATTATGATGCATGTATATTAGTAATGGAAAGATAAAGTAAAACTATGTATATAAAATTGAGGATGATGAATGAAAAACCTGTGCAACAGGATCATGGTTTAAATCTTTTTGTTTACTAGTCGAGTCACTTGCAATTATGGCATTTATTCTTTCAGCTGTGACGCTTAGCTCTTGCGTGGGGAAAGACCCATCGGATCTACTATGGGTGGCCATAAATAAGTCTGTCCTTGTGATGGTAATTTCTGGATTTTCCTTTTGCTGTAATTTGCAATGGAAAATCATGTTAACATGATTAAATATTCTTAACTTTTTGTATGAAAATAAAATTTTGTAAATTACCATTAACTCTTCCGTCCTAGCAGATCCCCGTCTACCAGTCGTATGAGGGAACTTCAGCTCATGTCTGGAAGCCTTTCCCTTTTCACGACGAGTCTTCGCCTGTTCCATGGATTCCAAATCAACAAACATGTCCCATTCTTCTTGCTTCACGCCTTTGGGACAATTTCTTTTTCTAATCGCATCCTGATCATACTTATCATATATCTTGCGCAATTTGTACTTCCAGTCCCTCCATGCCTTAGTAACTTTCTTAAAGGTTTCCTCTTTGTACTTGTTGTCAATGTCATATGAGTCCTATATATTTCATTATGTAGCAATCAGTCAATTAATATTAGATTGTAAAAGTTAAAAAGCAAAATGCAGATATTTCAATGCTTACCAAAATGGTAGACCAAATATTATCCTTAATTGCATTAGGAACCATGCGCCAATCATTGTATGTAAGTGGACAGTGTGTCCTGGTCACACTCCCTATAAATATCTTAGCACCTTACAAGGTACATTTGGGGCAGTTGACCTTACTCCACGATCAAATTTCCATCTGCTGGTTCCACATTTTGGACAACTCTGCTTATTAGAATGCTCCTTCCAGTATAAAATACAATCGTTATGGCATGCATGTATTGTCTCATAGTTCATACCCAATGAACCAATCAACCTCTTCGCATTATAAGTACTATCTGGCAAAGAGTTCTCGCTTGGCAAAATTTTCTTGAGTAGGCTTAACAACTCCGTAAAGCTATTGTCTGACCACTGATACCTAGCTTTCATGCTCATCATCTCAATTGTGACAGACAACTTTGTATGCTCAGGTTTACACGATGGATATAAGGGTTGCTTTGCATCCTCCATTAATTTCTTGTACCGAGAATCATCACCTAAGTCATCTTGAAGTTGAGTACTATCTTCATTGTTAACCTCATTCATACATGCATCTAAGTCATCAGGTTGAAAACGACCAAAAGTATCATTCACCAAATCAACCATTCGAGGAAACATATCTTCGCTATGATTATTGACAGATGTACTTGCACTTATATTTGGACATTGTTCCCCATGGTGAAACCATGTCGTGTATGTCTGATCTATGCCATTAAAAAACAAATGGTCGTAAACTGTTTTTAGTTCCATCTTCCCACCTATATTATAACATTTCACACAAGGACAACAGTGCCAGTCAACACCATTTGAATTCTGTTTCGCAAACTCTAAGAACATTGCAACACCTTCCACATATTCAGGGGTAAACTTTTCTGCCCTCATCCAATTCTTACATGGGGTTGTCGAAGCCATCTAAACGCAAGAAACATATTCATAGAGAAAATTAGAGATGACGTGCATAATTGACAAATGTGAATTTAAATCGATAGCAACTAATTAACCTACTCTTATCTACTACATACTAGTAATTTCTAATTGCATGTGTATGAAGTACATACATCTTCCGGAGTACCAATGCTGCGAGTGCTTGCCAACTGTATTTTTTTTTGTAGTCCGTGTACTACACATTGTCTTACTTAACGTGAATCAACTCGGTGGGGCCCACATTGATGTATGTGTTTTATCCACGCCGTCCATTCGTTTTTCCAGGTCATTTTAGGCCATGAGCCCAAAAAATGAGGCAGATCCAAATCTCAGGTCGAACATCACCTTAGAGTACACGTAGCATGGATATGTATCAATCGGTGTCGTCCATCTATTCGGCCCGAGCTTAGATGTTAGATTTCTGAACATCAAATCTATGGGTGCAGTTATACATCCAAAGTGGGGCCCACTAGAAGGAAGGTAGTGATTGATAAATCGACTTGCTACGTGTACGGTAGAGAGCACAAACAGGTGAAGAATGATGGACGGAGCTCTTCCCAGTTGTTCATAACTTCACATATACATGGATGAAGGGAAAACACAAATATAAGCTCAATCCAAAACTTCTGTTCAATCAAATTTTTTTTCAACAGTAGGTATTTAATCCCCACCATGTAGTCCACTTGAGCCTTGGGACTGCCTCATTTTTAGGCTTGTTCCCTAAAATGAAGTGGAAAAATGGATGGACGGTGTGGATAGTACCCAATCCGCGTCCGTACACTCACAAATCCCTAATTAGGGATTGGACAATACAAATCCCTAATTTGGCATTCGACAATAAAAATCCAAAAAAAAAAGTAAGCAAGGTTAGGGTTAGGGTTTTTTACCTGGTGGAGGAAGTAGAGGAGAGAGAGAGAGTGGGAGCAGTTGTTGTACACCCACACGCTGGAGAGAGAGAGAGAGAGGGGGTCTGTCCGTGAGTGACAGAGAGGGGGGAGGGGGGGGGGGGGGCGTGAGACAGAGAGAGACAGAGAGAGCTTGCGTGAGAGAGAGAGAGAGAGAGAGAGAGAGACGTGAGAGAGAGAGGGGGGGGGCGGGCGTGAGACAGAGAGAGACAGAGAGAGCTTGCGTGAGAGAGAGAGAGAGAGAGAGAGAGAGAGAGAGAGAGAATGAATTAGATAACACCTTAGTGGGCGTTACCCCTACCGTGTGGGGCCCATTGTGATGGATTTTTTATATATCTATGCTGTCTATCTATTTTCTCATATCATTTTAGAATATGATCTAAAAAAATCTTAAGAAGATCCAAATCTCAGGTGGACCATACCACTATAAACAGTGATTAATAACCATTAAAAACGTTTCGTGGGCCATAAAAGATTTCGATCAATCTCATATTTATATTTTCCCTTCATCAAGACCTTATTGACATTATCAAGAGCTTGGATTGCAAATAAACATGACCAAAACCTTATCACGGGCTCTTTGGAATTTTTAATAGTGGAGCACTCAATCACACTGTTTCCAGTGGTATGGTCCACTTGAGATTTGGATCTGGATAATTTTTGGAACCTTATCCTAAAATGATCTGTATAAACCGATGGACGGAGTGGATATACAAAATATCATCCACGTGGGCCATAAGGTAGGGGTAACACCCACTTATCCGTTCCCGGGTAACACATAATTCGCTACCCTCTCTTTTTTTTGCGGAGAATAAGTAACACCTAACTCAACTCTCTTATTGTACAGAGTAAACTCTGTTGGGCCCACCTAGAATGTATGTGCTTCATCTATTCCGTCCATATGTTTTTACAGATCATTTTAAGGGTTGAGCCCAAAATTTAAGCATATCCAAATCTCAAGTGTACCATACCACAGGAAACAGTGGGAAAAATGATTTCCACCGTTGAAGCCTTTCCATGCCCCACAGTGATGTTTATTTGTCATCCAACCTGTTCATAACATCACATGGACATGGATGAAGAGAAAAAATAAATATCAGCTTGATCAAAAACTTCTGTTTGCTCTCAAGAATTTTTCAATAGTAGACATTCAGTTCACACTTTTCCTATGGTGTGGTCCACTTTAGATTTTGATATGCTTAAATTTTTTGTTACATACTTAAAATAATCTTTTAAGATGGATGGACGGAGTGGATAAAATAAGTAAATCACGGTGGGCCCCTCAAAGTTTACTCTGCACGGTTAGCGTGCGGAGTTGCTCACTACGCAGTCTGCTTCTGGGCGAGACTTGGGTGAGACTGCCGAACCAGTGAAGTGGGTGGGACCCTGAACCTAGGGCCCACCTCGATGTATTCCTTGTAGATCCATGCCGTTAATCTGCTTTTAAAGATTATTTTGTACTATTTTACCAAAAATGAAGAAGATTAAAATTTTTAGTGGACTACAACATAAGAAACACTGGTTAATGACCATTAAAAAACCTTTTGTGAGCCACAAAAGTTTTCTATCAACCTGATATTTATTTTTTCCTTTCATCCCTGTCTACGTGCCCTTATCAACAGATTGGATGGTCAATAAACATTACGGTGGACTCTAGGAAGTTTTTAATGGTCACAGTTGAATTATAACTGTTTCTTGAGTTGTGGTCCACCTAAAATTTCTATCTGTTTAATTTTTGGTATTTCATCCTAAAATAATACAAAGAAACAGATGGACGGCATGGATCTACAAAGAATACATCCACGTGGGCCCTAAGTTTAGGGTCCCACCCACATCGCTGGTTCGGCAGTCTCACCCAAGTCGCGCCAAGAGCGGATTAGGTGAGACCCCTGCCTCACCCAAGATGGTGCGGCCCTTACCGTCGGTTACCGTGGGGCCCACCTTGATGTATGTATTATGTATCCACACCGTCCATCCATTGTTACAGATAATTTTAGAGAATTAAAAAAAAAATAAAGCAGATCCAATCATCAGGTGGACCATAACATAGGAAACAGTGGCGATTGACCATTAATAGGGCACAGAAGTTTTCGATGAAGCTGATATTTGTTTTTTTACCTTCATCCAGGATCATGTGACCTTATCAACAGATTGGATGGTAAATAAAAAGTACAGAAACATGAAGGTGAGTCCTAATAAGTTTTAAATGGTAGGATGGTCAATCACCACTGTTTCTTATGGTATGGTCCACCTGATAATTTTTTCTGCTTCATATTTGGGATAATAGCCTAAGATAATCTGGAAAAACGGATGGACGGAGTGGATACATAATACATACATCAACCTAGGCCCCACGGTAAGGGCCGCACCGTCTTAGGTGAGCCCGGGATCTCACCAAATCCACTCTCAGTCATGCCAGTATTCTTGGGACGGGAGAGAATCAGATGTTACCCTGGTAACACCTTAGTCGGTGTTACCTCTACCGTGTGGGGCCTAGATTGATGTATCTTTTATATATCCATGTCGTTCATATGTTGTTATGTCTAATTTTAAGACAAAATCCAAAATTATAAGAAATTCCAGATCTCAGGTGGACCATACCAATAGAAAGAATGATGAATAATCATTAAAAGCATTTCGCGGGCCACAAAAGTTTTAGATCAAGATGATCTTCAAAATTTCTATTCATCCAGATCTTCCTGACATTATCAAGAGCTTGGATTACAAATAAACATTACGGAAACATTACCATGGGCTCTTTGGAATTTTTAATGGTGGACACTAAATCAGCACTGTTTCCAGTGGTATGGTCCACTTGAGATTTGGATTTGCATAATTTTTGGAAGGACATTCTAAAATGGGCCGGAGAAGCGGATGGACGGCGTGGATATACAAAATACTATCCACGTGGGCCGGTAGGTGGAACACCAACGGATTGTTCCCGGAAGCGGATTGGCTGGTGCGGGAGCGGATAAGCTGTTACCCGGGTAACACCTTAGTGGGTGCTACCCTAACTGTGTGGGGCCCACCTTGATATATTTTTTGTATATCTACACCTTCCATCTGTTTTTCCATATCATGTTAGGGCCCAATCCCAAGTAATAAGAATATCCAATTCTCAGGTGGACCATGCCAATAGAAATAGTGATGAATATCTGTTAAAAACTTTTTGTTGGCTACAAAAGTTTTGGATTAATCTTATATTTCTATTGTCCCTTCATCCAGATCATATTAACATTATCAACGGGCTTGATTGCAAATAAACATTATCAAAACCTTACGATGGGCCCTTTTGAAATTTTAATGATGAGGCACTCAATCACCGTTGTTTCCTGTGGTATGGTCCACCTGAGATTTGGATCTGCATAATTTTTTGTAACCTGTCCTATACTGGTCTGTAGAAAAGAATGGACGGCATAGATATACAACAAATCATAAATGTGGACCCCACGGTAGGGGTAACACCCACTAAGCTGTTACAGGGGTAACACCTAATCCGCTCCCGGCTGGTGCACCCAACACCAGCTAGTTACAGCTGGTGAATGGACGTGACGTACGGAGAGCCAGTGGGCAGTCAACGAGCACCGTGTTTGTACCAATTTGTTATGAAGATTAAGGCTCTGTGGACCCCACAATGATGTATATAGTACATCCAAACTGTCCATATATTTAGCGAGATCATTTTAGTATATAATACTTAAAATGAGTCATATTAAAAACTCAAGTGGACCACACCAATAAAATTATTGTGGGGACAATGATTATCACCGTTAAAACATACCCACGGTCCACCATGATGTTTATCTGTCATCCAAACTGTTCATAAGGTCACACGGACCTGGATGAAGGGTAAAAATAAATATCAGACTGATCCAAAACTTCTGGGACCTCCAAAAAGGTTTCAATGGTTTACGTTCAATCTCCCACTGCTTTCTGCAGTGTGGTCCACTGAATCGTTGGATCTGTCCGATTTTTTGGGTCCAGCCTTAGAATGATTTCATAAAATGGACGGACGGTTTGAATATAACAAGTACCTCATGGTGGGACCCACAGAACTTGATGACGTCACTGCATTAATACATAGAGGTGCGCCCTATGTTCAGAATCCCACCCGATCTTAAATTCCGGGATCTCACCCCAGTGGCGCCCGAGAAAATATTTGCTACACCCACGAGTAAGCTACGCTCGCTACACCGGGTGTACCAATGACCCATCATGATGCATTTGTTGTATCTACGCCGTCCATCCATTTACCGAGATCATTTTATGGCATGATACTAAAAATCAGGCAGATTCAAAGCTTAAGTGGACCTATAATAGAAAATAGTGGGAATTAAACGCCAACCATTAAAAAATTCTTGGGGGTCACCTGAGCTTCTGATCTGCCTCATTTTTGGTATCATGCCCTAAAATGATCTCTCCAAATGAATGGACGGAGTGGATATAACACATACATCATGGTGGGGTCATTACTACACCCGCTGTAGCTAGCGTAGCTAACTCGTGGGTGTAGCAAAAATTTTATCGTCGTGCCAGGTAACAAGGCGAGAACGGATTAGGTGAGACCCCGGCCTCACGTAAGAGGATGCGGCCCTTATCGTGAGTTTGTTGTGGGGCCCACCTTGATGTATGTATTATGTATCCATCCCGTCCATCCGTTTTTTCACATCATCTTAAGGGATTATACCAAAAATTAAGCAGATCCAATTATCATGTGAACCATACCATGAGAAACAGTGGTGATTGCCCGTCCCACCATTAAAAACTTCTCAGGGTGCTCCTTAATGTTTATGTAGTGTTTATTTACCATCCAATCTGTGTATAACGTTAAATTAGACTGTATTAAGGTAAAAAAACAAATATCAGATTGATCCAAAACTCTTGTGGCCCATTAATGGTCAATCACCACTGTTTCTTATTCTATGGTCCACCTGATAATTGGATATGTATGATATTTGTTTTAATGCCATAACATTATGTTTATAAACAGTTGGACGGTGTGGATACATAATATATACATCAAGGTGGGCCCCACGGTGAACCTACGTAAGGGCCGCACCGTCTTGCGTGAGAACGGGGTCGCACCTAATCCGCTCCCGTAACAGGCGCGGATTTCCAGCGAAAGCCTTGCGCAGGAAGTTACTCCGCTGGGAACCAAGGTGGGGCCCACAGTGATTATTTTCATAAATCCACCCCGTCCATCCGTTTTGGGAACTCATTTTAGGATATGAGAACAAAAATGAACCCGATCCAAGACTCAAGTGGGCCGAAAATGTGAGGATTGAACGTCCACAGTTGAAATATTTGTAGAGCCACAGGTGTTTCGAAACAGGATAATATTTGTGTTTCCTGTTCATCCCAGTAGTAGTGACGTTATGAACGGTATGGATGTCATATAAACATCACTGTCGACCCCAGGGAGGTTTCAATGGTAGTAATTTACCTACCCACCTTTTCCTTTAGTGAGGCCCACTTGAGTCTTGTATCCGGTTCATTTTTGTTTCCATGTACTAAAATGAGCTCCCAAAACGGATGGACGAGGTGGATTTATTGAAAAACATCACGGTGGGCCCCACCTTAGTTCCCAGTGCAGGAACTTCATGCGCAAGGCTTTCGCACGAAATCCACGCCCCCTTTGGAAGGGGCGTGGCTTCGCCGAACCCCGTATCCACCGAGGTCGGTGGATCCCTTACCGTGCTGTCCACTGTGTTATGTTTGTGTGTTACATCCACGCCGTCCATTCATTTTAAAAACACATTTTACAGCATGATTAAAAAAATGAAGTACATCCAAATCTCAGGTGCACCATAATACAATAAACAATGGTACTCAACCATTAAAAGCTTATAGTGGGTCACAAAAGTTTTGAGTCAAGCTGATATTTGTTTGGTATCTTCATCCAGGTCTTTGTGACCTTTTCAACAAATTGGATGGAAAATAAACATTCCAGTGGTCCCCATGAATTTTTTAATGGTGGGGATTCAATTACTACTATTTCATGTGGTATGGTCAACCTAAGATTTGGATCTTCCTCATTTTTTGGGTAATTCCCTAAAATGAGCTTTCAAAATGCATGGACGGTGTAGATGTAAGGTACATACATCACAGTGGCCCCACAATTGGGAATCCACAAACCTTAATTACCGGATCCAGGGATCCACCCAAACCGCGCCTGGATAAAAGGCTTGCGTATTGAGTAAACTCTGTGGGGTCCACACCTTGATTGTGGGGCTTACAGTGATATATGTGTCTTAAATCCACACCATCCAACCATTTTGAAATATCATTTTAGGGTATGATACCAAAAATGAAGCTGAGTCAAATATTAGGTGGACCACACCATAGAAACAGTTGTGATTGAATCTCTACACTTGAAAACTTCATGGATTTCACTGGAATGTTTATTTGCCATTATTTTCCATCCAACCTATTTGTAAGGTCACAAACACCTAGATGAATAGACCACAAAAATATCATCTTGATCCAAAGCTTTTGTGGCCCCACAGGAAGTCTTTAATGGTCAATCAGCACTGTTTCCTCTGCTATGTCCCATCCGGGACTTAGAATTGCTTCATTTTTTGGAACACGCCCTAAAATGAACTTTCAATATGGATGTACGGCGTGGATGTAGTCACATTCATCAGAGTGGCTCCACGTTCAGGGTTCCCACCCACCAGGATTCGGGTTCTTACCTTTTTTTGTATAATGTCTTAAAATTATCTCACAAAGTGGATGGACCGATTTAGATTTCTTAAAATATCAATTTTGGTATAATGTCCTAATGTCCTAAAATTGTTAATTTTTTTTTAAATAATACAATTTTATTTTTCAAAATCACATTTTTTAATAAACTTGTCAACTTTCAGAATTCAAAATGTCAAATTTTTTTTATCAAATTTCTCAAAAATTTTCAATATACAAAATCCTATTTTATTTTTAAAAATTGTAATTTTTTTTCAATTTTTTTTCACACTTATAAATTTTATTCTATCTTCGCAGTTTTTTTTAAAATCTTAATTTTTTAAGAATGACAATTTCTTCTTGGTTCTTTGTAAATCCTGAATTTCTTTTCAAAATCTCGTTATTTTAAATCTTAATTTTTCTTAAACATTATTAGTTTTATTACAATTTTTTTTCAAACTTCTTAATTTTTTCTCAAAATCGCAATTCAATACATAAACACTTTTTTCAAAATATCAATTGTTTTTTCAACATTTCATTTTCTATCAAATTTCTCAATTTTTTTTACAAAATACAAAATCTAAATTTCTTTTTAAAAATCACAATTTCTATTTTGAAAATATATTTTTTCAAACCGATAAATTTTATTCAAAATTCTTGATTTATGTCAAAATGCCAACTTTTTTTAAATCCTTTTAAATCCTAATTTATGTCAAAATTCTTTCAGATTTTTTGTTCCTTTTTAATTCTAATTATTTTCAAATTTTTTATTTTTTCTACATTTCAATTTTTCTTAAACATTATTAATTTTATTACATTTTTTTTCAAACTTATAAATTTTATTCAAGATTAACTCAATATTTTTTCAAAATCACAATTTTTTAAACTTTCCGATGTTCGTTTTCAAAATACCAATTTTTTGACAATCTAATTTTTTTTTATCAAAATATGTCAACATCTTTCAAAATGCAAAACCTCAATCTTCCTCAAAGTCTACATTATTTCAAACTTATACACTTTGTTCAAACGTCTTAGTTTATTTCAAAATGTCAATTTCTTTCAAAATTCTATTTCTTTTTAAAATTTAGAATATTATTTTCAAAATTTCGAATTTTTCCAAATCCCATTTTTTCTTAAATATTGTTAATTTTTATTAAACTTGTCAACTTTTTTTTAAAAGTTATTAAAGAAAAAAATTTATTTAAAATGAATTGGGAGATGTATAATTTTCAATTTACGACGGACTACATCCGTCGTTAACTCCAAGAACGTCCGTCGATAAATCCCAACGTCCCGTCTCCGGAAGCAGAATTTTACGACGCAGGAAATTCCCCTTGAATTACATTACATTACGACGGATTAGATTCGTCGTAATCTTAACGACGGACAATATCCGTCGTTAATTAACAGTTATCGACGGATTCTGGTCCGTCGTACAATTTTGTCGATTAAACACGCCAAAGCCGGAGGTGGTAGTAGTTAGCGACGGACTGTTTTCACCTTAACGACGGATATAATCCGTCGTTAATATTAACGACGGATATAATTCGTCGTTAAACCAAGCCTTCTTTAACGACGAATCAAGTCCGTCGTTAAACCAAGCGTTTTTGTGTCGTTTTTTCGCTGTTTTGGCGTAGTGTGGTATATACTGGTGGACTTACATATTTTTCGTGTTAGGGATATTTGTACCTATTGTGGTGTGGAAGCTCTCACGCCCTGGTTCCAACAGTGGGCCGGTCTCATCAACATTCCAGTCATACTAAGCAGCGGCGCGAGCTTGCTACCAGCTAGGCCACACTACAAGAAAAAAGGCTTGTAGCCTCATTTCAAAATAGTGGCTAAAAAGTTGAAAAAATGAGGCTAAAACCTTTAGCCTCAGTTTTGCTTGAATTAACCTCCATTACTATAACCGAGGCTTCAAGGGCTATGGTTAAAGGCTTTAGCCTCCCTTTTGGCAACTGAGACTAAAAAGCCTTTTATAACCTCAGTTATTCAAGTGAGGCCAAAAGAAACTTTTTAGCTTCTATTGCATCAAACTGAGGCTAAATCAACTTTTAGCTTTTAGCCTCGATTGTTTCCAACTGAGACTAAATCGAAATTTTAGTCTTGGTTGCCTCCAACTGAGGCTAAATCTATTTTTAGCTTCGATTCTCAACAACGGAGGTTAAAGCCTTTAGCCATAGGAGTTGCAGCCTCGGTTTGGATAACTGAGGCAAAACTGAGGTTAACGGTGAATTTAGCCTCTATTGGCATCAACCGAGGCTAAATTCAATTTTTAACCTCATTTCTCAACAACCGACGCTAAATCTAGTTTTTCGCCTCAGTTGAGCTGATGGTATGTTGTAACACATAGAGCAAGAAACTTTTCGGCATCATCCACATTGGGGTATAACAGAGTTGACATTAACTGCACCAGTTGGTGAATTGTGTGGCTGAACAGGGTGGGTGCATTGCATGACTAACAAAATAAAATTTTCACAAAGCAAACATTTAAAAGCAACTCTAGTGTGACAAAGAAAAGAAGTTGACTAGTCCACCTCTGAGAAATCAAGGCCAACTACATTCACACGGTTTCCCATTAGCTTTACAACCTTGGCATACTGGATATTTTCTGTTACAATCTTTGCAAGCTCTAGGAAATGCCAGTCGTACCATTCACGGACCCTCATCGCATATGTATATATTGAGCTCTTTGTCAAGATCATCCAACAAGCCAATGGCCTGAATGATCATCGTATCAACCTGGAGAGGTGTACAAAACAACATTAGTTGTGGTATTTATATAGTGAATCCAAAGCTGATAACTGAGATAAATACACCAAATGCAAATATCAAATGTATAAGAAAAAGGTTCAATTTGAGCTCGATAACAGTCCCTCTCTCCCTCTGTATATCCATCTACCCATTTAACTATCACAAAAACAAACATCAAATGCTACCTATCCATTAGGGCAACGAATATGCCATTATAGTTACGAGAGATGTCCTCAATACACCATTATTAGCTAAAGAGTCTACAATCAAGTTTGCAGCTCTATGAATTATGGCAAAAGTGGACCCATTCTACCCTAACATCAACAACATCATCATCACCATCTAAGCCTCATCCCAACTAATTGGGGTTGGACCCGAGAAGAATTTCACATAACAAAACTTCTCTTCCAGGGGAGAGCCAGAAATAGAACTTCTCAAGTCACTTTCCACCAAAGGGTGGCCATTGAAAGATTCATGAATGAGCTTAATGCCCATGACAAAAGCTTCCAACACAGGTCCATTCGAACAGCTAACACGGATGGGGCTAGATAAACCTATTCTTACTACACCATGCTCTCGCAAACACCCATCCGATTCCAAAAAGCCCGGGTTTGCCAATTGAGCACCCATCGATAGTGGGTGTAACTCAAGTTCTTCCTTTGGTTATCTTCTAAAATTATTGGCAGCATCCCACCAATTTGTTATGAGCTCCAATGTCGAAACACCATGAAACAAGAAGGTAATTACCATTTGGATATTCAAACTTCAGTGAACTAACCATTCAATAGTACATCTAACTTTAGAACTAAGTGGAAAAATTGAGTCATAGGAAAACGATTTTCACCTTATCAGGGCTGAATTTTAGCTTGTATCTTGATAGACTGTGTGACAAACCCAAGCTCATTGGAGCCAAGTCTTGTACAGCAAGCCCCGATATGAGTTCAGTCAACTGACTTCTAAACCCCCCTCATCAGCTCCATTACAGTATTGTTGTGAAGACATTCTATTTGCTGTAAGGGGAAAAAAAGAAGCAATTAATCACAATGCAATAAAATGACAACAAATCCCATATGGTTTTCAAATAACTGAATGCTTTTAGTAAGCTGTTCGCAGACTGACTAATTTTTCTTTTATCGCATTTCCTAGATTTGAATCAGCAATAGCTAACATTTCCCCTTCAGCAGTGAGTACGTAGAACTTTGCGAAGACCCTTGCTAGGCTTGCTATCAATCAGTAAAGTAGCTGCCGATAGGGCTTCTGAGGTGTTCTCAAACTTGGTAAAAGCTTTCAGCTTCAGTACCTGATGTTGATGAAACAATAAAAGCACATTAGATTCCGAAGAAAAGAACAAACAAAATTTTGAGAAACAGACATGAAATAACAGAGAACTTGGGCTAGAAAAGGGTCTGCTAGTCTGTGATATCTATCACACTTCAAAAATCCAAAGCATATGTTTAGGATTGAGAACCCTTCAGCCACTTCTCTTCGTGGCACACATACAAACATGGCGAATGCACACAAGATCCCTTCATCAGATGAGCCCTATTACCTGATCCAAAATCGAGCAAGTTTGCCCATCAGGAAGGCTACTAACAAATGCAAGTAAGCCGACGATTTATCATAAACATCTTGCCTGCATGATGAGACTGGACTTATTTCTGGGTCGGTACATTCTTGGTGGGACCTACCTCATGAATGGCTCGGATCTAGCACATAGCAGCAATGAGGATCGAAAATCTTATAGGTTCGTACATATATCCTTAGCAAGGCTTGTAAGACTTAGCAAATGTTCTAATAGAATTTAAATATCTAAAAATAAGCCAAGCTTCACAATATCCATCCAAATTTATTGGTTTCTCAAGATATAAACTCTACTTATGGCATATTTCTCTATAGTTACACTTCTTAAAAAACGATTAACTACAACAAAAACTAATCTTATATAATAACGTAGGAAATTGATTGAACTGAAAAAAAGAAACGTTTAAATGCAATAACCAGCAGCATAAAGATAGTATATCTGACCTGTCTAGCCGATTCAGATGTAGCAAAATCCTTCCACAAGTCCTGCAACATGTTACAAATAATGAGAAACCCTTTAGATGCAATCAATACCAAATTGCGCAATAACATCTGCTGCAATGATTGCAAAATTAAACAACCCATGCATAGAAATCAATTATTTATAAAATAATTAAGAAACAAAGAAAAAAAAAAAAGCAGAATGGTTGCATACCTCAACTTTTGAAAGCTTCCCCTCATCTAACACTTTGAATAGGGCAAATCTCGCAGGGGTTTCAAATAGCACGAGCATGTTAGAAAGATAAAACCTCGAACACTTGACATAATTTACCAGTAACCTTTTTTTTTTTTAATGTCCACATCAAGGCCCATCAAGAGAATGATCTAGGACTATTGAACTATTGAAACATGCCATGAATAGGGCACTAGACAAGGGCAAAAAAACTGGCAAGAGTCTGAGAGGCCTAAAGTAATCTCACAAGAGAGTTTAACAAAACATTAACATGCATGTGAAAAGAAGCCAACAAATATACAAATCCTATAGCCAGTGAAATGTAAAAAAAATATTAATATGCATGTGAAAGATCACACACAGATGAATCCCTAGCAAAAAACCACCTACTGACGCTGTCGGTGGAGTTCCTGTCCTTGGTTTGGTTGCTTCTTTGCTTTTCCCTTTGTTTCTGGGCTAAATGATAGGTTTGACAATCCTAGGAGGGAACTGAAAGCTCTGAGAGACACTGATCGGTTTATGAAGATCATCAGGGAATTGGAGGCTCTGAATGAGATAAAAAAAATGAGGTAAAATATCAGTTGGATCGCCCAAAAAAAAGTGTCCCTTTCCTAGTTTCTAGTATAATGTATATTTAAGCTTTGTTTCAGGGGGTTTATGATAGGTGGGCCCACTTCTTTTTGCTGTGAGGTTCGCCGGAAACTGTTTATGTCTATTATTCTGTGAATGGAAAATCTCACTGAAATTCATACTAATTGGATGATGTCAATCATCTGATTTCGATTGTTGAATTTTGATTGCTTACCATTTTATTTTTATGATTAATCTCCGAAGTTGGAAGTTGATCACTTGTCATGTCCATGAGCTCGTGCTGGAGATCATTATTTCAAAATCTAGGGAGGAGAATTCCTTTGCATCATCTGTTTAACAGAACACGATGCTGTGTTACAGCAATTGAATCCTAGTCATGAACCCCTAGCAATTGATTTAAACATTGATAAACCACATATGAAGGAAACATCAATTTCCATGTGAAAAAGGACCTCATATGACTCATTTTCTGAAAGAGGTTAATCTCTGATCCGATTACAACAGAAGTCCTAAAAACACTGAAGATAGATAAGCCTCACACTACAACACATCCATTTCCATATCAAAGAATGGAGCCCACTGGAGGTCGATTCAGCTGAAATTGAACCAGAGATGACAGATCCAAGAGAATGGAGCCCTAAAGATCGAATCGAAACCCTAGAACCCAATACAGATGAAAGAAAAGCATGAATTAGGGCCGATTCGTGGAGAAAAAGCAAAACCCTAACCCAATACACACGAATTTGCCTCTTCTAATGAGAGAGAGAGAGAGAGAGAGAGAGAGAGAGAGATGGGACCTTGTTGGATGGTCTGCCTCTTCTAACGAAGCTCACGAAGCTTGTGAATGGTTGCAGAGATGAAATGAGTTATGGAGAACTGCTACGACAGGCCCGTCTCCTACTCTCCATTGGAGAATAAGAATCGCGTGAGGGTCGGAGCTTCGATCCGTAATGGCGGAAACGGTAGGGCTCCAAAGCAAAAACGTCTGTAGAGAGGGAGCGAGGAAGAGAGGCCCACACAGGGGAGAGAGAGAGAGAGAGAGAGAGAGAGAGAGAGAGAGAGATTTCAGCGAAGGCTTATTTCAGACATTTTAGGCCCACTTGAGCTTTGGATATGGAACGCGGATTGGCTAGTGACCCCAAAACCAGCCCCGGGGCTGCTGTCAAAGCTGTGTGGGCCCCACCATGATGTATGTGTTTTATCCACGCTGTCCATCCATTTTTCCACCTCATTTTAAGACATGGGCCCAAAAATGAGGCAGGTCCAAATCTCAGGTGGACCACACCATAGGAAAAAAGTGTTGATTGAATGCCCACCCTTAAAAACTTCCCAGGGCCCACCTTAATGTTTATTTTCCATCCAACCTGTTGATAAGGTCACACAAACTGGACGAAGTGAAAACACAAATATCACCTTGATCCAAAACTTCTTTGGCCTCCAAGAAGTTTTCAACGGTGAGAATTCAATTCCCATTGTTTCCTAAGGTGTGGTCCACTTGAGCCAATATCAACACTCGAGCTAGACTTTTAGCTTCAGTTTCTCACAAGGGAGGCAAAATGATGGAGTTTTAGCCTCACTTCCGGCCAACTGAGGTAAAATGGAAGACTTTTAGCCTCACTTCTAGGCCAACTGAGCCAAAATGATGAAGTTTTAGCCTCACTTCCTAGCTAACTGTGGTAAAATGGAAGACTTTTAGCCTTATTTCTTGGTCAATTGAGGCAAAGTGGTAAACTTTTAGCCTCACTTCTGACCAACTAAGGCAAAATGGTAAACTTTTAGCTTCACTTTCTGACCAACTGAGGTAAAATGGTAGACTTTTAGTCTCACTTCCTGACCAACTGAGGCAAAATGGAAGACTTTTAGCCTCAATTTCTAACCAACCGAGGCAAAATGGTAGACTTTTAGCCTCAGTTTCTGACCAAGGCAAAATGGAAGACTTTTAGCCTCAGTTTTCATTAATTGAAGCAAAATGGTGAGGACTTTTAGCCTCATTTTCTTACAATTGAGGCAAAATGGAAGACTTTCAACCTTAGTTTTCACCAACTGAGGCAAAATGGTGGGGACTTTTAGCCTCATTTTTGTATAATTGAGGCAAAATGGAAGACTTTTAGCCTCAGTTTCTCACCAATTAAGGCAAAATGGTAGACTTTTAGCCTCGGTTTCTCACCAATTGAGGCGAAATAGAAGACTTGTAGCCTTAGTTTTTTGCGAATTGGGGCAAAATATGGACTTTTAGCCTCAGTTTCTTACTAACTGAGGCAAAAAAAGACATTTAGCCTCTATTTGTTGAAGTGAGGCTAAAAAAGTGTGGCTAAAGGCCTATTTTCTTGTAGTGCCAGTACATTATTGGACATGGGCAGCAATAGGCATTTTCTTCAATTTCTATATATACAGGAAGCCTAAAGGATGGTGGGCCAAGTACAAGTATGTATTATCAGCAGGTCTGAATATTGGGCCTGCTTTCATCAGTCTTACTCTATTTTGCTCTCAATAGACAGGAAATATATGGAGTGAATTGGTGGGGAATGGATGTGGACGACCATTGCCCACTAGCCCATTGCCCTACTGCACCTGGCATAGAGGTTGATGGGTGTCCTGTCTTTCATTGATAACAGCCGTTGGTTTTTACTAGGCCATGATTATTGTGGTGGTGATGTTTTTATAGGAGTTTTTATACAAAATTATGCACTTTGCCAAGATCATCTTAAAAAGTTGGTCGTTACAGGGAGGGTTAGATAGCTTTTTGTATGGAGATTTCGTACAATAGATCCCCTTGTGCCATTTTTACACAGGTATGGTAGCTATTTTGCATGGAACCATATTCAAATGATCAAAGCCATTCATGTGATGGGGCTCACTGCAGATGGTATATAGGTGATATACGAAAATATCTCATATCGGTGAATATGGGCCATCTCCTTGAACTGGGTGGACCATCTTTTATGATCGTGATCCAGTGAGTCACATTGTGGATTGTTAAAACCAAAGCCCGATTGAAGCCACGCCCACTAGGTATTAGACCTCTGTCCAGCTTCCAGTTAACTCGTGCGTGGACGCTCCTCTTGTACTTGCACTACAAGAAAACGGTCCTTTGCCCGGCGGTCCTATCCGCCGCTAAAAGTCCACAAAACCGCCGGTAATGAATATGCCGGCGGATGCAGCACCCGCCGGAAACAAGGTGCGTCGCGAAATGTTTTCCTGGCGTTCATTCCTTTTTCCAGGCGGTTTTTGTGACCGCCCGTATATATATGAATTTACCGGCGGGCATGAAGTATCTACCGGCATTCAAAACCTCCCCCGGCAAAGTCTGTAAGTACGCCGGTAACAACTCGATAACCGCCGTCTAAAGTATGCCAAATCCGCCGGGAAACACATGCTTAGACTTGAAATGTGTAGAGATTCACCGGGAAAGGTATATCAGAGCGCCCGGGAATATCCAACAAGCACACGATGAGAAAGCTTATCCGCTGGCAGAGTTTTTTATGACCGCCGGTAAAAAGTTTTTTTTTTTAGTAATTTTTATTTGATTGGAAAGAACCTGTGTATAACCTGTATTTTTTTCTAACAAGCACAACACAATTAAAAGAATATCAAGCAAAAATATAAAATATTTACAACAATAAATTTAATTAACAAAAATGCATTATTTTACAATAAAAATTATACAATATTCACAACAATAAGTTAAATGGTTCCAAATCCATAAGAAAAGAAAAAAGATCGACCCCCATCCAGCGTTCATCCATCTCTGCCTTTAATTTGCCAGCCACCATCTTTCTTTGCCTACAAACACGCAAAACAAAATAACCATGAGAAAGGAAAAAAAGAAAGTTGAGGATCTATTACACAATGCCATGTGCATGGGGTGTGTTTGTGCATTCTAATGCTTCTTTTTCACCCCTAGTACTTCAAACCATGTACCACAGCATTGTCCCATATCTGCAGTTTGAACACATTCGTGTTTTCAGGGTGAGGAAGCTGCCGAAAATGACAGAGAAGTTGAGCCAAAGCCTGCTTAAAAGAGTTTTTTTAGTCACTGGATCCGTGACTGCACCACTGGTCCGATCAAAAGCTGGCAAGGCATTTCTGGCCATGGTCCCAAGGGAGGTTCTGGTAGCTTCATTTGATGCTTTCAGTAAGTAAACATTGCCCCTGTGCAAGCTTACTGAAAACCCATCTCGATCGGCTAATGAAATGTTTTAAGAGAAGATGCTATAAAGAGCTTAATTTTTTGTTTCTGCTTCTGGAACGACAGATAAGGTCATGGATGCATTAGAAGCCGCTGAAAAAGATGCTTTCACTGCCACCTCAGGCGCAGCAGCAACAATCGCCTCCCAGAGGTAAAGACCAGCATGTATGCATGTGATTGTGTGCACGCCTGTGCATGTGTGTGAGGAGAGAGAGCCTGGTGTGCACCTGTCTGTGCACATATGTGCGCATCAGCAGATGAGTGATGGAAACCAAGCTTCCATCTGGAGCATTTGCTCATATTAAAATTTTTAGGTCCCAATATGGCCCCAGATGCTGATTTTAAAAAAAAGAAACTTGAGGATCTATCATCTATGACATGATAGGATGTCCTAAGCCAAGAAACAGGCTAATCCACCGGTCAGGTGGGTCACAGTATGCAAAACAAATGTACAGCTATGAAAAACATGGCTGAACTTTTGTAGCCCATACAAGGGTTTTCAATATTGGGGCCCACATGCTGATTGAGGAAGATTTTATTTTTGGGAAAACATGAAAAATTCAGTCCAACATGATGCAAGGACAACATTTTAGATGCAAATTCACATGACTAAGGGCCCATTTGGTTGGCATCTGGAAACTCATTTCCAGCTTAAAATCTAGATTCCAGCGAAATCCTATTTTAACTGGTGTGTTTGGTGGCAAGTTCCAACCAAACAGGATTCCATTGGCAAACCTAATTTGGCTGGAACCAGGATTAGAGGAAACGGTGTATGTTAAGACTTTCTATTTTTCAATGAGCCAGCCTGTTCATTCTATGACTATGCAAAACTACATCCAATGGGCCTAGATCAGCATTAAGACTTTCTATTTCAGGGCACAGTACATCCATGGTAGGGCAGATCTTCTACATGTGTGCCCCATCTATGGGGCAGTAACACCATATACTCTCTTTCCTATTTCCCACATCAAAGCACTGGATCCTGCTATTTTAATGAGTAAAACAAAACAATGCTGTAACAACATCAATGCATACAATCCACCGGCATCATGCTGCCAACAAACAGCATGTTTCAAGACTTACGTTGTGTACTGTGCATTTATTTTAACATAATCGTAGCTCAGATCACATCCCCATGCACAGCTATTTCCTTGCCCGCTTCCTGTCCAACCAAAACAACCACGAGGGAACATCAAGCATGGAAAACAATCAATGTCAGAGGCATCTCCAAGCAAAAGATAGTGTGGGTAAAGGCAAGGTCGCGGAATTCTACGACTGTTTGATGGTTACAAGTGCTGGGATTATCCAATTATCTACAGAGAGATTTTGTTGGTGAATGGATACAGCATTGCGGTGAGAACAAGGATTCGGACATCAGGAGGGCTATGCTGAGCAAAAATGAGGAAAAGAAAGAACTTCAGATTGCAGAATGAAGAATGATATAGTGTTATTGTACAGAAAGCCATCCAAGCACACATGCCTGTGCAATAAAGCTCATGTACATGGTATACATGTGCCATAATGGCAGGATAGGTCTGAGATCCAATCCATTCGTCAGAACGGCACCACTAAATTGATGCCCTGGCCCAAGAATAATGTTTATCCACTGGTCAGGTTAGCCATAGTTTGCAAAACAAATATATAGCTCTGAAAAAGAAAAGAAAAAACCTTGGTTGAGGTTTTATAACCCATCCACCTGTTGCCAACATTGGGGCCCACATGCTGATTTGATCACATTTATTTTTAGGAAAACATGTAGAAGGCCAGACCAACCTGATGGATGGATTGGATCTCGCACCTATGTGCCATACTGGCACATGCGTTGCATGTACAAGAGCTTTAGCCACACATGTGAGAACTTGCAAAGCTCATTGTACAGAATTGATAAGAAAACCTAAAAAATTATCAAATTCACTTGGATGCTAGCCATAGACAGGAACCATGATCTGCGAGGTTTGTGGGGTCCATCCAGACGTATCGTGTTTGAAATAAAATTGCATGCGACTTATAGTAGACCACACAAAGAAGAGATCCCTATGAAGTTCTTCTGATCATTAAACACGAATTTGGGCAGCATTTGCAGGTTAGATGAATCTTGTGCATGTCTGCGACCCTGTACCTGTATGACTGTTCTTCAGAGTATGAAATTAGAAATGTGGGTTTCAAGAAGTCTGGGCTATGAAGAATGGGGATTATTTAGCATTATCAACCAGATTTTGGATTTGGCTAGTGTTGGATGAATCATGTGCATGTCTACGACCCTGCACATGTATGACACTGTTCTTCAGAGTATGAAATTAGAAATGTGGGTTTCAAGAAGTTCAGGCCATGGGGAATGGGGATTATCAAGCATTATTGACCAGTCTTGGATTTGGCTAGTGTTGGAGGAGTTCTTTGTATTCCCCTCACGAGGCTAGTAGCAGGTGATATTGACCAGAGGGTTACAACTGATCTTGGTCGGAGCTTGTGCAGGCCAGAGACTTCTGATAAGGACTTGGATTCAGGCCCAGCCCATCAAACAAATTCTATGCTCAACAATCTATCTGGGCTGTTCTGATTGTCAGGCCTTTAGGACCTGCTTGGGCTTGCTCATGGGCCATTTGTAATCCAACTAGGGAAGGAATTTCTAGATCATCTCTGTAATAAGCATCTCAATCTTGCTTTTATTAATTAATTTTCCAAAAATAGGAAAAGAAAAGAAAAAAAAAGAAAAAAGAAAAAATAAAATTGAAACTTACCAACAGATATATGAATTCCGACAGTGCCATGAGTCTCTCCCGCCTGCCGGAGATAACTGCTAGCTGCAGCCCTGAGAAACCCTCTAGATTCTTAGCAAATAGCAGCATGATTAAAGAGAGTGAACAGATAATGAGAAGTGTAAAATAAAGCAGATGACATCCTTGAGTCCCTCGTTGTCACATAAGGATTTGTTTAATCTAATCCCAGATTAACCCGAAAATATTTTCCTATGGAAGCACACCTATGCCATCCACATCACATCTGCTACATGCATGAGGTGCAGAAAGAGAGAGTGCTATTTTTTTTAGCCAAGTCATGGATGTCTCAACAATTTCATTATTTCAGTCATTTTAGTATTTCAACAGTATTTTCTATTCATCCAAGAAAAAGGACCCGTAGGTCGTTATCAAAGCCATGGACACATAAATATTTCTGAGCAACTAAAAGTGCAGTGGATAACTTAAATAAGAAGAGGAAAAGATTGGGGCCCCGAGTGGGCCAGCTTGATCGGTACTTGAGGTTTTGCTATATTCTTTAGCTGTAGTTTAGGGGCCTTCAGGAAATTCCCCAATTTGAGGGAGATTGGATATTTACGCTGCCCCAGATTGCAATGCTTATCCCATTTCAATTCGGAGCAGAGAAAGCAGAGGAAACGGAGCCCACCTAATGTATGATCTTCTGCTCTGAAACGGCAATGCAGAGAGGTCCTACTTACAAAAAAGAAGCACCTAGAAATTCATCAGTCTAACCACCCAGTACCAACTTATCACCTTATAAATTCATCAGATATACAAATGATTTGACTGGGTCATTTATCTCCTAGTTTTGGCTCCCTATCTAGTTTTCAGTGTAATGGAATTGGTTGATTCTTTAGGCTTGTTTGGATAAAATCCAAACTGGAAAATGCGCTGAGTTTGCATTGACAAAACATTTTTGCCAGTTTGGTAAGTAGCAGGTGTTGCTGCAATAGTGTTTGCATTTTTGCTTTCCCATCAATATGAGTATTGAGTTTTTTTTTTTCCTGAGACTTTTCTTTAGCTAAACAAAAAAGTGCAAATGGTTTGCATCCCCTGCCCCTGGTGGCTAGATTACCTCCCACTTATGTCATGCCTTTTCTACTTTCCCTTGCATTTCCCTAGTTTACTGGTTATTGATGTGGCTATCTAATTGTACAATCCATGGCCCATTAATTAAGGTGCAAAGTGTAAGGAAATGATTTTTTTTTTTTTTTTTTGAATATTTTTTCTTAGCAAGATCTTGAAACTAATGTTAAGTCTATGGGATGATAAGGTTTGGCAATGGGCTGAGCATAGCCATGCAAAATAAATATTTTAAATAAGCATGAACTGGTTGGTTTGGGTCCTGAGTAGTTCAAAAGATGGAATGAACTGACTCAAGGCATCCCTAGACTTCATTTTTCAGCATGTCAAGAGAAGAAGGGTCATCATTTTTTTTTTCTTTTTCCCAATAGACTTGAGTTCTTTCCATACAGGATGAAGGTTTCTTACACAATGTGGGGTATGTACGACAATGAAAGACTCATTTTCCATGGAGATGTTAAGGACAAGACTGTTGTGCATGCATAAGAAAAACAATCATGATGTAAGTAACAATTATTATAGGGCATCGAGCATAGTAAGTGATGGGAATAAAAAATTTTAGGCGTTAAATTCCAGAAACATGACAAGAAACTTTCTAAATACAAGAACAAGCAGATAGCACAAAAACATGACTCGAAGCTTTTATGTTGATTGAAAGGTTGAAATGTTTGTGTGTGCAATGTTTGAATTGCCAATTGGCTACTTTTAAAAGTTTTTATTCTATATGTATTTATGGCTTCTAATCTTTTGTTTTTTGTTTTTTAAGTTATATTCATAGCATATCAACTCCACCACCAGTAGACCATGTTGTCAAAATGCCACCTCAGTCCTCTCCTCCACCACCTTTTGGGTATGTCCACAAAGGAGTGCTCCCAAGTGGTGAAGAAGTTGCTGTCAAGAAGTTGAAATCTGGCAAACATGGTTGAGATGGTTCAGTCATCTACAACAGAATCCAGAGCTCTTGGAAGCAAGAAATAATACTAGCTAGGTTTGAATGCCTTAAAAGAGGATGAGATGAAGTGAATTAGACTTCCCCTATGAATGATGAATAGGATCTTTTAGTAAGAAACTGGTTCATCGGTAAAAACTTCAACAAGAAAATAGACTAAACATTGGACAGATGGGTTCTTGAACCTGGAATATTTTCAAGACAAGGTCCATCAATAACAGGGGAAGTCTAATTCTAGAGAATTCATTTCTACATCAGACAGGAAAAAGTCTGTATGAAGTGAGGTGAAACAAAGGAAAAATAGCATATTAAGCCTTAGAAAAAATATAATTCAAGGGTAAAAGTCATGCAAGACCCACAATTAGATGGTCTAGACAATTGATTCAATGAGCCTAACAATTCATGAGGTATACCCCAGAAAATCTCGTTGAGTGGGAGATCTTAACCCTTTAATTAATCAGTGGCCTTAGGCGACAACGGTCACATTCAACAGAAAATGCACCAAAGCTTGAAAAGGCTATAATCTTCCTATCCAGAAGTCCTTGCCCACTTCTCAGAAATTACTTACAAACATCAGGACAAAAAGCTATCAAATGGATGATTGTAAACCATCGTCAAAATGCTGAGGAATTCAATCCTTGGACACTTATCTCAAAGGCCAAGAGCTCACAATCCTCACAGATCCACCAAAAATAATCCAACAGCCATAAATAAATGAATACTAAGATTAAAAGTGAGTCAAGAATTTCAAAATTCCCATTTTCCCACTCTCTAAAGTCTTACACTCGTGTATTTCAGTTTCTTCTCACTTTTCACAGTAGTAAGCTTAGCACTTCTTCTATGCTTAAATTTGACACTCTCTTAAGAATCTGGGGGTGTCATACATTGGACATTGGGCTCATCAAGATCTATCACAACTGAAACTTGTTCAATTGCACTCTCATTCGAACCCAAATTATCATCATTACGCTTTCTCTTCTTGAAAGTATTGTTACTGGGAAACTCTATTCATTTATCAAGAATAAGATAGGACATAGATGCATCATAGATTTTCATTGCATGGAATGAGGCATAGTTTGCGATGGTTCACTCATATATCAGAAAAAAATATGGATGCATGGAATTGAACAGAAAATAGAAAATAAAAAAATACAGATGGCATTACCTGAATGACTTTAGCAAGTTGTTCTGGATGGCTGGTGGGGACCGCCCTATTTAAAAAATGTGAATTTGCTAGACCCAGGCATGGCCCATGGATAGCCCTGGAAATAACATAAGAAATGATGTTGAATCAATGAAATTACACCAACATAAACCAATGTACAATTTCTCTAAAAACCCTAAGAAATCCAAAGCAAGAAGCAAAATCATCAGAAAATCCTCTCCTCAAATCATCAGAAAATCCCAAAACAGAACAAAATCCTCTCCTCAAATCATCACAAACAGAGATTGAAGAAATTAGGGCTAGAAAAGATAAAACAAAATATAAAATAAAAAATCTGAAAGTGAAAATTACCTTTCAAGATCGCTTCTCAGTTACCACCGGGAACGGACTTTTTTTGGGTCACGGATGGAGAGAGAGAGAGAGAGAGAGAGAGAGAGAGAGAGAGAGAGAGAGAGAGAGAATCGGGGAGATGGGTTTTGGGGTTTCACGAACAAGGGAGGGAAGGGAAGGAAGGGAATCGGGTTGGGGGAATGGATGGGAGAGAGAGAGAGGGAGAGGGACAGAAGGGTGGAGGGTTTTGGGGTTTCACAGACGAGAGAGAGAGAGAGAGAGAGAGAGAGAGAGAGAGGAGGGGGGCCGGGGTGGATCGGTGGAGGCTTTTGGGGTTTCACGAACGAGAGAGGGAGAGAGGGAGGGAACGGTGGAGGCTTTTAGGGTTTCACAGACGAGAGAGAGAGAGAGAGAGAGAGAGAGAGAGAGAGAGAGAGAAGGGGAAGGGGGTTTTGGGGTTTTGGGCTTTCACGAGGCGCGGATCGAGTGCGCGCGTGAGCTGGATTAATTTGGGGCTTTTTTTTATTTAGGTTTTCGAAAACCTTAACCGGCGGACAGGATTAGATTCTGCCGGAATAGGTGGCCCCTAAACCATTCGGGGCGCTCTTTTTTATTAGACGACCGGCGGCAACTCAATCCGCTGGTGATTGGCTTATATTCCGGCGGAAAATGCCATCCGCCGGGAAAAAACGCGATATAAGCACCAGTAATTCCCCACTTTCTTGTAGTGTTGGTTCCTTAAGCTCTATTTCATTGCCATATAAAACTATTTCATTTCTTTCTAGCTTGCCTTTGGCTGCATAAAAAATCATGAAAATATGTTGATATTTTATACCAAAAGGGTGTGTTTGGTAGCACCAATTATCATTAAAGTCCACGGCATTCCATGATTAATCATTACAATTTAGTCCAAAATTTCATAATATCAAATGCAACCAAACAAAGCCCCAGAGATGGTAATTTGTAAGCAATGACATATGTCTCACACATACTTGATATTCCGTACATGGGCCATAGGACTCACAACCTGCATTGAGTTGGCTTTCTTGTAAGAGTTCTCCAATCACCCACAAAATTCAATCAACATCTTGACCATTTTGTCCAAATCATCATCCTGTGGGAAGATTGACGGCCGTAACACTTCCAACCAAATCGATGGGTACAGTAAAGTGACATGAAGTTTTGGCCTAGCCAAGTGAGATGGGCCTACAAGCAGCCTATATCATTTCTCCACCTAATCAATTAGCGGCTTTGAAAACCAATAACCTCACCGGTGAATTAAAAATAAATAAAATTCAAGATAACCTTGGGTTAAACGGTGCTGATCAAGCCCGTCCATATAAGTAGGCCTGCGGACATGCCAGCCAACATTTAGGATCTCTAGATATCCTTGAACTGGCCCATCTAAGCAAAGTTAGCATGGTAGATAAACAGAAGAAAAGAAAAAAGCTGTTTTATTTAGTAAATATATAAAAAGGACATGAGGACAGTCCTACAGCCACGGTACATTAATTATCTGTAGGTGGATTGCTGTTTTCATTGCAGCACTCAGTGTTCATTGCAGCAGCTACACCAGCAATCATCACGAGTATCACCATGAGGTTGATGATAGTATTAATGTATTTGCTTTTATCCATTTTGGTTCGTCTTCTTGTCTTCTACTGGAATTGATGAGTAGGCATGATTTATAATAGTAGCTTCGCATGCTTTTTACGTTTAGTAACCAACTATTCTCATACTATTTACGCCTTTCTGTTTTTTATTCGTTTTTCACGAACACCCTCTTTCCATCTTGTTTACTGGCGCTGTTTGCGTGACGAGGACAGGCTCACAAAATACCCTGAATTTCTCACCTCCCAGTGCATTGCGTGCGAAATTGGAGAGAGCGGATTAAGTGAGACCCCCACCTCACCCAAGACGGTGCGGTGCGGCCCTTGCCATGGGTTACCGTGGGGCCCACATTGATATATGTATTATGTATCCAAGCCGTCCATCCCTTTTTCCAGATCAGTTAAGGGGATCATACAAAAAGGAAGCAGATCCAATCATCCGGTGGACCATAACATGGGAAACAATTGTGATTGGCCATTAATGGGCCACAAAAGTTTTAGATGAACCTGATATTTATTTTTTCCCTTTATCCAGGCTCATGTGACCTTATCAACAGATTGGATGGTAAATAAAAACTACAGAATCTTGAAGGTGCGTCCTAAGAAGTTTTTAATGGTAGGATGGTCAATCACCATTGTTTCTTATGGTGTGGTCCACCTGATAATTTTCTCTACTTCATTTTTAGGATAATGCCTTAATATGATCTGGAAAAATGGATGGATGGAGTTGATACATAATACATGCATCAAGGTGGGCCCCACG
Organism: Liriodendron chinense; assembly: GCA_003013855.2. Lineage (NCBI taxonomy): Eukaryota > Viridiplantae > Streptophyta > Magnoliopsida > Magnoliales > Magnoliaceae > Liriodendron > Liriodendron chinense. The sequence continues at coordinate 323,973 of PVNU02001598.1, read as the reverse complement.
GTAACCCCACGGTGAGGGCTTAGGTGAGCCCGGGTCTCACCTAATCCGCTCTCGAAATGGGATTGCGTCCCGAGTGACTCAGTACCCTCGTAAACTCAGCTGGGCACACTGTAAATGTACGTAGTTTATCTACACCGTCCTTCTGCTTTTCCATATCATTTAAGTGGTTGAAACCAAAACTGAAACATATCCAAAACTCATTTACCACAGGAAACAGTGGGTATAATGATTTCCACCATTGAAACATTTCTAGGCCCTGCAGTAATGCTTACTTGTCATCCAACCTTTTTACGAGATCACACAGACATTGATGAAGGGAAAAAACAAATATCAGATTGGTCCAAAACTTCCACCAGTACCCCTAAGAATTTTTCAACGGTACAGGTTCAATTCACATTGGTGTCGTTCACTTAAGATTTTTATATGCTTCAATTTTTTCATCTTCAGCTAAAATTATCTTTTAAAATGGATAAACAAAGTAAATGAAATATATAAATCACGGTGGACCCCACTAATGGCCTGCTAAGCATGCTGGGTTACTAGCTTCCATTGCGTGCTACACAGCGCAACTTTTAACCGTGTGAAACTTCACTGCCTCTCACCAAATAGGTTGAGAGCATGATTTAAAAAATGAGGTACATCCAAAGCTCAAGTGGACCACACTGTGAAGAAAGGGTCCACCAAAGAAAACCATCGCGGATTACACAAACTGTGATTGAAACCTTCCTAGGGCCAAACATGAGGCTCATCTGACATCTAACCTGTTCATCAGGCCACCCATACCTGGATGAAGGTACAACACAAATATTTGCTTGACCAGAGCCGTCTGTGGCCCTGGGAAGTTTTAAACGGTAACGTCAATTCCACTGTCTCTTATAGTTTGTTCCACTTGAGCTTTGAATTTTGCCTTGTTTTTAGGCTTGTAACGTAGAAATATTTGAAAAAAATATATGAACGGTGTGGATCTCGGAAATAAATCTTCATGGGCCGCATAAATTTCCCACAACAAGAAATTCTCCTGCTCGCTTAGAGAGAAGAAAATGGGAACGGTTGAAATGTGAAACTTCCATGGGGCCATCATGATGTATTTATTAGATCCACACTGTCCATTCATTATTTTTCATATCTTTTAGTCACGTGGTTGAAAACGAGTCAAATTCAAGGCTCAAGTGGGCCACACAACAGGAAAGAGTGAGAATTGAACACCTACCATTGAAAACTTCTTGGGGCCATAGACCAGTATGATCAAGATGATGTTTTTGTTTTCCCTTCATCAGGGTCTGAGTAATCTTATGAAGAAGTTAGATGTCAAATAAACCTCACAGTGGACCGTAGGAAGGTTTCAACGTTATGTGCCTCATTTTTTGTCCTAAGATTTAGAATAATCTGATATTTTTGATGGACGGTGCAGATCTAAGATCATAGTGAGGCCCAAATAAATTTCACACTGTAAAAGTTGGATTGTGTAGTAGGCTTATGAGAGGAAAATCGGCTTGTCTTGTGAGCTGACGTCATCAGTGATGTGAATTTCTCTGTGCCTTCAACACAAACGATCCGCACTTGTGCCCAGCGAAGTGGGTGCCAGCCTGACGTGTTCGGCAAGAATTTGTCCACTTAGCTACAACTTGTGATAGAACGGCACCTGCGAGGAAAGCATCGAGTGGTAGTCTCTAACGGCATTAGAGCTGGGGTTCAAAGTCTCAGCCCTCTCCCTCATTCGTCTTCCCCTCCTCTCTCTTCCTCGAGCTCTCTTTCCCTCTCTAATCCTGTCCCTCTCTCATGTTTTCTCTCTTAGTCCCTCTCTTGCGCAAGAGACCCCTGTGTTTCTCTTACAAGTGACTCATCTCTCTCTCTCTCTCTCTCTCTCTCTCTGTTCAACAATGGCAGAGGGCGACATGGGGAGTGACACCGAGAGTGGCAGCGGCTCCGACATTTAAATCACTATGATGAGTTCCCATTAAAATTTCATTTTCAAATTCATATATTTAATTCCCATTTATTTTCAAATTCAAATTTATACTTATAATTATAATTTCTTTTAAATTGTCAGTTACTTTTCTATGATTATTGTCGTTTAATTGGAACTTTATTGTAATGCTTATATAACAACTATTTTCATAATGGAATTTAATTTCTTGGAGAGCAGAGAAATAACTGTTGGAAATCTGATCAGCGAAAGCACCGAAGAAGATCAAACAATCACCACACAGCCACACAAGCAATCAACGCAAAAGCAAACGAATTTTACGTGGAAAACCCTTGCGGGAAAAAACCACGGCACAAAGTGACACCTCCACTATAAATTCCAGAAGATTACAAAGCTAATCTACCCTCAAGCAAATTTCAAAGATGAACAAGGCACTCTCAAACCTCACAATCTTTCCCCCAAGCCCTAATCTCGAAATAGGACTCATTGGTATTGATTATGATGCATCTAAGACAGATTAGGAGGTGCTTTTATAGGCCTCCAACCCAAAATAGAAACATGCAACTCGTATTTACGCAAAACCGCGCGTATACCCTACCGGTCACGACCGGTCAGACCTGTGCAAAATAGGTCCAGAGAGTTTTACCTTAAAAAAAAGGATTTCCAGCCTCTGTCTGACCGGTCAAGACAGGTCGGCCTCCACTGTCCGACCGGTCAAGACTGGTCGGAGCACATGTCCAGCAAGCCTTTCAAGTCTAGGTCCAAAAACAAGGATTGGTCCGACCGGTCAAGACCGATCGGACACCCAAATCAGAGATTTTTGAGGCTTTGACAATAAACTCCACCGAGGCTTCAAAATCGAACCATCTTCCCTTTGCTTCGTCGATCAGCTCATCTTCAAAACATAGTGTCGTCGCTTCTCGTACATCACTACGTCTTCATTAAGCCTTTGCCAATCCCAGAGAAGTTACACAGAACTTTAACTTCTCTATTGGGACCACCTTGGTCAGCATATCCGCCGGATTCACGCTAGTGTGAATCTTGTCCAGAGTCACATCTCCTTTCTCAAGTACCTGTCGAATAAAATGGTAACGTACATCAATGTGTTTAGTATGAGAGTGATAAATAGAATTTTTAGCCAAATTGATAGCACTAGAGCTGTCACAATTAACCGGCACGGCTTCCTGCTGAAGCCCCAACTGATTTATCATTCCTTTCAACTAAACAGCTTCCTTGAAAGCTTCGGTCACCACCATGTACTCAGCTTCAGTAGTGGAAAGAGTCACCACAGACTAAAGCTTAGACATCCAACTAATCGCTCCACCCACTAATACAAACGAGTACCCTGAAGTCGATCTCCTACTGTTGGGGCTCAAATTTGTACCCATTATAAAATGGTATTCAACGGTCCATCTACGATGATTCGGACTGATTTCGAGATCCGAAATACTCGAAAAATGCCAGTGCCGCCCTAACATGCGCAATCTTGACTGAAACCTACGAATGCTATTTCGAGGTGGAATCGGACATGCGAATTACCGCCAAATGATCTAGAACGCCCTAAAACCCTTAACCAGCAAGTTTCGAGGTCGCACGATACATATCTTTACCAGCGCGCTTCCAAATGCATTTTTTGCCTTGACTTATCCGACTATAAGGGCCCAAAAGTCTACAAGTACCATTTCCGGCTGGAATCAGACATGCGGATTACCGCCAAATGATCCGGAATGCCCGAAAAACCTTAAGTAGCAAGTTTGAAGTCATTGCGTGCATATTTCCACATGCATTTGTTCACTCTCTCTCCACATGCGAATGTCTTAAGGAAACATGCATTCACTCTCTCACCACATGCGCATGAGAGCTCTCTATCTCCCTTTTCAATATTCTAAAATTACAAAAATCATGAAAATATGCTAAGTGGGGCCACATGCGGCCAACATAGAGGCCACATGCGCCCATACCAGTGGCACATGCGCCCATGACATGCCACATGCGCCTGGGGCATGGGTACATGTGCATGACTCGTCTCTCCAGAATATTTCCATGCGCATAATCCCCACATGCGCATGACTTATCTCCCCAGAATATTTCCATGCGCATGCCCTCCATTTTGCAAACCACATGCGCCCGGTACCCGAGTAGCTACCCGATTAAGTGCTATAAATACCCCACTCACTTGTTGAGAAGGAGAGAGGCTTCATTATCTGGAAGGGATCGGCAGAACAAGGTAAAATCCTTGTCGGAATCCTTAGTAGACTATCCACATGCGCCCACACCTCGCCGGATGCCACAACCGGAAAGGAATTTCTCCCACCGGAGTTGCAATAAGAGGAAGAGAAGCAACATGCGCCCATCCTTTTGTTGGAAGCAAATGGGAAATTTTCCAAGTCCTTGGAGGACATGCGCCCATAGTGCCATCTTTCTCTTCATTCCCTCATGCCACATGCGCTCAAGTGCGCCCAAGGGAGAGGCCACATGAGCTCAGTGCGCTCAATGGAGAGGCCACATGCGCATAAGTGCGCCCAAGGGGCAGGCACATGCGCTCACCTCCCTTCCATTTCCTCTTTCTCCTACTACTTAGTCATTTTTAGCCCTGGGAAGTGCCCTGTTGGCTCAGAAATCGACTTACACTAAACAAATCAAAATGCGATCGCACTGCGACCCTCGTGGACATAATCCACCTCTATCCAAAGATGATCGTGACAGGTATTCACTGAATCCTCCGATCAGATCGTAAACAGGCCCTGGGAAGTGCCCTGACGGCCCGAAAATCTACTAATGCCAAATGAAATCAATCGCGATTTCAAAGACGCGAGGGCAAAATATCAATGACACAAAGATATATATGAAGCAGATTAATCAAATTAAATGCATAATTTGTCTGATACACAGAGCATCTAGTATGAATGCGATCTTCTCTTGAGCATACATAAAGCATAGTTACTTTGTACTATACTCATTTGCATCCATTGCATGAATTTATTTCATCTCAGATCGAGTTACGAAACTAAATCGAAGGGGACTATGGTTATCATCGAAAACTATAATGAAAGAGTTCTAAACGTCTGAAATACTTCATCGTTAAGACCAGTTGATGTGCGTCCTGTCCAAAGGCGGGATCCGTCAGTTGAGTGGCTAAGGGAGTGAGTGCCCTCCAGTAAGTCACCCGTCCAGCTGAGACGGTCACTGGCCCTGCTTGCAGTAAGTGGACGCCGTGGAGTGTATTTCTGAAAGTCATATCGTCCATAGAGACGCGTCATGACGCTGAGATATACGACTCGGTCGAAACCCTGTTTGCACAAAGACCCCATGGAGTGCCCTCCAGTAAGTCACCCGTCCAGCTGAGACGGTCACTGGCCCTGGTTGCAGTAAGTGGACGCCGTGGAGTGTATTTCTGAAAGTCATATCGTCCATAGAGACGCGTCATGACACTAAGATATACGACTCGGTCGAAACCCTATTTGCACAAAGACCCCATGGAGTGCCCTACAGTAAGTCACCCGTCCAGCCGAGACGGTCACTGGCCCTGGTTGCAGTAAGTGGACGCCGTAGAGTGTATTTCTGAAAGTCATATCGTCCATAGAGACGCGTCATGACACTGAGATATACGACTCGGTCGAAACCCTGTTTGCACAAAGACCCCATGGAGTGCCCTCCAGTAAGTCACCCGTCCAGCTGAGACGGTCACTGGCCCTGGTTGCAGTAAGTGGACGCCGTGGATTGTATTTTTGAAAGTCATATCGTCCATAGAGACGCGTCATGACACTGAGATATACGACTTGGTCGAAACCCTGTTTGCACAAAGACCCCATGGAGTGCCCTCCAGTAAGTCACCCGTCTAGCTGAGACGGTCACTGGCCCTGGTTGCAGTAAGTGGACGCCGTGGAGTGTATTTCTGAAAGTCATATCGTCCATAGAGACGCGTCATGACACTGAGATATACGACTCGGTCGAAACCCTGTTTGCACAAAGACCCCATGGAGTGCCCTCCAGTAAGTCACCCGTCCAGCTGAGACGATCACTAGCCCTGGTTGCAGTAAGTGGACACCGTGGAGTGTATTTCTGAAAGTCATATCGTCCATAGAGACGCGTCATGACACTGAGATATACGACTCGGTTGAAACCCTGGTCGCACTACGACCCCATGGAGTGCCTTCCAGTAAGTCACCCGTCCTAGCAGAGACGGTCACTAGCCCTGGTTGCACTAAACGGAAACCGTGAAGTGGATCCCTGAAAGTCACATCGTCCATAGAGACACGTCATGACACTGAGATACATGACTCGGTTAAAATCCTGGTTGCTACTCAACTAGGAATGCCCAAAGAGTATGGGACCAACATCTAACCGGTCTTAACGGTGAAGTATTTCATAATAAATCCTAGACTTGGTCTCGGCGACCATGAACTCGAGACTATAATCCCTGACGATTTAAATTACTTGCTCGATCTATCCGAGCTTTATCCCTTTGATATTCCATCTATTGTATAACTGAAATTCATAGTGGAATCTTGTCGCTTTGTGCCGTGGTTTTCTCCCGTATGGGTTTCCACGTAAAAATCTCTGTGTTGTCTATGCTGTGCTTTATTTATATTTATGCTCCTTTAATGCTTTATTTAATTCATTTATGATACATGCATACATTTACTTTTGCCTTTTAATCAAGGGTGATCATCCGTTGATGTAATTAAGGGTTCGTGACCAGTTCACAGCCCGGAATGTAAAAGATCTCGGAATCTCTGGAATAAAATTCACCTCGCGGTGCTTTCTCGTGTATACTTTGTGATTGCTTATGATTGTCTATGAATGTCTCTATACTCAGAATTCCCCCAGAATAAAAGAACAATGAAACCCAGGAAAAAGACTGCTGACGAGCAGTTTCGATATTTTTCTTTAGTTCTAACACCTACTATCCACACTACCTGCGTAGTCAGAATCGACGTAACCAACCAACTTCTCCTTGGACTTTTCAAACTTCAAGACGTAGTCCTGCGTACCTCGAATGTATCGAAGTAGCTATTTCACAGCTTCCCAATGTTGTTTGCCCAGGTTAGATATGAATCGGCTTACAACACCCATTGCCTGTGAAATATCTGGTCTTGTACAGACCATGACATACATTAAACTACCCACAACACTTGAATAGGGCACATGAGACATAACATGCTTTTCTTTATCCATTTTGGAACAATGTTCAAAAGAAAGCTTGAAGTGAGCCGCGTGGGGAACGCTAACCGGTTTGGACTTGTCCATCTCGTATTTTTTCAATACCTTCTCAAGGTATTCTTCCTGAGATAACCACAACCTGCTCCTCTTCCTGTCTCTATGAATATACATGTCAAGAACTTTCTTTGCAGCCCCCATATCCTTTATCTCGAATTTTCCTGAAAGCTGAGTCTTCAACACATTGATGTCAGACATATTATGACTGGTAATATGTATGTCATCGACGTATAATACCAGTATGAGAAACTTCTCATCATTCAGTGTCTTGAAATAGACATAATGATCGTACTCGCTCCAAGTAAAGCCCCGACTCATCATGAAAGAATCAAATTTCTTGTACCATTGCCTAAGCAATTGTTTGAGACTGTACAATAATCTTCTCAACCTGCAGACCTTGTTCTCGGCCCCTTGCACTGTATAACCTTCTGGTTACACCATGTATATATGCTCTTCTAATTCCCCATGCAGGAAAGCAATCTTCACATACATCTGTTCTAGCTCGAGGTCGTATTGGGCAACCAGTGCCAACACGAACCTGATAGATACTTGCTTCACAACCGGTGCAAAAATCTCACTGAAGCCTACGCCTTCACGCTAAGCATAACTTTTCGCTACCAACCTTGCCTTATATCTATCCTATTTCTTCCAAAAAATTCACTTACACCCTATCACTTTTTGGCCCGCTGGAAGCTTCGGAAGCTTCACAAGCTCCCAAGTCTCACTCTTGTACAAGGAGTCCATCTCGTCTTGCATTACAGTCTTCCACTTCTCAGCATCTAGATCCTGTAGTGCTTCCTCAAAGTTAGACGGATCCCCCCCATCTGTAATAAGAGCGAATGCAATGTTCGAGTCATCCCTGTACCTTGCCGGTAACTTGCGATCTCTGGGTGGATTTCTTCGCACAGGTGGCTACTCCACCCGATCATGTACCTCTGTCTGCGCCTCAGTATCAGCCCGTGTTTCATCTCTGTCCTCATGAGTATCAACATGTTCTGATGTTTCTGGTTCCTTAGTAGCATCCTTACGAAACAAAGACCCCTCATCAAACTTGACATCACGGCTCAGGGTATATATTCAATATCCCTTCACACCATCACCACAGCCAACAAAGATCCATTTTCTTGCCCTATGGTCTAGCTTATCTCTCTCAACTGACAGTACATGAGAGTAAGCCTCACAACCAAAGACTCGTAGACTTGAGTAGTCTAGCGTACGACCACTCCACACTTCCTCAGGAATTTTACATTCAATTGCTATAGAAAGTGACCGATTTATCAAGTAACAAGTCGTGTTAACAGCCTTAGTCCATAGCTCTTTGCCCAACCCAGCATTACTAATCATGGATCGAGCTCTCTCCAAGTGAGTCTGATTCATCCGCTCTGCCACACTATTCTTCTTTGGTGTGTAGCACACTGTGTTGTGCCTCACGATCCCCTCCTCTTTAAAATACGCATTAAATTCCCTGGAAGTAAACTCACCTCCATTATTAGTTCTCAAAATTTTTAATTTCTGCCGTGACTGATTCTCCACCATCGCCTTCCAATACTTGAAGGTCATGAAGACATCGAATTTATTTTTCAGAAAATAAACTCAAACCTTTCTGCTATAGTCATCGATAAACGACACAAACCACGATGACCCACCAACAGAAATAACATATACTAAAGTCCACATATTTACGTACATGGACATAACAAGCACCCTTTTACGTACATGGTTCCTCCTTAAAAGACAATCTAGACTGTTTCCCATACATGCAATGTTCACATATACTAAAGTCTACAGATTTAAAGAAAAGAATCAAGGATCGTTCATAGAGTACCTTCATACCCCGCTCGTTCATGTGGCCTAAGATTGCATGCCACATACGTGCAGACATGGAATCCGCTACAGTCGTTGCAGCTCCACCTACTGAAGTGCTCCCAATCATCCTGTACATGTTACCATGCCTCCGTCCCTTCATAATTACAAGGGCCTTCTTTGAAACTTTGCAGAACCGATCAAAACCGGTGAACTTGCACCCCAATGCTTCAAGTGCACCAAGGGAGATCATATTCTTCCTCAACCTTGGAACGTGCCTCACTTCTGTCAAGGTCCATTCGATCCCATCGAACATCTTGATGCGCACAGTACCAATCCCCACAACCTTGCAGGCGTAGTCATCGCCTAGAAATACCAAGCCTCCCTCATAGTCCCTATAGGAAGTAAAGACGCTCCTATCTGATATGAAGCCCCGGAGTCCATGATCCACTCATCGCAAAGAGATCCAGCCTTTGACACCGTCAAGACCTCGCACACATCACTACCACCTTCCTCAGCTTCAGCGGTATTGACTTCCTTAGAACAATCACCTGACTTCTCATTTTTATATTTAGGATTCTTGCAGTCCTTCTTCATGTGCCCAACTTGGTCACTTCCTCAACACTTCAACTTGCCTTTACCCTTGCCCTTTAATTTAGATCGAGAACGTGACGATCATTTACCTCGCTCAGAATTCCTTCCTCTCATAAACAGTGCTTCGGAGGAGGAATTAGTATCACCGCTTTTGTCTCATGGCCTTCGATTGAAGGGCCGAGACAACGGTCTCAACACTAATAGTGTCCCTACCCGCGCACAACGAGTCCCTGAGTGACTCATATGAACTTGAAGAGAGCTCAACAAGATCAAGGCTTGATATTCGTTCTTCATCTGCTCACCAAAATTGAGCAATTTGCAAATCAACTTGTTGTTCGTGCTAATGTGGTCCTCCACATCTGTCCCCTCCGCCATCTTCAAAGTGAAGATTTACATCATTAGATAAATGTGATTTTCTAGAGACTTCTTCGCATAAATGTTCTCTAGCTTGGTCCATGTTTCTACAACGGTCTTCTCCTTCATGACGTTATAGAGGACATCATCAATAAGTCACAATTGGATTGATGCCATTGCCTTCTCATCCATCTTCGTCCACTCATCATCTTTCATCTCGATAAGTCGCTTTCCAAGGGCGTTCACAACCCCTTACTGAGTTAGGACGGCACGCATCTTCACCTTCCATAATTCAAAATTGTTTTTGGTCGAGAACTTTTCAACGTCGAACTTCGTACTTGAAGCCATGAGATCGATTCAGAAAACTCCTTCTTCAACCTTCCAACGATATCTCTGATACCACTTGTTGGAAATCTAGTCAGCAAAAGCACCGAAGAAGATTAAACAATCACCATACAGCCACACAAGCAATCAACGCAAAAGCAAACGAATTCTACGTGGAAAACCCTTGCGGGAAAAAACCACGGCACAAAGCGACACCTCCACTATAAATTCCAGAAGATTACAAAGCTAATCTACCCTCAAGCAAATTCCAAAGATGAACAAGGCACTCTCAAACCTCACAATCTCTCTCCTAATCCCTAATCTCAAAATAAGACTCCTTGGTATTGATTAGGATGCATCTAAGACGGATTAGGAGGTGCTTTTATAGGCCTTCAACCCAAAATAGAAATATGCAACTCGTATTTGCGCAAAACCGCACGTATACCCGACTGGCCACGACCGGTCGGACTTGTGCAAAACTAGGTCCAAAGAATTTTGCCTTAAAAAAAAAAAGATTTCCAGCCTCTGTCTGACCGGTCAAGACCGGTTGGAGCACATGTCCAGCAAGCCTTTCAAGTCTCTGTCCAAAATCAAGGATCAGTCCGATTGGTCACCCAAATCAGAGATTTTGGAAGCTCTGACAACAATAACAACTATCTCCATTCTTGTCTATTCTCTAATCTCTCCACATCATCTCCTTATTTTACTCTAATTTTTCTTCCTTATCTCTTAATTCTCATCTCCTACCTAATTCAATTCTATTTCTTCTACACATTCGGTTAAGGTATATATTATTTGGTATCAGAGAATACCAAATATAATGAGAATACAGGAATCCGTGAACCATTTTGAATTACAAGTGGCAGCCATGGCAGAACAATCGAAAAACTATCAGAATACACCTCTCAAAACATGGCTGATATTAAGGAAAAACGAGTTACTTTCATTGTGTTTCAAGAGAATTAAAGAGCAATCATAATTTTGTGGAGCTGAAGGACACCCTACAAACACTTCTAATATTTAACACTAACAAGACAACCGAGTCACTCCAAAGATACCCTCCATCGCCATTGCTACCCACACCTCCAATGGCCTATGTAATCTCTTTAGAACAAACAAATATTTATTTCATGGTTCTTCTCACAATGGTTCTATCTTAAGATTTCTTTACTTGTAGAATTTGGAGAATGGTCACCATGCATGAGAATGAAGAGCCAATTTTTTTCATAATCGGCTATAATATCAGTGTTGAAGAGTGTCGGAATCTTAGTGATTGAAAAGGCTACCAATATGGAATGAAAACAAAAAACGTCTTGAATGATTGTATGAAATATGCTCCTTCTTTGATTTTCATAGTGAAGATTCAAGTGTTTAGAGCAACAAAAGTTAGGATTGACATTAAGAATCACCCCTGGTATTAATTCAAATACAGGGAAACAGATTGAAAGAAAGTTTTAATTATCAAGCCACCTGTTCTTTTGAATTGATACATTGGCTGGGGAACAAAAACCAGTCATGACAGTTGTTTTTCCTTGAAAATGATCAGGTACAAAAACCAGTACTTAATTAACTATCAAGCCAACAGATTCTGCAGCAGAGGAAGTTGTAAAGACCCATTCCATTTCTGTTTCTTCTTCTGTATGTTAGGCTTAATCTCATTTTTGCATCACATCCTTCAAATATCTTCAAACAAATGTCATCCATGTTAGAATAAACAAGTGGAAGAAGAACAAGAAGCAATCTTTTCCTCTCTTTCTTTTCTGTTCTTCTTCTTTTTTCTGGTTGAAACCAGTAACTTGTTATAAGAAAAAGATAAAAAGCCTCTGACCGTACATTAATATGGAGGTTCTAGTCCCTACACACACTTCCATTTGCAGGTTGTATGTCCAAGTTGTCATGTGTGGGACTCATGTCTGTGTATCAGGTGGGATCCACTGCATAGATGATGTGTCCCAAAAATGAGACCCGGTTCGTAATCAGCTGGACCAAGCTCAGGAAAATGATGATCTAGTTTTTTTCAAAACCATACATATCTTACTTTTTTGGGCCACTTGATTAGTAAGATTGGACTGTTTTTATGGCCAGCTTATCTAAGCAGTGGGTTGTACCTGATACACTGCCTGTAGTCCAACATTTGGCAGTTCAGCATGATTCCTGCAGGTAGCTCTATGCACTGGTTTAGCCGAACTCTATAACTATGTCTATCTAAAGGAATCTTAGTATAGAGCAGAGACATTGGGAGTGGAATCTGGAACTATGAATGCACATGGATGTGGAGCTGCACTAATTTGGGGTAGGTTTTCTATTTTAAGAATATGATAGGATACATAAAGTAACATCTAAATATGAAATTATTCGTGTTAGAAATTGGATACCAGCTATAAAACTAATAAAGTAACCAAGTTTTGGTCAGGACCCGAGCATCTGTTTGCAAAGAATGTCTTTCAAAAAAGAAGGAAAAAAGAAACCAACAGAACGATCAAGATTGGCTCATTTTTCTGGTGTGGCTTTCTTTCTTAACCATTGGCTCATTTTTCTGGTGTGGCTTTCTTTCTTAACCCTCTGGTTCTTTGCCACCTATTGAACGGTTAGGTTTTCTGATCTTTACAATTTTTGGTACATGGGCCATCCATGGTCATCCTCATCATATCAACGGTTTGAATGAATGCATCATATCCACATGCACGTCTAAAGCATCCATGTGTCAAACTGGCTTACATGTGCAACATCTAAGCTGTATATATATATATATATATATATATATATATATATATATATATATATATATATATATATATATTGTGGAGACTCACCTCTTAAGATGATCTAACTCAAAATAAGCAGGCCCATCCATGTTAGACCAACAATCTGGATCACTAATTAAACCATGGGCCCCACTTACGATCTGGAAATCCTGAGGATACTATGCATTCCTTCTTGTGGAGGGATATGATCTTTTCTTTTCCGAGACAGAGAGATAATCATAACCACACGTTTTATTATAATGCATGCCCCACATTGCTATTGCGTGAGGAAGGAAACTAACCACTTATATCATGGTTAGAATACACACACACAAAAAAGAAAAAAGTACAGTATTCTAGACGGGTTGCGTGGGCCATCAGCAGCCTATGTGGCCATTACCCATCAAACCACTCATATCATGGATAGATGGTCCACTTCATTTATTATATCATCCATCCATATGGCAGAGGAACGTGGGGCCCACTGAGCCAATTCAACAATTCGGATACGGGATGTTGCATGTGCGGGCCACCCTCCTAGCATTGCCAGGGTTGAGATACTTCGAGAGGTTAGGGTCCTTGATGTACTTGCAAAGACATGGCTGCTGTTCCTTCAGCTTCTTGCAGCATGTAGCCGTTGGTTGCGCCGGTGTCAGCAAGGCGGTCGCACACGAGCTCAGTTCTGATGCGTTGCACGTCACCGACATCGTGATCGGAACATGGCCCACCAGCAACAACGCCATGATCAAACACACTAGGAAGTAGGAGAACTTCATCTTGAATTGAAGAGAAGGAGGGGAGGAGGAATGAGAAGATGTGTGCATTTCAGAGGCATAGATGCCGAATTTACAGACCTTGAGTGCACATGAAATACAAAAATCACTTGGCATTTAGTATGCAAGATTTTTTCTGCGGGTCTTGTTTTCTTCGAACCATACGATCATGGGTCTTTCATCTTGACTTCATTTGGGTGGGCCCTGTGGAAAACTCGCCATTGATGAGGTTAGAAAATATGTAACATTCTTATTTCCCACCATATTTGTCACTTGAATAGAGCATCCGAGCCGTGAAAACAGTGACCTGTATCGTGAAGATTACTAGGATTGAAAACTGGAGCAACCCAATCATCGGGTGGCCACACACATACACTGAGCCAAATTAGCTGTCCATTAGTTTCAACGGTGCAGTCCGTGTGATAAATGGATCATCACTGATTTCACCTAGTATGATCTTGATGATGCATGCCACCTTTTGTACGGCACCGATGTTGCACACGAGTGATGTGACAGGAAACTTAATGTTGCATGTGAACCTTTTTGTGTATATGGTTGTACCCGTGGGATTCCATCACCCTAGTAGTTAGGACCGGAATCCTCGGCAAAACTTGTTGTAGGCAGTAGGCAGTAGGCAGTGTGACATCCTCCGTCCGGTTCATGAACCTTCTTATACTGTAAATATAAAAATTCATCCGGATATGCAACTCAAGTGGGCCACACCAGGGGGAATTTAAACATTCTTTGATATGCTTAATGTGCACGTATGGGAATTTAAACATTGAAAGGACACTGAAAGACATTTTTTACTGAATAGTGATTATTTTTAGAACTTGAAAATGTGTGTACTATACAACATACAAGAGGTGCAAAAGTCAATGATGGACGAGATGTTCATGAAAGCTTTGTGGGGCCACCATGATGTCCAACATGAATTTTCAATAATTGGCAGGTGTTCATGAAAGCTCTGTGGGGCCACCATGATGTTCATGTGACATCTATCAAAGATGCCTTCAATTTGGAGCAGGGGGTTAGCTTGGTCGATTGAAACTACCCTGATCTGGTCAGTTGATTGCTAGATATATTTGGCTAAGTTCGATCGATTGAACTTTTGGGCTGATCGATTGATAGTTGTACACTGTTTAGTACAGTTTTGCGTATTTAGTTTTTATTTTCGGTTTCATACTATATAAGTGATAAGTGGGTGTAATCAGGATTAGGGTTCGAACACTTGGTTTTTAAACGTGCTTATGATAGTTTTGGAGAAGAAAAGCTAAGGTTTTTTCTCCGGTGTGATTTGTAAGTGTTCTTTATCTCTTGTACTTTTGTTTTTCATAGTAATTCGCTTTGTACTGTAGTTTTTTTCCCACAATGATTTTTCCACCTAAAATTTGCTTGTCTTCTGTGGTTGAATTTGCTTGGTCCGATAGCATTTAATTTATTTGATTCTACTTTGAGTTGCTTCCGCGGATCCCAACAACATCGACTCTATTTACCAGTTTTACTGGCTCGTGTTAAGAGAGAAATAAAAAATGAGGCAAATCCAAAGCTTGAGTGGGCCACACCTTAAAAAACTAAGGGATTGATCACTCACTATTAACAACTTTTTGGGAGCCACAGATATGTTGGATCAGGCAGCACCCATGGACTTTCTTCCGGCCTTCTTCCTTCCTCTCTATGTGCGTGGCACGGCCACTTTCCTCCTTGGGTTGGTACCAGAAAATATATCACTTATCATATAATATTAGATGGACCGGTATTTCGAAGCATGTAGCACCTAGGAGGTGTCTGCCCAGTAAAGAGGCTGATTATCTGGTGCAAGCATATGCCCCTGTGCTAATGGTGCTATTGAGGGGCGGATTTTTACTCAGCACATGGCTGAGATTGGATTTGTCTTTGTAAGATTTACCACCTTTGATCACTGCGATGTAGCCCACCTACAGCATGTTTTCCCCTCTTAAAAGTATTTTCACGAACTTGGGTTCTATTTCTTTCTAATGTTAATATTATTTAGAATCCCAATTAAAAGAAATAAGAAGGAATATTTAATAATAAAAATTAAGAATATTATTTAACTAATGGGAATTTATGGCAGAATTCTTTAAAAGGTTGGATTTTACTAAATAAAACCTCCACCAACTGAAATCACGGAGCAATGCTTCTTGAAGAGAGAAATTACCTAAACACTTTCATTTTAATTTCTTCTTTAAAAAGTGGTAAATTGAGAATCATGAGGCCTACAAGATATGTGTCTGACATCTAACATATGCATCATGGTCCAAACCAGTAATAAATATACATCACTCAAAAACATTTAAATTCATAGTGTACCATCTGGTGATTGGATTGGCTAGATTTTTTAGTGATGCGGACGTCAATGTGGGTTTCATATGTTTGATGGATTGGATGTCACATAAGCTTCCCAATAATCAACTTCACGTCCCGTTTAAAGAAATAAAATTCAAGGAGGGCATTTTGATACTTTCACCCCTTGAAAAAGCATCTCTCTGTAATTTCTGAGAAATTCTGCTGTGAATTAAAATCCCATGACTTGACTGACAACAAATGTTTGCAGATGAGCATGAGTTTGTGAAAACTCTTTAAGAGGTCAAAGAATGGGGACAGGTGGGGCACATCGTAGCGACTAAGGTGATAGATCTTACAAAGACAAATCCAATGTCTGTCAAGCAGTAAGGAAAAATCCACCCCTTCATAGCACCATTAGTTCAAAGGAAAATTCCACACAACTAAGGAAAGCCGCCACACGGAAAGGAAGGCTGGCGACTGAGAGAAAATTAGACGAATTTTTTTATATTAATTTTTTAGATTTTTGCGGATAAAATTAAATCAATTTAAAGACTTTTATAGGTGAAATTTAAATCATTTAAAGCTTTTGCAAATAAAATGTAACCTGTTTATAAGGTTATCCTCACTGGGGTTAATCAAAAGGCACGAGTTTCAGTTTGATCCAGCACATTGGTGGCTCCCAAGAGGTTGTCAATGGTAAGCACTTAATCCCTTTCTTTCCTAAGGTATAGCCCACTTAAGTTTCGGTTCTATCTCATTTTTGGGCTCATCTCCTAATATGGCTAATATGGCAGTGAAATTAATGAATAGTGCAGATGTCACACGAACATCATGGTGAGCCCCACAACTTCCACGAGCTCTTGCAGGTCACTGGAAATTCGCGCCACATGATAAATGGTGGGGACATATTTTTAGAGGGATAGAAATGCACGAAGGGTCTCTCTCTCTCTCTCTCTCTCTCTCTCTCTCTCTCTCTCTCTCTCTCTATATATATATATATATATATATATATATATATATTATATATATATATATATATATATATATATATATTTCAGAATGATGCAGTAACATCTAGACCGTTGATGAACTTTTGCAGGTGAAATATCAACCACATGTGTACAACTGCCATATTTTCATGTTTCAAAAATATACTCATCTCATTAAAAAAAAAAAAAAAAAAAAGCCTTACAATTAGGGGTGACAATGGCCGTCCTGCCAGATTCAGCCCAGGTGACCTAACCTTGAAGGATTAGAGCTTGGGCTTGAAATCTAGGCCCGGTGTTCGGGCCAAGATGGGCTAGGGCCAATGATTAACCGCCCGATCCAGCCCTACTAATTTGCACATAGCACTAGTAATCTAAATGGAGTCCCAAGTACTCAGTCCATATGGTATTATAAAGTATGGTAGATGATACGTGTGCATTTATAAACCGTCCAAATAATTAATCCCAGTTTAAATGATGAAGTACATTGATGAACTTATTAAGTCTATGCATATGATGGATATTTGGGTGGACCATATGTTTGGGTGATGAACGATCTTAATTGAAACAAGTATACCACTAAAAAAAACTTAATGGCTCACAGACACACACACTCACCAGTAAACCAATTATACACGTTGCATACATGTAGCTTAACTTATAGGGCTTGCTCTCTTTAGCAAAGGTAGGGCTAGGGCTAGGGTTGGATCCCTCTTATTGAAAGAAAGATCCTACCGAAGCTCCTAAAATTCAGATGATCCTAGCCATGAAATTTCTAACCTTATCTTGATTGAAAGTTAACTGTTGCTGTTTCTTTTTATTTCTTAACCGTCTTCATCTCTTGGGCACCTATTGAAGGGTTAGGACCTTTCTGGTCTTTCTTAATTTTGATGTGGACCATCCATGGTTAGGCTCATCATATCAATGATTTGAACGAATGAACCATGGTCCCACTTGTATAATCTGGAAGCCTAAACAATCCAGCAAAAACCATTTTCATGAGAAAGGAAGACAATTAGCTCAACAATTTTGACTTTTACCAAGGAAATATTTCCTGGGTAAAAGCTACAAGTTCCCAGGTAAATGGTTTTCGTTGGTAAAAAGGACTTTTACCGAAGAAATATTTCGTTGGTAAAATTCATAATTTCGTGACTATATTCATCAATAATTATGAACCTTCTTGCAAGGAAATAAGTATTACTAACAAGTAAAATTTTCCGTGGTAATAGAATTACCAACAAACAATTTTCCTTGGAAAAGGTGGTAGAATTACCCTCCAAATTGAATTAGCAACGAAATAGTTCCTTGGAGAAGGTAGAAGTTAGTACTACTACCGACAAAATATTTCCTTGGAAATGGTAATTACCAAGGTATATTTTATTTAAAAAGTTGTACCTAATTACCTGATAATACATACAATTCACACACTCGAAAGCATTCAATCGTATATATACCAATCAAAATGACCATCCAACAGTAATAATGTTTTGAATAAAATCTAAATGTCAATCCTACTAATGCATACAACAAACACAAAATAAAAAAATTAAAAAAATCCATCAGCACAAACATCCCCACTGTCACTAACAAACAGTCTGCAAAATAAACCAAAATACAATATTAGTAATTAATAGTACTTATAATTACATTATGAAACCAAATACAACTTGAATTGAAGATATTTAAAAAAAGTTGTCTTGTTTTTAAGAGAGTGCTTTTGAGGCTAGGAAACCTCCATTTTATTATAATCTTATTCAGAGTGATCCTAAAGAGCCATGAATGATACAAGGTTATAATCAATGATGTTCTAGTTTCAATCATGTTGAGTTTGCTATCAAAGCAAGTAGAGTCCTAGGATTTTCTTTTTCTTTTTCTATTCCACCAAATTAAAGGTCAGTTTCAGTATCCACGTAAACAATGTTAGGATGAAAGACTGAAACCTGAAAGAACATCAGAAATTGACATAAATATGGTGAATGCTTTCAGATCAAGGTTTGATGATACCACACCCAGGTATTGCTCAGCCCCTCTGCATGCCAGTACACATGCCAAGCTTCCACCATCTTGTAAGATCCAAGCTGCCCATTAGGTGGCTATCAATGTATAGTTTCCCCGTCCCAAAAAACAGGGCAGCTCACTTGTCAGTTAGGCCACAACATACAAAACAAACGGGTAGTTAAAATGAGTTTTTCTCATCTATACAATTGTTTTGTACACATCAGTCCACCAAAAAAGTGGACCCACCTGATTTCTGGAACAAGGATCTATCTTAGACCATTCATTTTAATGAAAACCTTGATTAAACTACTCTAAAATGCCAAATCGAGCAAACTTGGAGTCAAGTCAATTGCACTAAGATGTGCATGGATGTACATACTCCTCTAGTCTATTAAACAACATATGATTTTCTCGAGTTAACGTAGAGTGGCATCAATACATCTATAGGTGGTAGGCCTCACCTTTCTAAAACATAAGTGGGGCTGCATAAGACCCATCATCCAATGATGTGATGCAAATATAAAACTCATGTGTATGATCTAAGCTGATCATGAAGTTGGAACTAGTGCTTTGTTCTGCCTGAAAAAAAAAAATCAAACAATTTTACACTTCCTGTTAGCCACAATGTAAAAGGTAATTTGATGGTTAAAAAATTTCCTTCCATCCATTCATTTTCTTTAATATGTTGTGGCCCATCTGAGTTGTGAAATGGCATGATTTTCAGGTTGGAAGATCTAAATTGTGTTATCTTACCTAATGGAAAGCTCAGATCTAGACACCTGTCACATTGTGATACAAACACCTGCTTGTGCACATGGATAGGCCCCTAATGCTGGTGGGATTAGCAAACCTGTAAAATGAAATGAGCTAGATTTCAACCAATTCTTCCTTCTTGTGCTAATGGAATTAGGAAAAGGGACATTATAATGTATGTTCCAAACACCCTTTCAGGTTTCAACCAACTACTATATTAATTGACTAAAAGCTATCATCTCATGTGAATATGTGAATTCTTGAGATTGGTCATTCCATGGAAAATCTTATTCTAAGTAGTTAAACAATGGATGTAATTTGACAATTAACATTGTCTGGCATTAAGCATCACACTCACGCAATTTTGACCAAGTACTTGAAAAAAAAAAATCAAACATAGAAATTGCCTGTTTAATTTCGACTTAACTAAAAACAATTAAGGAAAGCCCCATGTAGAATTGACGAGGCCATTAATTACATTGGAAATGTGCCAGTAGAAGCTTACAATCTAATGAAAGATACAATTAGCTAGATAGTTAAAAAGGGAGGTGACTTACAATTCGTATGGTATAAGACATTGTTCAGTTCCTGATACATATGTTTGTGACCATTGGATTTTAGGTTCAGCCCATCAAAGTCATGATATCTCAATTTGCAGCCGTTGAATGTATATCTCAAAAAATTTTATAATTTTAGCAGAGAGGCGCCTGGCCATTTGGGCACTGTAGAAGTCAATTTACCTAATGCTACATGATATTAAAACATTTTCCCGGACATGCTTCTTAGCAATTGCAAGCTTTAAACAACCAGTAAATGTTCTAGGTAGAATTAATCTTTGCAACTCAAATTGGCTGTCTATAATGAATGATATCAAAATAGTAGTAAAGTGTAAAAGTGATGCTCTTTCAAAAAGTCCAATAAGATACAATGAGGAGAAAACCACATACTCCCTGGAAAAGTCCAATAGGATACAAACACCTTACATGCAAGAATCCTCAAAATAGCTTTCCACGGATCACATGACTTGCTCAGTGAAAATCCTGGAAAACCATGATTTGGAATGATATTCTCACAAGCATAACAACAAACACCTTACATGCAAGAATCCTCAAAACAGCTTTCCATGGCCAAGTCATCCAGGCCGTTGATTTGATGAGCCCTAAATGAATGGACTCTCCAAGAGAGGATGGCGCATCTACTAATGAGCCAATCTCATCAAACTAAAATCCCCAATAGCATCAAGAGTCATCATAACGGAACCCTAAAATAATAAAGAAAAAAGAAAAAAGGCAAAAAAGGAAACTCTACCTCTTGAAATCGTATTGATTTCTCTTTTCGCAGCCCGACTCGTCGAAATCCTGGACAGAAAGAAAAAGCAGAAAATCAGAAAGAGATTTCCAGAGAAATCGATTTCTTGAGAAAAATGCTTCAAATGCAAGGAAGAAGAAATCTCTCCTACCTTCAGCAGTTATTCCTCCACTCGATTTGTGGAAATTTCTTCAGAATCGCTGAAATTATGGGTGATGGAGAGATAGGGGGAGGAAATTAAGGTTAGGGTTAGGGTTGGGAGATCGAGAGAGAGGAAGAGAGCTGAAAGAGGGCGCATGAGAGGGGGAGCCAAGAGGGACGTGAGATGGGATTTTGGAAATCGTTTCCAAAATTTTATTTTCAATTTCTTTCAATTACGCACGGTGCGTTTTACACCGAAATGGGTTTCTTTCAAGTACACATGCACATGGCCACTATGCATTTCATGGAGCCATACTTCAATCCAAACGGCCCATTTCCTGGGTCATTTTAATCAAATGAAGGAATGGTGGATGGATGTAGATCAAAGGCTGAGATTGTCTAAACAATTTGATTTTGGGTATACGTGTCATTTGAGATGGTCCCTCGATTTGGATTGTCTGTATGTCCTGGAGCTTCATACTTGAGGAGTGCATCAATTAGCTGCTCGTGTTAATAAACTAAGATTAGCATGGTGGTTAACCAACATTTTTAAAATGGTGGCCCCGCATTCGCTGTATGCATGCATGCATGCACCTGTCTAAATTGCCCAAATAGTGGGGCCTATGGCGGACCCAGCATAGCTCGGGAATCAGGATGGACCGTTCTTATATCTTTCATGGGTAAAAGCTCGAGGTAAAAACATTTTTAAAATTTTGTTTTTAGCCACGAAATCCCTCTTTAAACCTACGAAATTAGGATTTTGCCGGGTTTGTCACTTTTACCAAGGAAAATTTTCCTTGGTAAAAGTAAGTCAAAAACTTTTTCCAAAATTATGTTTTTAGCCAGGAAATAACCCAAAAAATCTTCGAAATTTGCATTTCGTCTGCGTTTGTCACTTTTACCAAGGAAAATTATCCTTGGTAAAAGCGACGCAGTATTTACTTAGGAGCGAATTTCGTCGGGAAAAGTGTGTTCTTACTAAGGAATTTCATTTCCTAGGTAAAGATTATTTTTCTTGTAGTGATCTCTGTAGGCCGGCCCCTTAGGCATCTTATCCACACACACCTTTAAGATGGCCAAAAGTACCAAACGAGCTCATGTGCCCTAATCCCAATTGTGTATCCTGTGGGAACCACCTTGTAATGATGATCTAGCTTAAATGTACAGGTCCATCCATGGTTAGTCACATGAAACCATCAGTCTCGATCGTTAATCAAGTACAATCTGAAACCAAAGGATGCTATGCAGACCTTCTATCCAGACAGAGCTATAATCATCACCACACGTTAGTATGGAGTCATTGGGTCATCTGGTGACTGACCATGCTCAATTGGTCAGTCGAAGCTTATCTGAATTAGTCAGTTGCTTACTTAACTGTTTTGAATAGTGTTGGGCGATCGGAGGTTGGAGTTTAAGTGATCAAAACTTGGGGGATTTTTCTCTATAACTCTCTAGACATATTTGGTGATGCTCGGGCAACTGAACACACTTGGGTCGGTTGATCGATGGTCACGCGACTATTTTACGCAGTTTATTGTTTTGTTTCTAATTCTGATAAACAAATGCTAGATCTATATATAAAACTTAAAAAGAAATATATAAAAAAATTTATTTAAAAAGGAAGTGAGTATTGTAAATAAGATTATTAAGTGAATGTCCACGTAAGAGAGCTTTACTTTGTATTGAATATTAAATCGCATATCGGTAAAAGAGTTTAGTACAGAGGCTAAACTTTACCTATAAATAAGCATGCCTCCTCCATGTTGGGTAAATACAATCAATGAAAAGTCTCTTCCTCTCCTCTCTCTTTTTTATTTTATAACACCTTATTAACACGAGGCCCTAACCAACTGAGCTACAAGTACACCAGGCTTTAACCAATTGAGCTCTAACTACTCTTTTATCTTCTAAATGATTAAAAGAGGTAAGAATTTTCTTCTCTTTGTTCTTCTTTTTTCTTTTCATGCAAGCTAGATGATTTAACCCCACAGATAACTCATACCTCATGCAAGACAGATAAATAAAGGTTTTTTTCTCTCTCTTCTCTTTTTCTTCTCATGCAAGTCAAATGATCATGGCCCTCATCAGGGATAGCCCATGCTCTAAAATATCCCTGATTGAAAAGCCCCATCCCGAACCATATCTTTCATTTATATTATTTTATATTATTTTCGTTACTTAATTATTAAATTTTTCAGAAAATAAACTCAAACCTTCCTGTTATAGTCATTGATAAATGACACGGACCACGATGACCCCCAACAAAAATAACGGGCGATGGCCCTCATACATCGGAATGAACATATTCAAGTACCATTTTACATACATGTCCCCCCCTCCCTAAATGACAATTTGGATTGTTTTCCATACATGCAATGTTCACATATACTAAAGTCTACAAATTTAAAGAATGAATCAAAGATCATTCAGAGAGTACCTTCATACCCTGCTCGCTCATGTGGCCTAAGCGCTGCATGTCACATACGTGCAGACGTGGAATCCGTTACAATCGCTGCAGCTTCACCTATTGAAGTGCTCCCAATCATCTTATAAATGTTTCCATGTCTCTGACCCTTTATGATTCCAAGGGCCCCTTTCGAAACTTTGCAGAACCGGTCAGAATCCGTGAACTTGCACCCCAATGCTTCGAGTGCACCAAGGGAAATCAGATTCTTCCTCAATTTGGGAACGTACCGCACTTCCATCAAGGTTCGTTCGATCCCATCGAAAATCTTGATGCGCAAGGTACCAATCCCTACAACCTTGCAAGTGTAGTGTAACACCCCGAAATTTCGACTCTCATGGACATCACGATGGGTCGAGTTTTCGGGTGTTAACTCATGTTTGTTAACGTCACCATTCCACACAATCATACTGTATTTACATACATCCATGTCATTCAAGCATAATGACGAAAATTAAAGATCTTATTCCATAATCTTCTACTCTATGTTTGAAATCAAATGTATAATAAAACATGTCTAAAAAAAAGTTTCACTTAATGTTTCCATAAAAGAAAACTTATTACGAATTCAAAGAAATAAATCTATTCTACTAAATGAAGTACATGGATCATCATCAAGCTACGTTAGCTTCATCGTCTGCCATTTACTGCCATGAGCTTTCGTATTCATCACCCTGCAGTTCGGGTTCGCTTAACGGATTGTCACTTGCAATGTCTGGTGGTGTTTTTTTAAAAAAAATACCGTCCTAGAAGGACGTGAGTTGATTACGATCAACTCAGTGAGGATTACCCACCAAGACTAGCACAATAATATCCAACATAATACATATATCAAACAAAACATGCCAAAGAAAATATCTTGATTAATGCGATGTATGAAATGCATGCTCTGGCTCAGGCACCCTGACCAAATGAGACGGGATCACTCCGCTCTTCTCATCAGCCACTAGTTACTAGAGGTTCTAGTTAGGACGGGATCACTCCACTCTTCCCATACACCAAAATTTAGTTAGTGAAATAGGCCCATGCACACTTTCACTAGCTGGCAATGAATGCATGATTTAGTTCCACATTTATTTAAGTAGTTTATCATCCAGCAGTCTTAACAATGTCCACATCTCAAGGTCGTTCTTTACCCCATTCATGGTTTATCATGACATAGAATTTCATTTCCTCTCAATAGGGGCCAACCACGAAAAGGCGTACACATCTTAGTCAAGATGAGACACATGGTACCCAAAACACCCTTATCTGTCTTAAGGGTCCATCATTTTACTCATTTACATAGTTCCTAGGCAATTCATTAATGTCACGTACACAGTCTTGCCAAAACACATCACATGGGCTTCTTATGAATTAACCATTCTCCACACATATAGTTATATTATCCATGGCGCAAAGGGTTTCCACTAAGACGATATTCAGATATATAAACTTCATTGCACATGAATCATAATACTCATCTTAAACATATGAACAATCATAATGAAGCATGGATTGTGCATAATCTTATATACGCATGTAGCCAATTATCATCTTTTTCTCAACCATCACATATAATTCATAATTTAAGTAAAACAAAAATTCAGCGATTTCATGTCAAACATATTCATACAATACATGGGTTCATAGAGAATTCACAACCAATTATATTTTTAAGTTGCATACAATAAAACCCTAACAACAAAGCATAACATACTATCTGATAATATTGTAGCTAGGCTTAGAAGAAATCATCACCTTAGAGTTAGGATGATTTGAGATATTGATAGGATGTGCACCTCTTCTAGATCCTAAACCTACTATGATTATGGAAACGCATAGTTAGGAATTGTTTCAGCATGATTGTCATTATTATGGTCATGTAAGATTAGATCTATCCCTAAGGTTAAGGTGTAAGCTGGATATAGGGGATAAATACCAAAGTGGATAGGGCTTACCTCTTAGGAATTCGGATCCCGATTGAGTCGACTCGGTTTGACCAAGTTCCTCTTCTCTTCCTCTCATTCTTCTTCCTTTCTTCTTCCTTCATTTTTTTCCCTTTCTTCTCTTTTTCTCCTCCTTCTCCTTCTCTGGAAGGAGTTCCAGCAACAAGGTCGCCCATTCCATCTCTCGTTCTTTCACTCTCTCTCTCTCTTTCTTTCTCTTTCTCTCTCT
Source organism: Liriodendron chinense (assembly GCA_003013855.2). NCBI lineage: Eukaryota > Viridiplantae > Streptophyta > Magnoliopsida > Magnoliales > Magnoliaceae > Liriodendron > Liriodendron chinense. The sequence continues at coordinate 298,120 of PVNU02001598.1, read as the reverse complement.
TTCCTCGCGGCCTCTCTCTTACGATATTGGAAGAGGAAGGGACGAGCAGAGGGTTTTTATAATACTCTCTAGTCGATGGCTAGGGTTCGGAGGAAGTTTCTACATTTCGATTTCATAGTTTAACAAGGAGACGGTGGGAAGATCGGATCTCTCTACACATAGACTCCTTACACTCGAGGACTGTCCAAAGAGTAGGTAGGGCCCACAAAAAGATCTTAGAAGTGGTCTCGTGTGCCCATGCAAAGTGGTGGACCGGATCTTGATCCTTCTTTCTTTGGGTGGTACATTGGAATGGGCCGTACAAGTGACGGTGGGTGGATATTTTCAAACAGAATACTTTTGGCAGGCCCCTGAACCGAATGGACGGAGTTGATTTAGCAGTGGGGGCCATAGGAAGGGCAGCGTGCAATGCACGGATAGACAGTGTCCGTCCGCTGTTGTAGCTGAACGAAGAAGACGGAGGAGAGACCTAGGCCTCCATGCATCGTGCGAACGTGGTACGGAACTCGCGTGCGACGGACACCTCCTGCTGGTGGGGTCCACTAGGGTGAGTTGGCTTGATCCGATCCATTAGATGTGTCAGCAACGTCAATTTAACCATCGATGTGAAAGTTGGGTCGAGTTCAAGTTGAGGTGGGCCGTCTATTGACCATTTTCTGATTGTGGCACTTATACAATGATCAGGGAGCTGATTTTCGACGTGTAAATAAATCGTGGGGTTTAATTAGTGGCATTTTCGTAATTATTGAAAAATGGAGAGATTAATGAAATCTAACGGTTCTAGACTGTTCTGGGGCCATTCTAAGCAACTTTTATAAATGAGCCTCTCTTAGATTCCCCACGGTTGATTTGATGTGAATTTCTTAAGATTGACGGCTATATTTTTCTTTAAAATATCGGAATTAAATAAATGAAAATAAAGGGAAATACGGGGTGTTAAACGTAGTCATCGCCTAGAAATACCGAGCCTCCCTCATACTCCCTGTAGGAAGTAAAGACGCTCATATCCGGGCACATGTGATACAAAGCCCCGGAGTCTATAATCCACTTATCGTTGAGAGTTCCCGTCTTTGATGCCATTAAGACCTCGCATATGTCACTATTACATTCTCCAACTTCACTGGTATTGGCTTCCCTATAGGAGTCTCCTGACTTCTCTTTCTTATTCTTAAGACTGTTGTAATCCTTCTTCATGTGCCCAACCTAGCCACATCCCTAACACTTCAACATCGCTTTGCCTTTGCCTTTGACTTGGATCGAGAAAGCGACGATCATTCACCCCGCTCTGAATTTCTTCCCCTCATAACCAATGCTTCGAAGGAAGAACTAGTGTCACCTCTTCTATCTCATCGCCTTCGACTGAAGGGCTGAGACTACTATCTGTACACTGATAGTATCCCTACCCGTGCACAACAAGTCCCTGAGTGACTCATATGAACTAGGAAGCAAGTTCGGTAGGATCAAGGCTTGATATTCGTCCTTCATTTGTTAACAAATGTCCAACAACTTACAAATCAGCTTATTAAAAGTGCTAATGTGGTCCTCCACATCTGTACCCTCAGCCATCTTCAAAGTGAAGAGCTGCATCATCAGATACATGCGATTCTTTAGAGACTTCTTCGCATAAATGTTCTCTAGCTTGGTCCATATTTCTAAGCGGTCTTCTCCTTTATGACGTTATAGATGACGTCATCTACTAGGCACAATTGTATTGAGGCCATAACTTTCTCATCCATCTTGTTCCACTCATCATCTTCCATGTCCGTCGGTCGCTTTCCAAGGGCGTTCATGACCCCTTGCTGAGTTAGGATAGCCCTCATATTCACCTTCCACAACTCGAAGTTGTTTTTACTCGAAAACTTCTTTACGTCGAACTTCGTACTCAATGCCATAAGATTGTCTCAAAAACTTCTTTTCTTCAACCTTTCAACGATAGCTCTGATACCACTTGTTAGAAATCTGGTCAGCAGAAGCACCGAAGAGATTTAAACAATCAACACACGCCACACAAGCAATCAATGCAGAGACAATCCATTTTTACATGGAAAACCCTGGTAGGAAAAAACCACGGCACAAAGTGACACCTTTGCTATAAATTCTAGATGATTACAGAGTTAATCTACCCACAAGCAGATCCCAAAGATGAACAAAGAACTCTCAAACCTCACAATCCTCTCCCCAAGTCCTAAACTCATAATAGGACTCCTTGGTATTAATTATGATACCTCTAAGACAGATTAGGAGATGTTTATATAGGCCTCAAACCCAAATTAGAAACTTGTTACGCAAGACATCGTAACCATGCACTACACCGCATGTCTGCAACTAGTCGGACGTAGTGTAAAAGCAATCCAAAGAGTTTGGCTTTAAAAATAGTCTCACTGCCTCAACTAAGATCGGTCATGCGACTGGTCGGAGCCCCTTGCAGACCGATCGGGCAACCGGTCTGGGACTCCCAGAAATTGTCCAGAGCTCGCTATGACAAACTGTCCAATGGACGACCGGTCGGGCGACCTGTTGGTGCACTCTGTATTGCACGGAGTCCAAGGCTCCTCCAACAGTAAACACAATACTAGCCTGGAAGTTATGAAATTGCTTTCTTTCTCTCTCTCCCTCTCTCTCTCATCATGTGTTACCATGGAAACACGTCTTTGTGTCTTTGTGTGATTCCATGGTAACATTACCACCATAATTATGGTGGTAACGTTTTGAAATGGGCCCCACGTAATGCATTTGAGACATCAACCAACATGCATTTCCATGTTTGGACATATGTTTTGACCGACCAGCCAAAATATACCTATGAAAACTTTACTTTCCTATTCTAAACTTTGTTTCGACTGACATATTTTTTTTTTTTGACAAAAATACCCTTGGTGAAATTCATGAAATGTTAGGTCAATTGACTGAGAATTCAGTGAAATTCACCTCATCGTCAATTCACCAAATGCTCCAAGGTTATTTTCTTAAAAAAAATATGTCCGTACATATGAAGTTTAGAATGGGAGAGTAAAGTTTTCGGAGATCCATTTTGACTGGTCGGTCAAAACAGATGTTTACTGAGGGAAATTTCTCTTTACTATTCATACAGGTGAAACATAATTATTAGATCTGAACCTTCCATCAGTTGGGGTCCATGATTGATAGGGTGTAGCGCAAAAACTACGCCCAGATAATGATCCTAGCCACTGGTTATATTACTCTTTTGGGTATTGAATATTGGCTGTCAGGAAAATTTCCAACCAACGAATAACATTCATCAGAAAGAACGTCGTACAATGGATGGTTGTGAACACCTGATTGGTGCAAGTTTTATTATATGGCCTATCCATGTGAGGGAACAATAGATGAACAGTCTGGATTAATTACACGCGTGTCTCCGAATGCTTCCTCATTTTAGCCTCTTGCCACGTATTCATTCAGGCATGCCATAGTGGAGGAGCTTTCTACGTTCGGAGCTTCTGTACACACGTGTGCTTGCAACGAAGCCGAGCTCCAGCAATGCTTGCATGAATAGAGAGAATCGGGTTTCCACGTGAGTGGCTCTGTTTGTGATGTGTCCGTGCGAGCGGCACGTGAGAAGTTGATAGAGGAGGTGGCCTGTCTCTTCCATGGGAAGCTCAACATCTTTGTACGTCTTCTGCACTCCTCTTTAACTGTTGGTAGCCGCACATTTGTGCAAATCACACGAGCCGTTCTGGAAAGTGTGTGAGACATCTAAGCCGCACATATATAAGGTGTTAACTACTTCGAAGATGATTTGGTGCAAAAAGTATAGCAAAGTCCCAAATCAGGCGTGACACTTGAATACAGCGGAAGCAAACCGTAGGCATGTCTTTACAACAATTCAATTGTTATAGGAGCCACCTGATTCATTGGTTGATAAGTAGGGGTGGCAATGGGCCGGCTTTTGGCCGAGCCAGGTTAGGCGTGAGGCAGAAACGACACTTAAGACCAGAGGGCTTAGCCTGGCTCAAGCCCAAATGGACCTAGCAATGCAGGGACAAACCTGAACCCGTAAAAAGATGGTTAGACGAAGGGTGACCCAAACCGACCCAGGCCAAAAAATTGAGAGAATCCACATTTCCTACTTGAATGTTTGTAATCTATCCATTGATTAAGTGGGCCACATATGCACACAGAAATAGACTTTTTAAAGGAACACCAACCGGCTACATTCAAAATGCATGGATTGCCTGATGGAGGATTGAAACGACGCAGAGTGGTACTGCCCTGCTCGTCCCTAGCTAGGAACGTATAAGGGTTTTGAGGGGCCACTGTGATGTATGGGTTTCATCTACACCGTCCATCCATTTTGCATATCAGATTAGGTCATAGGTACAAAATGAAGCAGTTCCATGGCTCAAGTAGACCACACAGTAGGGATTAAACACCTACCATTGAAAAATTCTAGGGGAAGGGAGGTTTTGGATCAAGCTGATACTGTGTTTTCCCTTCATCCAGATCTATGTGACCTTACGAACAGGTTGGATGGAAATTAACCATCACGGTATGCCCTAGGAAGGTTTCAGCTGTGAGTGTCATTGTCACCACTGCTTCCTGTGGTGTGTTCCACTTGAACCTTGGGTCCGCCTCATTTTTTGGGCTTGTACCCTAAAATGATATGGAAAAATGTATGAACGGTTTTGATAAAACCCATACATCACAGTGGCCCCTCAGAGCATTTTTTGGCTTCTACCCTAAAATGATATGGAAAAATGTATGAACGGTTTGGATAAAACCCATACATCACAGTGGCCCCTCATAGGCCCTGTCCATTCCTCGCTAGGGGGTACCCAATCCGCCTCCGCATTGAAAGGGCATTTTCGTGATATGTGCATGAAAAGTCTAGTCAGGCCGGTCTGGGCTACGCCTGGTCGAGCTAAATGACTTAAGTGTTGGGGTAGCCTTCAAACGGTGGATGAATTGGGTGCTCAGACCGGTCGGGCGACTGGTCTAGCTGTGTAACCCAGATGCACGTGGAGGCTGAAGAAGGACAATCTGTGTGTGCCTAGACCGGTCGAACGACCGATCTGCAGGGGGCTCCGACCAGTCGGGCGACCGATCGGCAGTGACGCAGAGACGGGTTTGCGATGTTTTTTCTCCCCTGGACTGTTCTGTGCAAGGTGCGACCGGTAGGCTGTGCGCGTGGATTTCTTGTGCAGCTCGTAGTACTGCGCAAGATGTTTCTATTTCGAGTGTTTTGCCTATTTAAGGAGTTGCAATCCCGACTTATGTGGTATCCTAAGGTGTCTAAGGTTTCCTAATCCTGTTAAGAAGAGGGGAGAGGTGTGTGTCAGAGAGAACTTGGGGTTTTCTCTGTTTATTCCTTGCTTGTGGGCTGTCAATCTCTGTAATCTTTTGTTATTCATAGTGGATCGCTTTGTGCCGTTGTTTTTTACCCGTTGAGGGGTTTTTCCATGTAAAATCGGATTCTCTTGTAGTGAATGCTTGTGTGTGGTTTGATTGCATCTTGTTTACTCATTTGATCTCGGATTGCTCTGCGCATTTCAGCTTCCGCTTCCACTGTCGGTTTTCTCAACATTAAGCCCAAGTTTGACCCAGATTATTGATTGAGCCATGTATGTAAGACCCTAGCCAAGACCATTGTCCCCACTAGTAGGTACGACCCAGCCCAAAATAAGGTAGGGCTTGTTTGGTCCTGCAGGCTATCCATTCCATTGCCTCCCATTCCATTGCCACCGGACTCGGATTAGGTACTACCCCCACCAGGATGCTGAGGAGACGGACAAGTGCGTGGCACTTTGTCATTGGTGGAGAGCAGTGGGGCCTGCACTGATGTGACGGGGCTGTCACCAGTGCACTACCGTCACATCGGTGTGGGCCCGACCGGCTCTCCACCAATGCGAGGTGCCACTCACCCGGTCCGTCTCCTCCGCGTCCTGGTGGGGGTAGTACCTAATCCGAGCCCATTGCCACCGTAGCCACTATTATTATTATTATTTTTCCCCGGGTTTTCACATACACTGCATGTAAAGATACCAGAGGTGATACATGGTGGGCGTTTTGGAGATCCTGTCCATGCATTAGGCCATGAGCCTCCCTATCCTTAAAACTCAGGCCGGTCTTCTCATTAGGCTGGCCGCAATTATAAAAGGAGAATGATCAATCTGAGGAAAATGACCAACCGTCCATATTCGACGTCTTTTAATTGGTTTACGAAATTCAAGCATTGTATATAAACACTACAAGAAATTCCCTTTTTACCGACGAATGATTTTGTCAGGAATCAGTAAAATTTCGTCGGGAAATCTTTTTACCGACGAAATTTTTCACGGCTAACATCGTCGCAGAAAGGCCATCGGTAAAGGTTTTTACCGACGAAATAATTTTTCGTAGGTAATAATAAAACCATTACCGAAGAAAAAATTCGTCGGCAAAACATATGAATTTTGTCGGAAATAAAAATGATACGTCGGTGAAAAAACTTTTACCGATGAAATAATTCGTAGGTAAAAAGATGCAAAAAAATTTACCGATGAATATTTCGTCGGCAAAATTTTTTTATATCTTTTTACCTACGAATTATTTCATCGGTAAAAGTTTTCCCTGTCCCGGTTTCATTTGTTTTCAAAATTCAGGAAAATTCCTGATATACACCTGTAAAGAAACCTATACATTTTTCTCCTATTCACATCCACATACATACAAATAAACAGAAACTACACCATCCATACACAAATAATCCATTCCACATCCACAAACAAACAATATTCATCAACACACAAATACATATAAGTTAAAAGTCGTATAGTAAAAAAAAATAATCAGGAAGATGAAGGCGGAGGTGGCGAGGCATCGGCGCCAAGGCGTGCAGCGAGAGCCTGAAACATCTCTTACATCCGTCGCTCATGCTCCTGCCGCTCCTGCCGCAACTCCTCGATCCTCCTCTCCTGCTCTTCCCGTCGCCTCTCCTCCTCCTCCCGTCGCCTCTGCTCCTCCTCCCTACGCCTCTGCTCCTCCTCCTCCAGTCGCCTCTCCTCCTCCTCCCTACGCCTCTGCTCCTCTCTCTGCCTCTCCAGCTGCTCTCGAATCTCATCGACGATGACCCGTAGCTGCTGAACATCTCTCTCTGCGATATCAGCTTGGCGTTGAGCGCTCTCACCAGCTACGGATCGACTGGAGCCAGCTCTAGTTTGTGCCATGAGCTTGGCACCATGGCCAAGCCCACGCACATATCCAGAACGGGTGCCAAGCACCTCGCTCAAGATTTCTGGCTCACTCCGCTGACTACCATCGGGAGTGGGCTGACTGCGTATGGTGTCCATCGCCGCCTGTAATGAAAAGATATGAAATTTCATAAAAAATGACATGAATGACATTATTATCAATCAATGCGCAATTAAATTTTACAAAGTAAAGATTTTTACCCAATGCTCACTGGCTCTAGGATGAACCCAAGATCCCGTCGCCTGCCGATAGTGAGTCCCTCTGTAGAGGTCTACTGGTCCAGGCTCCTGGCCGGTGACGGAATCTCGCTGCGCAATCGAAAGAAAAAAAGACTTATAATAAATGCCAATCAAAATAATATATTAACTTAATAATCATCAATAATTTCTTACCATGTCGTAACGATGTCGTACAAATGACTTTGAACCAGCTACGTGGTTCACTTGTAACTTTTCCCAGTTCACAGAATTTATTCTACTCCTCTTCTGAACACATTATACAAAATACATTTCTATTAATTGCGAAATTAATTGCGAATTTAATTGTTACCGTAAGATATCGTACATGTAAATATTACCTGAAAAGCCTCCGACGAAAATCTCTCGCAGAGTATCCGCCAGTCGTCTATAGTAACGTGTGGCGGTGCGGACAGTACGGCCTCATCGTGTGTCCTGCACCGCTTGTACCGCTGGTGCAACTCTCCGCGGTACTCTTTGAACCGCTCTTTAATCATGTCGTCGACGGCATGAGAAATGTAGGGCACATTCAAATCGAATTCAAATTTATCCTGCAGTTTCGTAAATAATAAATTAAGACAATAAACTTATTAACAATAGGACTTAACCGTAAATGAACTTTTACAAAAGAAAATTTCAATTTACTAAACTTTACCTGAAGGCGCTGACGGATGAGCTGTTGCACATCATCTGTCATGTTAGTCCAACGGTGGGTGGTGGCGGGGATCAGAGATCGGCATAGGACACCGACCTCAGACACATTGTAATTTTATATTAAATACATTACACATTGTCATTCTATATTAAATACATATATCTCATTGTAATACAAATCAACTTCGGATAAACTATCCGAAATACTCCCTGCGTAAGTTATCGTACGCTGCAGATGTATATGTCAAGCTATATGAAGCACTCGACATTGTTACAGCTAACATGTCAGTTACAATAGGAGAAATCTGATCTCTCGGGACTCCATTCAGATGTGCAAGTGATAATGTCGCATCTTCCATACGAAGTTTTTCACGGTTATATTCCTCAATCAGGTCCGGAATTTCTTTGAGATTGTATAATCTTTCATCTGAGTCATCGTCTTCCTCCCTAAATTTCTCGACCAGACCGGGTATCTCTCTGGCCCTACCAGAAGAATATAGGGCCGGAAAGTCCATCCGCAACAGCTGATGAAGTATGCTGCGTGCTTCCGCTACGCTCCAGTTTGTGGAGGACATGATCAGAAGGTGACTTAACTGTAAATGTAGATTATAAACAAGTCAATTCAGGAAAAAAATCATGACTTGTAAAACATATATACATGTAATAATCAAATTAATCAAATTGAAAATTACATGTAAATCTTGTATACATTTAATAATCGTCGTCTGAATCATTATCGCTTAGGACTCTTTCTTCTTCACCATCACTATCGCTGATCAGAATTTCCTCTTCATCGTCTGCAACGTTGTCATCGATGAAAGCACTATCATCTCTAACAATGTCATTTATGATTGAGGCATCAACATGATCAGGTGGCACATCATCTCTATTCAATTGCACCACATCAATATCAACATTTGGATCATTCCCTCTATCCCAAGATGGCATGTCTTCTTGGTATGCTTGTTCAACTGACGACGTTCTATTACTCCCTTCATCGTTATCTTCAACGTCTACTTCGGGAACGTCAAATATGTTCCTGGGCTTTATTTTCTGCACCACGTGCCAAGAGCCGCCTAACTTGGTGTCAGCGAGGTAGAATACTTGTTCGGCTTGGCCGGCTATGATAAATGGGTCATCTTTAAACCACTTCCGAGATAAATTTACGCTCGTAAAGTAATTATCAGTCTGTACAACTTTTTATTTCCAATGTCCCACCAATCGCATTTAAATAAGTACACCCGCTTTCTCATACAATAACTCAGCTCAATAATATCCGTCAAAATGCCATAAAAATCAATTTCGACCTCCTCATGTGTTCCCTTCACAACCACACCACTATTTTGTGTAGTCCTATATTTCTCACACTCCTCAGTGTGGAACCGAATCCCGTTTACAATACAATCTGTATATCTACATACACGTCTATCAGGGCCACACGCCAGTGAGTAGAGCGCATCAGACGCATCCGCAGAGTTGCTAGCGCGCAACATCTTCATCTATCATCACGTACAGAATATAAATGTACGTTTAGGCATTTAAAATTACGTGTAAATATTGTGCAATACAACAATATTGTAAGTGTGGTGAGATAGAAGGTAAATTAATCTTACACGTTTTGCAAACCATTCTGGAAACAAATCCTGATGCATTCGATCATAATTTGTAGGGTATTGGGACTTCATCTCCTCGATGTGTTCGCTATACACAATTGGTACGTTGTAAGCAAGAAATTTTAAGATTAAAACTGTCTGTAGATATACAATAATTATATGCGAAGACTTACTCCAAGTACGACTCTATTTCTTCACAGTTATACAACACATACCACCGCGCCTTCGCTTGATCCCGAGGGTCCATATCCTGAAACGTCGGCGATCCTAAAGGACGGACGTTATGTGCGAATACAGATATGAGTCCTTGTTCATGCTCCTGCCCTGCATCGGCATTCTGATCTTCTCGGTTAAATCTAGTCTCTATGCCACGAAGATACATGGAGCAAAATGTCAGGCACTCATTATCAATGTACGCCTCAGCAATGGATCCCTCTGGACGTGCCTTATTCCTCACATATTGTTTTAATGTGTGAAGGTATCTGTACACAAAAGCAATATGTAAATGACATGAAAACATGGATATACATAGTTTATAGAATGAATAAAAATTTATGATCATTGTTCTATCACCTTTCGATCGGATACATCCAACGATATTGTACTGGGCCTGCAAGCTTCGCTTCATGCGGTAAGTGAATCGCTAGGTGTACCATGACATCAAAAAACCAGGTGGAAATATTCTTTCAAGTTTGCAAAAGATTACGACAATATCCTTCTCCAGTCGTTTAATAACCTCTACATTCAAAGATTTCGAACACAAATCCTTAAAGAATATCTCCAACTCAATCAGCGTAGCACTGACATCCTTGTTAAGGAATCCACGAATCGCAACCGGTAGTAGACGTTGCAGAAGGACGTGACAGTCATGACTTTTCATTCCTGTTACCTTACAGTCCGTAATGTTTACGCGCCGAGAGATATTCGATGCATACCCATCGGGAAATTTCACCTTGTTCAACCATTCACATACACGTTTTTTCTCTAGTTTTGTTAATGTGTAGCAGGCTGCTGGTATAGTATATGAATTTCTATGTGGTTGCAAGTGCAACTCTTTCCTTAAACCCATTGCTTGTAGATCCAATCGAGCCTTAAAACTGTCTTTTGTTTTCTTCTCTATGTTCATCAATGTTCCAAAGACATTGTCACATATATTCTTCTCAATATGCATGACATCCAAGTTGTGTCGTAATTTCAGATGACTCCAATAAGGCAACTCAAAAAAATGCTCTTCTTCCTCCAGTTGTACTTCAATACTGTACGTTTTCTCTTCTTCAAGTGCGGTGCCTTACCAAATCTAACTTCTTCAATGTTACTCAGCTGTTGTAACACATCTTCTGCAGATAGTTCTTTCAGTGGTGGCCTATGATCTTGTTTGCCATCAAAGATTACCGTCTTCCTGCGCCAACTATGATCCCTCGGAAGGAAGCGACGATGGCCCATATAACACGTTTTCTTACCATGCTTCAATGACAATGAACAAGTCTCAGTACTACATGTAGAACAAGCCAACTTTCCCTTTGTGCTCCACCCAGACAAATTCCCATATGCAGGGAAGTCATTTATTGTCCACAAGACCGCTGCATGCAATCGAAATGTCTATTCTGCAAAAGTGTCATACGTCTGGACACCTTGACTCCACAACTCGTTTAACTCATCTACTAACGGTCGGAGATACACATCAATGTCATTCCCCGGTGACTTGGGTCCAGGAATAAGCAACGACATCATAAAAAATGATTCCTTCATACACAACCAAGGAGGTAAATTGTAGGGCATAAGTATCACTGGCCACATACTGTACGAGCTACTCATATTACCAAATGGATTAAAACCATCACTTGCAAGACCTAGCCGAACATTGCGAGAATCCTCTGCAAACCAGTCATATTGCTTATCAAATTGTTGCCAGGCTTCAGAGTCAGCGGGATGCCTCAATGTATTATCATCATGAACGCGTTTCTCCTTATGCCACCTCACAGCCGTCTTGCTCGACGTAAACAATCTTTGTAATCTGGGTTTCAATGGAAAGTACCTTAACACCTTTTGTGGAATTTTCTTACGCTTAACTTCGTCATATTTCTACCTAGACTCTCCACATTGTGGACACTCCTCAACATTTTCATGTTCTTTCCAATACAATACACAATCATTTATACATGCATGTATGAGGATGTAACCAAGGCCCAAGTCTCGCATTAACGATTTTGCCTCGTAATGAGACTTAGGCAATGTCTCACCTTCAGGTAATACTGCTTTCAACAAGCCAAGTAACATGTCGAACGATTTGTTACTCCAACGATTTATTGTCTTTAAATGAAGTAACCTTGTAAGAAAAATCAACTTGGAGAAGTTCCGACACCCCGGATAGAGTGGACGTTGCCCATCCCTCAACAACCTACTAAACTTTTCTGATTCGGCATCACCCATAGGAGGAATATCCTGGCTAGTACTTGTCGCTGCAAAATCAGTATCCGCAATTGTTCCCCTTAACACATCCCCAATGATATCTTGCATATCGTCAACATCTTCATCCTCTTCATTACGCACAATTGGGTCAGCAAGGACTTCAGTAGCCTCAACTCTTTGGTGAAAGTCTTCACCATGATGAATCCACCAAGTGTAACCCTGGTCAATCCCAACTATGAACAAATCATCTTCCACTTTGTCCAATGTCTTGTGAATCATGTTCTTGCATTTTCGGCATGGACACCTAATTCTATTACCTGAATCTGCCCGATATCTTGCAAATTCCATGAACTCCTTAACACCTTCTTTATACTCTGGGCCAAACCGATTCTTAGCTTGCATCCAACTCTTATCCATATCTACAATGCAAAGATTAGAGTCAGGTTTAGTTTAGGTGACATGAGTTTAGGATTAGGTTTTGGGCATAAGTTGAGATTAGGTTTTGGGTTCGGGATCGGGTTTCGGGTTTGGTTTTCGTGTCTGGGTCTAGGTTTAGGTAAGGTGAATGCCTTTAGGAATAGGTGTAGGTTTAGTTTAGTTGACATGAGTTTAGGATTAGGTTTAGGGCAGAAGTTGAGATTTTCGGGTTCGGGATCGAGTTTCGGGTTTGGTTTTCGAGTTTGGGTCTAGGTTTAGGTTAGGTGAATGGATTTAGGAATAGGTGTAGGTTTAGGTTAGGTGACATGAGTTTAGGATTAGGTTTACGCATTGGTTTATAGTTTCGGGTTCGGGATCGGGTTTCGGGTTTGGTTTTCGAGTTTGGGTCTAGGTTTAGGGTAGGTGAATGGATTTAGGAATAGGTGTAGGCTTACTTTAGGTGACATGAGTTTGGGATTAGGTTTCGGGCATAGGTTTAGATTTTCGGTTTCGGGATCGGGTTTCGGGTTTTGTTTTCGAGTTTGGGTCTAGGTTTAGGTAAGGTGAATGTATTTAGGAATAAGTGTAGGTTTAGTTTAGGTGACATTAGTTTAGGATTAGGTTTAGGGCATAAGTTGAGATTTTTGGGTTCGGGATCGGGTTTCAGGTTTGGTTTTCGTGTTTGGGTCAAGGTTTAGGCTAGGTGAATGTATTTAGGAATAGTTGTAGGTTTACTTTAGGTGACATGAGTTTGGGATTATGTTTCAAGCATAGGTTTAGATTTTCGGGTTCAGGATCGAGTTTTGGGTTTGGTTTTCGAGTTTGGGTCTAGGTTTAGGTAAGGTGAATGTATTTAGGAATAGGTGTAGGTTTAGTTTAGGTGACATGAGTTTAGGATTAGGTTTTGGGCATAAGTTGAGATTTTTGGGTTCGGGATCGGGTTTCGGGTTTGGTTTTCGTGTTTGGGTCAAGGTTTAGGCTAGGTGAATGGATTTAGGAATAGGTGTAGGTTTACTTTAGGTGACATGAGTTTAGGATTAGGTTTCAGGCATAGGTTTAGATTTTCGTGTTCGGGATCGGGTTTCGGGAAAGGTTCTCGTGTTTGGGTCAAGGTTTAGGTTAGGTGAATGTATTTAGGAATAGGTGTAGGTTTAGTTTAGGTGATTTGAGATTAGGATTAGGTTTCGGCATAGGTTGAGATTTTCGGGTTTGGGATCGGGTTTCGGGTTTGGTTTTCGTGTTTGGGTCTAGGTTTAGGTTAGGTGAATGGATTTAGGAATAGGTGTAGGTTTAGGTTAGGTGACATGAGTTTAGGATTAGGTTTACGCATTGGTTTATAGTTTCGGGTTCGGGATTGGGTTTCGGGTTTGGTTTTCGAGTTTGGGTCTAGGTTTAGGGTAGGTGAATGGATTTAGGAATAGGTGTAGGTTTACTTTAGGTGACATGAGTTTGGGATTAGGTTTCGGGCATAGGTTTAGATTTTCGAGTTCGGGATCGGGTTTCGGGTTTGGTTTTCGAGTTTGGGTCTAGGTTTAGGGTAGGTGAATGGATTTAGGAATAGGTATAGGTTTAGTTTAGGTGACATGAGTTTAGGATTAGGTTTTGGGAATAAGTTGAGATTTTTGGGTTCGGGATCGGGTTTCGGGTTTGGTTTTCATGTTTGGGTCAAGGTTTAGGCTAGGTGAATGGATTTAGGAATAGGTGTAGGTTTACTTTAGGTGACATGAGTTTAGGATTAGGTTTCGGGCATAGGTTTAGATTTTCGGGTTCGGGATCGGGTTTCGGGAAAGGTTCTCGTGTTTGGGTCAAGGTTTAGGTTAGGTGAATGTATTTAGGAATAGGTGTAGGTTTAGTTTAGGTGATTTGAGATTAGGATTAGGTTTCGGCATAGGTTGAGATTTTTGGGTTCGGGATCGGGTTTCGGGTTTGGTTTTCGTGTTTGGGTCTAGGTTTAGGTTAGGTGAATGGATTTAGGAATAGGTGTAGGTTTAGGTTAGGTGACATGAGTTTAGGATTAGGTTTACGCATTGGTTTATAGTTTTGGGTTCGGGATCGGGTTTCGGGTTTGGTTTTCGAGTTTGGGTCTAGGTTTAGGGTAGGTGAATGGATTTAGGAATAGGTGTAGGTTTACTTTAGGTGACATGAGTTTGGGATTAGGTTTTAGGCATAGGTTTAGATTTTCGGGTTCGGGATCGTGTTTCGGGTTTGGTTTTCGTGTTTGGGTCTAGGTTTAGGTAAGGTGAATGTATTTAGGAATAGGTGTAGGTTTAGTTTAGGTGACATGAGTTTAAGATTAGGTTTAGGGCATAAGTTGAGATTTTTGGGTTCGGGATCGGGTTTCGGGTTTGGTTTTCGTGTTTGGGTCTAGGTTTAGGCTAGGTGAATGGATTTAGGAATCGGTGTAGGTTTAGGTTAGGTGACATGAGTTTAGGATTAGGTTTACGCATTGGTTTATAGTTTCGGGTTCGGGATTGGGTTTCGGGTTTGGTTTTCGAGTTTGGGTCTAGGTTTAGGGTAGGTGAATGGATTTAGGAATAGGTGTAGGTTTACTTTAGGTGACATGAGTTTGGGATTAGGTTTCGGGCATAGGTTTAGATTTTCGAGTTCGGGATCGGGTTTCGGGTTTGGTTTTCGAGTTTGGGTCTAGGTTTAGGGTAGGTGAATGGATTTAGGAATAGGTATAGGTTTAGTTTAGGTGACATGAGTTTAGGATTAGGTTTTGGGAATAAGTTGAGATTTTTGGGTTCGGGATCGGGTTTCGGGTTTGGTTTTCATGTTTGGGTCAAGGTTTAGGCTAGGTGAATGGATTTAGGAATAGGTGTAGGTTTACTTTAGGTGACATGAGTTTAGGATTAGGTTTCGGGCATAGGTTTAGATTTTCGGGTTCGGGATCGGGTTTCGGGAAAGGTTCTCGTGTTTGGGTCAAGGTTTAGGTTAGGTGAATGTATTTAGGAATAGGTGTAGGTTTAGTTTAGGTGATTTGAGATTAGGATTAGGTTTCGGCATAGGTTGAGATTTTTGGGTTCGGGATCGGGTTTCGGGTTTGGTTTTGGTGTTTGGGTCTAGGTTTAGGTTAGGTGAATGGATTTAGGAATAGGTGTAGGTTTAGGTTAGGTGACATGAGTTTAGGATTAGGTTTACGCATTGGTTTATAGTTTTGGGTTCGGGATCGGGTTTCGGGTTTGGTTTTCGAGTTTGGGTCTAGGTTTAGGGTAGGTGAATGGATTTAGGAATAGGTGTAGGTTTACTTTAGGTGACATGAGTTTGGGATTAGGTTTCAGGCATAGGTTTAGATTTTCGGGTTCGGGATCGTGTTTCGGGTTTGGTTTTCGTGTTTGGGTCTAGGTTTAGGTAAGGTGAATGTATTTAGGAATAGGTGTAGGTTTAGTTTAGGTGACATGAGTTTAAGATTAGGTTTAGGGCATAAGTTGAGATTTTTGGGTTCGGGATCGGGTTTCGGGTTTGGTTTTCGTGTTGGGGTCTAGGTTTAGGCTAGGTGAATGGATTTAGGAATCGGTGTAGGTTTAGGTTAGGTGACATGAGTTTAGGATTAGGTTTACGCGTTGGTTTATAGTTTCGGGTTCGGGATCGGGTTTAGGGTTAGGTTTTCGAGTTTGGGTCTAGCTTTAGAGTTAGATGAATTGAGTTTAGGTTTCGGTTTAGCCGTAGCTTATAGGTTTTAGTTTTAGGTTTATGGTTTCGGGTTTAGGGTGTAGGTCTTGGAGACTCAAGCAACTCAAGGATAGCTCCGACGCACATCCGGGTTTGCTCCACACAAAGCGGGCCTGTCCAAATGGCCAGGCCACCCATATTGCTGTCCATAGGAAATGGACAGCTTCATCATGGTCATAACAGCGATTCCCACCTTCCAGGGACCCCCGCTCAACACCTAGATAGCTCCGACGCACATCCGGGTCTGCTCCATTAATTTCGACCTAATACATAAACACGGGCCTGTCCAAATGGCCAGGCCACCCATATTGCTGTCCATAGGAAATGGACAGCTTCATCATGGTCATAACAGCAGTTCCCACCTTCCAGGGACCCCCGCTCAACATCCGGATAGCTCTGACGCACATCCGTGTCTGCTCCATCAATTTCGAGGTAATACATAAACACAGGCCTGTCCAAATGGCCAGGCCTGTCCATAGGAAATGGACAGCTTCATCATGGTCACAACGGCGGTTCCCACCTTCCAGGGACCCCCGCTCAACACCCGGATAGCTCCAACGCACATCCGGGTCTGCTCCATTAATTTTGAGCTAATACATAATCACGGGCCTGTCCAAATGGCCAGGCCACCCATATTGCTGTCAATAGGAACAGGACAGTTTCAGCATGATCACAACAGCGGTTCCCACCTTCCAGGGACCCCCGCTCAACATCAACATCAATCAACTACACTTAATCACAAGTATCATGTTCGTCATCTAATTTGCCACTAAATGATAATATAATAAAATCAGTCGCCCATCCAAGGATGGATAGATTGAAATGCTATCATTATTTCCATTTACATGCCCAAGCCTAAATTTCGACAGCATCTCCCCCTATCTCTCCAGATATATTTATCTTACATTTCATTTCCACGTCAACTATCCACACATTGTGTGGATTAAATTGACAATGGAATTAAACATAAGAAACATATCCAGAGAGAATAGGAGAGTTACCGCACGAAACTAATGACCCTACGCATGTAAATGACAAACGACGATAACATTCCAATCTATCCAACCATGGACTGTCCAACAGGACAATTTGGCAGATTTCTATACCTCCAAAACACACTTTATCTATGCTTGACAATATAGGAATCTCCAAATGGGCTAACTGATTCTATTATACTACCATTTGTGGACAAAAAATAATTATTAATAATAAGCCAAATACATCCACAACATACATATCCACATAAATCAACCACGGATAGCTCCGACGCACATCCGGGTTTGCTCCATCAATTCTAGATACACAAGCAGATGAAAATGGCAGAATCATTAACACCATGAATCAAGTTTAATCAAATACTTAATGACTATTTTGTGAACAAATAAGTATGGGCGGCCCACCATGGGAATCGGATTGCGTGCGGAGTGTAGAGTAAACTCAGTTGGGCCCACCTAGAATGTATGTGATTTATCTATTCCGTCCTTATGTTTTTCCACCTCATTTTAGTGGTTGAGCCCAAAATTTAAGCATATCCAACTCTCAAGTGGACCATGCCATGGGAAACAGTGGGAATAATGATTTCCACCATTCCCAGGCCCTACAGTGATCTTTATTTGTCATCCAACCTGTTCATAAGATCACATGGATATGGATGAGGGAAAACACAAATATCAGCTTCATCCAAAACTTCTGTGTCCTCCAAGAATTTTTCAATGATATACATTCAGTTCACACTTGTGGTGTGGTCCACTTTAGATTTTGATATGCTTCATTTTTTGGCACAATACCTAAAATTTCCTGCGAAGATGGATGGACGGAGTGGATAAAATACGTAAATCACTGTGGGCCCCACAGAGTTTACTCCACACAAATATATGCTTGATCCAAAACAGTGGACAGTGAGGGTGGGCCCCACGAGCAGTGGACAGCGACGGTGGGCCCCACATTTATTGTATATCATGATTTTTTTTAATTTGTAAATCACAAATTAAAATCCCTAATTAAGGAAGGAATTAGGGAATTTTAATTTCGAAATCCCTAATTAGGGGATTTTAATTTCGAAATCCCTAATTAAGGATTTACTAAATCAATGGGCCCCACCAAATCGTGGACAGCTAAGGCGGACCCCACGCACATGCAATGGACAGCGATAGCGACGGTGGGACCTACATGCAATGGACAGCAACGGTGGGACCCACATGCACTGGACAGAGATGGTGCATGGGACCCACATGCTTTGGATTTTGGCAGTGGGCCCCACAATGAACAACGAGGAGAGAGAGAGAGAGAGAGAGAGAGAGAGAGAGAGAGAGAGAGAGAGAGAGAGAATGGAGGAAGAAGGAAGGGGGAGACGGTTACCGGCGGAGGCGGCGGCGAACGGTGGCTAGTGGAGGCACGTGCCTACGCGGGTGGCGTCGGTGACGGTGTACGGCGGCTTCAGTGGTCGGCTGGGGGTCGGTGGTCGGGTGGCCGCCGGTGACGGTGATGGCCGGTGGTCGGCAGTGAGGGAGATGGCCGCGAGAGAGAGAGAGAGAGAGAGAGAGAGAGAGAGAGAGTGAGTGAGAGAGCGAATGAGAGAAAAGAGGGCCGATCGGGTAAGTTAAAAGACAGACTTTTACCGACGAAAATTTTCGTCGGTAAAAGTCTTTTTTTCGTCGATAAAAGTCATTATGAAAACTTTTACCGATGAAAATTTTCGTCGGTAAAAGTCATCTCTTTTCTTGGCGGGAATCACACATTACACATTATTACCGACAGGCAACAGTCGTCGGGAAAAGTTTTTGCTTTTACCGACGAAAATTTTCGTCGGTGAAAGTAAAATTTTCTGTTTTATTTTTTAGCGACAGGTATCTTCGTCGGCAATAAACTTTTTAACGACGAAATTATAATTTCGTCGGTAAAAGTGTATGGCGGGAAGCAAATCCGACGGTAGCGGGAAGCTGGAGTGATTTTTACCGACGATTTCTATATTTCGTCGGGAAAAATGATTTTTCCCAACGAAAATAATTTTGTGGGTAATACTTTCGTCGGTAAAAAGCCGTTCTCTTGTAGTGAAAACTTTCAAGTTTTTCTTTAGAGGTCATTTGGTAGTTTGGCTTTGGGCCTTTTGGTCTTGAATTCAGATCCATGCACCCCAAAATATTATATTTGGTGGTTTAGAATTTGGGGGACTTGGCATTTTAAATTCTAAGAAAGCTAACGTTTCAATTCATCTCTGAAATACAGTTTGAAAATCCTCTCTCACGTTCATATTTTTTTTAAACGACTCTCTCCCACAACTGTCACCACGCACAACAGCTTTGAGCTCTCCCCTCACCATCTCTTGCTGTCTCCGAGCCCCTCAAGCTTGTTGGCCGCGTATAACTCCCATAAAAAGACTCTTTGAGAAGTGCCACTTGTACATGTGTGGCCCACCCGCGTATATCTCCCATAAGTGGTAGGAGTTGTTGGGAGCCGCAGAAGCAAACACTGACTAGAATCAAACAAACGAAAGAGAAAACACAATCAAGCAATCTAGATAACACGATTTTACGTGGAAAAATCCTTGGGGAAAAAACAATGGCATAAAGTGACAAATGATCTACTATGAAAATGAATTACAAGAGATGAAAATCACTTACAGATAAAAAAAACCCTTATTCTCTCTCCTTTGCAAAATCCTAGAAACATTTAACCCTCCTTAGGATACCCTAATCCCGCATCACACCGATATTTATAGTGTTACAACCGGAATAGGAAAATTCAATCGTGTACTTACGCAAAACAGCGCGAACCGTCGATTGAATAATCGTCGACTCCTCGACTGCTCGACAACTTCATCTTCAATCGACCGAACATGATAAAAAAATGTCCAGAGAATTTGCAACATAATTCCAAATATTATCGATTGATCGATCCTCCAAGTTCGATCGACCAAACTTGTCCAAAATTGTAAAGAGATCAATCTGTTAAATTCAGGGTATTTTCGATCAATCGACCATGGATGTCGATCGACCGATGACCTCAGAACTGTCCAAATTGAAGACTCCAATCAACAATCTCCACCGAGGCTTCAATCACTGATCTATTCATTGCTTTAAACTTTATCTCTATTCATCTCCATCATAGTAACATTAGCATCGTCACTTCTCATGCACACTCCGTCTTCACTCGCTCAATGTCAAGCCTAGAGAAGTTGAACAGAATCTAAACTTCTCTGTAAGAACAACCTTTGTAAGCATATCCGTCAGATTTGTGCTCGTGTGGATCTTCTCTAGAATAACACCATCTTCCTTAAGCACCTGTCAGATAAAATGATGACGAACATCAATATGCTTAGTATGAGAATGATAAATAGAACTCGTTACCGAATTAATTGCGCTTTCGTTGTCATAATTAACCATCACGGCCTCCTATTGAAGCCCCAATTCATTCACCATTCCCCCTAACCAAACGCCTTCCTTAAAAGCTTCTGTCACCTCCATATAGTCAGCCTTGATTGTGGAAAGAGTCACTATAGACTGAAGCTTCAACATCCAACTGACCGCCCCATCTACTAATATAAACGAGTACCCAAAAATTGACCTTTGATTGTCCATGTTTCCTGCGTTATCTGAATTCACATAGCCCATCAGTTTCCTTTCTGATTTCTCAAATGTCAAGATGTAGTCATTTGTACCTCGTAGGTACCGAAGTAATCATTTTACTGCATCTCAATATTGCTTGTCGAGGTTAGACATGTATCTTCTTATAACACTGACTGCATGTGAAATATCTAGTCTCATATAAACTATAGCATACATCAAACTGTCAAGTGCTCTTGAGTAGGGCACATGAGACAACTTATTTTTCTTCATCTGTAGTAGGACATTGCTCTGAAGAAAGCCGAAAGCGAGCAGTGTGGGGTGTGTTAACCGATGTAGCCTTGTTTATTACAAACATGACCAAGACCTTCTCAATATAATATTCCTAAGACAATCATAGCCTGCTCCTCTCCCCGTCTTTATATATATTAATGCTGAAAATCCTCTTTACAGCCCCTAGATCTTTCATCTTAAATGTCCCTGATAATTGAGCCTTCAATATGTTGATCTTAGACATGCTATGGTTTGCGATAAGCATGTCATCAATATATAATACTAATAAGATGAATTTTTCATCATTATGTGCCCTTAAATAGACACAATGATTAAGTTCATTCATAGTAAACCGCCGATTCACCATGAAAGAATCAAACTTTTTGTACCACTGCCTAAGTGACTATTTCAGGTTGTACAATGACCTCACTACGTGCAAAAGCGCTAAATTTGACTCCACCATTCGATTGTCCCGACGGTCCCGAACCGTCGAATTTACAGCACGAAAAAATTCGACGGTCTAAAGACGTCGAATTTAGGACTTGAAATTCGACTGTTACTGATAGTCGAATTATCTTAGTTGAAATTAACACGCGAAAACATTCGACGGTCTAAACATGTCGAATTTAGGACCTGAAATTCGACTGTTACTGACAGTCGAATTATCTCAGTCGAAATTAACGCCTGAAAAAATTCGACGGTCTAAAGACGTCGAATTTAGGGACTGAAATTGGACTGTTAATGACCGTCGAATTAGCACAGTAGAAAATTACGAAAAAATTCTTTTACGCGCGAAAAATTCAATGGTCTAAAGCCGTCGAATATAGGGCCTTAAATTACTGTCGAATTATGACAGTCGCGGGGAAAACGTCGACGGTCTAGAACCGTCGAATTTACGAAAATCCAACATTAAAAAAATTTATGATTTTGAAAAAAAAATATCTAACATTAAAAAAAAACACTAGGATTTTGAAAAAAGAAAATGGGCAATATTTGAGAAAAATTGAGATTTAAAAAGAAACATTAAGATTTAAAAAATCACTAGGGGTTTTGACACAAAAATTAACATTTTGAATAAGAAAATTAAATATTTTAAAAAATTGTGATTTTGAGAAAAGAAAAAGTTTAAAAGTTTGGAATTTTTTTTGCAATATTTGAAAAAAAATAGATTTTGAAAAAAGCAATTGAAATTTTAAAAAAAAATTTAAAAAAATTACATCTTGAAAAAATTGGTATGTTTGAATAGAATTGATAATTTTGAAAAAAAAAAACGTTTTATGATAAGTTTGAAAAAGTTCAAAAGTTCGAAAAAAAAAATTGGGATTTTAAAAAAGACTAAGATTTTGAAAAAAAAAAATAAAGCTTCTTAAAAAAATTGAAAGGTTTGAGAAATTTAGAGTGGACAAAATTGAATGGTTAAAATAAGTGGACAATTAGAGTGGACAAAATTGAATGGTTGAAAAAAATTGAGAAATTTGAAATGAGTGGACAAAATTTACTAGTGGACAATTATTGAATGGTTGGAAATAAAAAATTACAGTCACTGAGTTACCTGCCTATCATATTGGTTTATGCATACCCACAAGTTCACTTGTACCAAAAATGACGACCTAAGTATAATGATGTGTAATTACAAGAATAACTTATAATGATGAGATTGATCAAATTTTATGATCAGGAAATCCTAAAGTTGATCTGAATGGTTAGATATATTTGGAACGTGCTAAATAGGTTATAGAATAAAATTCAGCCTAATCTGACATGAAACGAATTAGATCTGTCCAAAGCACTCTTTAAATGGGCATGATCAGTTTGTCTAGATCTAGGCAGATTTTGGACAATCTGATCGGTCAAGATTGAAGAGTAAATGAGTTCAGACGTTTAGATTAAATTTTAGTCAAATCTAACCGTTGGATTGTAAGATATGACCCATCATATTGTTGATCAATTTTGTCTGCCTAATATCTTTCTCATTCGAAATCCGATCAAGGTGAGTGACTAGTCAAATTGAAGATATTGATGAGTAGAATAAAGTAACTAGATCAGAATTCTAAATTGATCCAAATGGTTTGTTCAAAATTGCACTAGGACTTGTTGACCTCATGAAAATCTAAGAAATGTGCAGTCATTAGACCCTAAACTCTAATTTAACTGTTGAGATTTGGATTTTAAGTCTTAAGATTTGGTATGGCATCATAAAATGATATTTAAGAACAGATGAACGGGATAAATATACATAAAATATATCAACTTGGACTCACACGGTTAAAGTAGTGTGCATGGATTGGCTAGTGACCTTGACTAGCCACTAGTTAGTACTGATCGGTGCTCTATGGGCCCTACCATGATGTATGTGTTTCATCCACACTGTCCATACATTTTTTCAAATTATTCAAATTATTTCAAATTTAGCGCTTTTTCACGTAGTGACATTTAACTTGTAAACCCTATTCTTTGACCCTTGTATCTCGAACCCCTTTAGTTGCTTTACATGTAAGAAAGCGGTCTTCACATCTATTTGTTTCAGTTCAAGGTTGTATTGGGAAACCAACACTAACACGAACCTAATAGACACTTACATGACAATCGGTGCAAAAATTTTGCTGAAGTCGACACCCTCCTTCTATGCATATCCCTTTACAACCAATCTGGCCTTGTATCTATCTTATTTCTTCCTAGAAATCCATTAACACCCAATCAGTTTACACCCAATAGGAAACTCCACTAGCTCCCACGTATCATTCTTATACAAAAAGTCTATCTCATCTTGGATCACTGTCATCCACTTCTCGTAATCTGAGTTGTATAATGCTTCCTGGAAGGTAGACGGACTCCCCTCATCCGTAACAAGGGCGAATGTAATATTTGAGTCATATCTATACCTAGCTGGCAATCTGTGATCTCTAAGTGGATTTCTCCTCATGGGTGGTGGCTCCACCTGCTCCTCTACCTCTTCCCACGGCTCGGCTTGTACTTGTGTCTCATCTTTTTAATTTCAACATCTACAACTGGTTTTTTTTTTTTTTTTCTTATGGTCATCCTTATGGAATAATTAGAAATCCTCATCAAACCTGAAGTCCCGGCTAATTGCGATGTTCCATGTGACCCGGTTATACAACCTGTATCCCTTCACATCATCAACGTAGCCAACAAAAATATACTTTCTCACCCTTTGTTCTAGCTTATCTCTCTCAACTGACGATATATGAGAGTAAGCATCGCAACCGATCTGTAGTTGTAGACAAAGACTGATTCACTGAGTAACAAGTCATATTCACGACCTCAGTCCATAGATCATTGCCGAACCCAGCATTACTTAACATACTTTGGGCTCTCTCCAAGAGAGTCTAATTTATATGCTCAACCACATTATTCTGCTCTGGTGTGTGTCTGACTGTGTTGTGCCTCACAATCCCCTCATCTTTGCATTACCGATTAAATTTATTAGAGGTAAATTCTCCATCGTTGTCTATTCTCAATGTTTTCAACTTGTAACTTGACTTCTTTTCAACCATTGCCTTCCACAACTTGAAGGTGTTGAAAACATTAGATTTATTCTTAAGGAAATAAACTTAAACTTTTCTAGAAAAGTCATCCATAAAGGTAACAAAATAGGACAAACTTCCTATAGAAACTATGAGTGACGACCCGCATATGTCTGAATGCACATAATCTAGTATACCCTTGTATGCTTTCTTGATTTAAATGACAATCATAATTGTATACCATATATGCAATGCTCATAAATATTAAAATCAAAACTTTTTAATATAAGAATTAAACATCGATCGGATAGTACTTTCATACCGTGCTTACTCATGTGGCCTAGGCGTGCATGCCACAAAGGTACCAACGTGGACTTCGCTACAGACATTGCAGCTTCACCCAGTACAATACTCTCGGTCAATGTGTAAAGGTTCCCGTTCTGCTGTGCTTTCATCACAATGAGTACCCCCTTTGAGACTCTTAGGACACAATCATATCCGGTGAACTTTCACCCTAGTGTTTCGAGAGCTCCAAGAGATATCATATTCTTCTATAGTTCAAGACCACGTTGTACATCCATTAGGATACATTCCATCCCATCAACCATCTTGATGCACATTAATCCAATTTTAATCATCTTACAGGCATAGTTATTGCCCATAAAAACTCGACCGCCATCACACTCACTATATGTTGTTGGGCAAACCCCAAGTGCAGGGCTGCACAATAGTATATACTTGATGAGACCGAGGTCGAATTCATAGGGACATATGTAGTACATTCTCAAAACACTTTAAAACTAAAACTTGAATTAAGAACTAACTTAAACTAATGATTAATCTAAAATTGTATTAAAGTAGTAATATAAAATTTAGAAATTTTAAAATAAATTCAATTAAGAGAAAGCACTCAAGTACTAAGGATCCACTTATAGCCATTCATAATGCTAATTTACTCAATTCGATTTGATAACTAAACTAGAATCGGAGTCATATCCTATCCAGCTAGATGATAAATCGGTTAAAATCATAATTCAGCAAAACCCAAACAAATGGAACATCCATTCATTTAGTTACCTAATTAAAAACCAATTTACTGATCGATGGGAATTCAAAGCATCTATCGGACCCATAGTTTATGATAAATAAATGAATTTTACAGATTAATCCTTTGCAAAATAGATAAGTAATTAATCTTAGTCTTCCTAAGCATCCAATGAGCCCAAAGTCATCACTAGATCAAAGTAAACAAAAACTAGAACTTTATTCAAACTATATTCAATGAAATATTCAAACCATAAACTCAAATATATGTAAAATAGAATATTAAAAATTAGAAGAAAATGAAAAAATCTAAAGTAGAACTCCACAAGTGAATTCCTCAACTCCCTCACATCTTAGATGTGTTTCGAAACCTAAAGAAGCTCTCCCTAAATAGAAAAATTGACCACCACCTCTTGAATTGCATACGAATTTTTGCACTACCCTTATCACAATTCCAACACTCGATCTTGCCATTGCCCTTATATTTAGATCTTGACCGCGAATTTTCCTTCTCCCTTTCAAAATTTCTTCCCCTAGCAACCAACGCATATGTAGAGTTACCTTTGCCACTGTTCTTCCTTCTCAACTGCCTTGAATGGAGGGCTGAGATAACGGTCTCGATGTCAATGGTATCTGTACCATGGCATAGTCTTTATGAGATTTTCGTAAGACTCCAGAAGAGAATTCAACAAAATTAGGGCTTGATCTTCTTCGTTGATCTTCACCTCCACACTAATTAATTCGTAAAGTAGCTTATTGAAGTGGTTGATGTGCTCATTGAGATCTGTTCCTTCCGCCATCTTAAAATTATATAATTATTTCGACCTCGTTATGTAGAGACTCTCTAACTTCGTCCACGTATCCACGATAGTCTTCTTGCTGAAGATGTTATCTAAAATGTCGTCCTCCATATATAATTGGATCGAGGTTTTTTGCCTTCTAATTCAAATCATCGTACTCTTCTTCGCTCATAGATGCTGAACATTTCGACCCCAAGGAGTACCTGTTGCAATCCTTGTTGAACTAAGAAGCCTCTCATCTTTACCTTCCATAGTTAACCCTTCATCATTATGCCTCATATTCAAAACTTTGTCCTAACGTATATCTCTGATACCACTTGTTGGGAGACGTAGAAGCAAACACCTAGTAAAATCAAAGAAATGAAAGAGAAAATGCAATCAAGCAATCTAGAGAACATATGATTTTTCATGAAAAAACTCTTGTAAGAAAAAATCATGGTACAAAGCGATAAACGATCTACTGTGAAAATAAATTACAAGATATGGAAATCACTTACAGATCAGAAGACCTTTTATTTTCTCCCATTTGCAAAACCCTAAAAATGTTTAGTCCTCCTTAGGATACCCCAATCCCCCATTACACCTATATTTATAGCTTTACTACCGGAATAGGAAACTTAAATCACGTACTTTCAACAGGTGTGACTACCCAGCTGTGTTAACTTGTGTGTAAGAGTACATTTGTGGCCACATGGGCATTTGTACAATTACAATGAAAAATTCCTCCCCTGGTAATAAGCAAGAGATACTACGTGAAAATAGCTAAATCTGTAAATTTCGACGACTTTTTGTGTCATTTTTGTTCGTCGAATTTTCGATCGTCGAAAACATTTTTCGTCGGCCCAAACTCAACAAATTTTAAATAATGGATAAAGCAACCTGCCGAATAATTTGGTCAAATTCTAAGATGAAAATCTCTTTAATCGTTTGCCTGAGCCATCGATTAATTTAAAAAAATGACGACTTGTGGCCGTCAATTAGTTAAAAAACGACGATAAAAATCCGACAGATTAAGGCCGACGTTTTAGCAATTCATTTGATATGGCCGACAAATGGTGATATAACTTCGATGGTTTTAGCCGTTGAGTATTGAAAAATATAGCGGTTAAAGCCACCGAATGTAGGTATCAAATTTGAAAAAAAAATATTTGTTTATTGGTGCCTTAAGGCATCTGGCTAAGCACGAAACTTGATAGACACATCCAAATCTAAACCATTTCTATATTCAAATCATTGAAAATCAATCCATTCTACATTCAAAATCGCAACCTTTCAAACCATTCTACATTCAATAACTACAACTAAATTAACAAATTATATATTTTCGTTAAATTAAAGTAATCAAGCATTCCATGACCATTGAAGTAACCATAACCATTCATAACCATCTAATTATAGTATTCATAATAAAATAAAGTTTACAGATAACCAATCTAACCATTCATTAACCAATGTACAATAAAATAAATTATATACACATCAAATGTATAAAATATAACCTGTTCCAAATAAAAATAATGTACTAGAATCTCACGAGAGTATATCTGTCATATGTTGAGGCCATCTAATAACTGATCCAATTTCAATATCTGCAAATGTCTCTTCAAGTCTTTCTTGATCCACTAGCTCGACAGACAGATCAAATATCTCCTCTATGTAGATATAATAAAAAAATGGATCATAGTCTTTGTCTGGAACTAATACTCCACTAGCCAAGGTCTCTAGTACGCCGAATGTTATTCAAGTAACATTTACAGCCACCTAGATTAGGGAAGGGAGAGCGTGCTGACTGTTTACGCTTATCGGGTATTCCTTATTAATAACAAACAAACAAATATTAGAATTTAAATATAAGTATGATTGGATCTGAATTTACATAATTTGAATCCAATATCGTTGAGAACCAGATGCGATATATATATATATATATATATATATATATATATATATATATATATATATATATATATATATATATATATATATATATATATATATAAGAAGGCTGTATAGACGGCTAAGAGATAGATCATGGCTACTACTGGCTCATGTTTATCATCTGCTCCATTACTGTCTTCATTTGTTGGGACATATGAAACATTTGTCCCTCCATCTCATCTATATGAGATCGATATGGAGCTGATGTATGCAAACCAACCTTGCTTATTCCTCCTTCCATGCCGCGTATCCTTCCCTTTCTATCTTTTCCACACACCTATGAAAGAAATTACATGCATTTTTATTACAATATATTATAATATAATATAAAAATTAAAATAAATATATCTCAAAGATAACGTATTTACCATTGCGACATGATCATTACTAAAATCTCTCTGTCCAAGTGTGGGATCGATCGCAATAATGTTCCTAATTTGGGACTGAAACATAAGACGATAATTAGTACAAACACACAAAATTGTAATAAAATTAAACTAAACGAACAAATGTATGATTACTCACAATGTATTGGTTCACTTCAGGAATTAGGGCGAAACCATCAACCTTAGTATGACTGCTGATAAATAGTTCAGTCTTGGTAATTGTACAAATATCATTTTTTATTTTTTCTATAACATAAAAACTAAAATAAGTAACTAATTATTATCAAATGTATTTTAATATGAATATATAACGAACATAAAAACTAAATAAATAACTAAATAAGTAACATATTACCAATTCTTCGGCTATATTAGTCATACCCTTCATGCCCGTTGTGTGTTGCATCTTCATTTTGACACGAAGTTCCTTGAACTTAAAACTTCTCCTACTATTCCTTCGTCGACTTCAAGTCAATGAACTTCTCATAATCTTCTTACTTGACTCATTTATTCATTTTATTTTCCTTTCTCGCCGTGTCCGTCTCACTGCATTCCTTATATTCTTTTCCCAATCTGTATTTTTGATCTTTTCAGACTTTACCCGCCTTTTTTAAAAAGTAATCTAGATGCCATCAAATTAAACTGAGCATATGAAGGAGATTATTCCAACAGTTGAAATAAATATTATGACATAATTTAATATATTAACGTTAATTTAAATAAAAATTACTTGAATAAGAGTTCAAAACATCTAAAGCAACTCTGTTGGAACTTTATCGAAAGAAGCATAAGGAGGACATGTGGCTTATAGCTATGCGACCCACCTTTGTCATAAATTTGGCTGAGTGAGGACTGATTGATTGTCCTGACAAGTTGAAATCAAGAGAGACATGTGACTGATCTGATGTGAAGCTAGCACACAGTCTGACACCGAAAATGATACTCGATCTATGTGTTGAATGTGCACTATCAGCCGTAGGCGGCGGCATAAACCGAGTTGATGACATGTCATCAAGTCCTCATATTGGAGTATCATGATCTTAAAAACTTTTCTCTGACATACTGTCTATATTCATAGTACAAAACAATAAATATTCAAGAATATCCATCAAGATATTGAAGAATAACAACATACGAAATCCATCAAGATACACAAGATGACAAATAATAATATAACATTTAACTATATAATCATATCGAAGAAAAACATTCAACAACATTCATTAAGATATAAAATAATAAACATCATACACTAAAAACAATAAAGTGACACAACATATAAGTGATGATTAAGTTGAATTGATTTGAATTTTTTTTTCTTTTACCAGACTCTCTGCAACCAATGTGAGAGCTGCCTACATACTTATGATGATGATAAAATGATGATACATGTAAGCCATTTGAGTTTTATTACAAAATGGACATATTTAATGAAGATGCATTTCATAGATTTTTTAATGCATGGTAGAGATATCCTTCTTTCTGAATGTGTGCGCTTAAGTTGTCCAACTCTTAATGAAGCTCAATTAGGATTCAAGTTTTAAAGTTATCATCATGATAAGATCATGTTAATGTAGTTCTCTTTTATTTTTTATAAGTTATAAATGATCGAGGAGTTCCCTCATTCGTCTGTTGCTTACGAACTCAAAAATGCTTTAGGTAGCAATCCTTCACCGACTACTTGGGCGAAACCTGTACCTTCAATATATTCCAACACCACCCATTCCAAATGCTTACATGAAACGAAAATAATATTATACAAATGTTTCATTCCAATAAAGCGACAAAACAATATAAGTAACACTTCATTCCAAATGTTTAAAACACTACCCATTCCAAATATTTAAAACATACATATTTAGTCGTCATTATTTTTTATGATGTTTTCTTGCATGGCTGATGTTGATGCTGAAAAATGGTCAACAGACGAGATGAGGTTACCTTCAACTGGTCAGCAGATGAGATGAGATGACCTCCAACTTGGACAGATGGATGCAACTGATCTCCTGCAGGTGTGCGGTCTGGATCTGGATTGAAGGTTTCCTAGACCCTGTAAAGCACAAAGGAAAGCTAAGGGGGGTGGCTGGGGTCCAGCCGTTAGCCCTCCGATGCCTAAGTTAGTTGGATCTTGAAAGATTAAATATCTCTCTTTCGATCAGTTTTTGTCTCATACCTCGATAATGAAGAGGACGTGTCTATTTATAGACCTAAATTGCAGAGTCGTATTCCCTTTTTGAAGTCGTGATTTCAGGGGAGGGAATCTCGGATCTCTGAGATTTCCTGAGCTGTCCCGCAATCTTTGGAGATAATTAGTGCCTCGGTTGGTGATTCTCAGGATTCTTCTCCTATTATTGGGGCGAAGCCTAAGATAATGGACTTACGATAACGGAGTCAGCTCGTGAAAATGAGAGGGGTCGGCCTTACGCGGAACGTCTAGGAATGTCCCTCATGTTTAAGCCGGGTCGGATTGACCTACCGACCCGTCTTCAGGTCGTACTGTCTTGTCTTCAGGTCGGTCCATAGTTGAACAAGCTGACTCTGACCTGTCCTGAGGTCGTACCGTCTTGTCTTTGAGTCGGTCCGTAGTTGAACAAGCCGACTCTGACCCCTGCTGAGGTCAGCTCGTATCTTTCCCACAACAGAAGTCCCCCCACTCCCGAGTCTAGCTCGTCTGTTTGGGAGTAGCTTGCTGAAGAAGATAAGCCGGTCCGAATGCCTTTGGATTTTAGTAGCTGTAACGCCGTCATCTTGATGGGTGGGAAAGCGACATTTAATGCGTCATTTAAAAAATCGAGGCGCCATCATCCGTTTGTACGGCTCATCAGTGTTTAACAGAGTATCGCCGAATAGGGGGTCACCACGTGTCTAGCGTGGTACGTTACTTTTTGTACGCTCTAGTCGGGGATTGACACGTGGAGCCATTGTATTAAATGCGGGAGAATCCTTTGAGTATAAAACACGGGACTCAGCGAAAATCAGAAAATTCTTTTTTCTTCTTCTCGTACCCTTCTTCCCGGACTCTTCTTTTCCCTCTTCTGATTCTTCCTATCAGGCCGGTATACCAACGTCTATGGTACGCTTTTTCTAACCTCAGAAGATCCTCTTTTCTTCATAGTATCTTTCATTTTATCATGTCGGAGACTTCTTGCTCTGATGCGATACCCATGGTGAGGTTTGGGGATTTCGAGTCGGACCTGCCTCTGACGGAGCCTCAGGAGATGGGACCCAGGGAATCCCATTCCAGGACGACTAATCCTGTGAATGATGAAGAACCTGAAACCCCTGAGCTGGCGGTTGGAAGTGCGACGGCTCAGAAAGATACTTTCGAGCTGGATAGCGTAGTCTCGCAGATTACCCAGGAAGAACTGGACGCTGCGAGGAGAACATTTGAAATTCCCGAATCCATAGGGTTTAGGATCCCTGATTGAGCTGATAAGCCGAGCCGACCTCGTCGGGGGGAGACGGTCATCTCCTTGATGCATTTGGAGGCCGAGTTGAGGTTACCATTGCATCCCTTTGTACGAGAGGTCCTTAGTACCCTAGGCCTCTCTTTGAGCCAGCTGCAACCCAACGGCTAGAGGTGTATGGTGTTAGTGCACTTTTTCGTGGCATACTAGTGCACCTTGTTTGTCAATCACTTACAGCAGTGAGTCTTGTGTCCGTTGAGCCCAATGAAGACGAAGACCGAAGACTTAAGACGTCCAGCCGCATCAAGGAAGAAGATTCAGGTAAATGAGATGCCTTGATGCCTTAACCTTGACCAAAACCCTACCCCTTTGTATCTTTGATGACCTTGACCATATTTAGAACCCTTTAGGCATCATAGATAGGCCCTAGGTGTCCCATTTGATCACCCCAACCTAGGACTAAATGAACAGGCTGAAGAAAATGGAGTTCAGCAAATGCATTGGGGGAACCAGACTGGTCCGACCGGTCATGACCGGTCGGCCAGCAGCCTTGCTGCTTTATGCAATGGCCAGCCGACCGGTCATGACCGGTCGGCCGTTTACAAATCATGGTGGCCAGCAGGTATGGCCGACCGGTCATGACCGGTCGGCCTGGAGCTTTCTCTCATCCAGCAAGGTGCGCCGACCGGTCATGACCGGTCGGCCTGATGTTTTAGGCTGTCCAGTGAGGGGGTCCGACCGGTCATGACCGGTCGGCCCATATTCTTGGCCCATACAGTTGATGTTCTCCAGCAGAGGGGTCCGACCGGTCATGACCGGTCGGGACAGGTCGTTTATGACCGTTTTCTGCCCGTTTTAGAGCCGTTGGAGCCCTCTTTTCTATATATATGGTGCTCCATTCTTGGGCAACGAGAGAGAAGTTTTTGAGAGCCCATTCCACACTTATCTTGTACATCCTTTGGGGCCTCAAAGAGGAGGTTTTCAAGTCATATCCCTTGTGTTTCATACACAAGTATGGGCATTCAAATGCTACCAAGAGATGACTTGATTCCTCTCTCACATCTAGAGGTGTGACACTATTCCACATAGGTATATCCTTTGTCCAAGACCTCTAGAAGACTCTCTAGGTGAATCTCCTAGTTGGAACAACCTACACATCCCATGTACGAGATTCACCCATCCTCCTAGCACCTTGGGCTTTTCAAGGCATCGCATGCAAGGTGTTTGATCGAATGTGGCTGAGGCATTGGCAACGCAACGGCGGCACGATCGAGGGAGCAAAGGGAAGCTGATTGAAGCACGGGAGAGCGGAGATCAAGCAACCCAATCCGGCGCTAAACAAGGGGCTCATCCGACAAGTAAGTTGTCTCATTTGAGAGTCCATTTTAGAGTTTGTTTGTCAACTCGCCTTAGGGACGTTAGCCGTTCCTTGGCCCGTCAGCCGGGCCTAAAACTAAGTCTCCAAGGGGGAGCCTCCGACACGGGAGTAAACGTGCGATAAGGTTGAGAGTTAGCCTTTGTCTAAAACTCCGGATACGGTTGAGAGGTGAACCGATAAAACCTCCGTGTAAAGGTTAAGAGGTGAACCTCATTTAAAACCTCCGATAGTGAATGCCGGTGTGCTCAAAGGGGTTGAGTACTTGAACCGGGAGTGGAGTAGACACGTAGTCGAACCACTATACATCCTTGTGTTTGTGATTGTTATTGAGCACATTGATATCTTTGCATTGTTAGTTTAATTGCTTAATTATGAATGATTGATATGAATGCATGCTAGGCACTTTGTAGGCATCCTTGCACAAGATGTACCTTCACTACTTGTGTAGACTTGAGCTCATTGATCCAATCTCATAAGTCTACACAAGGTGCATAGGTTAGTAGCTTAATTAGTTGAATCATTTCCTTCCTATGCATGCTTAGACTAGGGTTGGTTATTGCTTAACTCTTGCTAGTCTTGTGATTGGACCCACCAAGGCTTGGAAGCCAAGGTGTTCTTGCTTACCTAGCTTAAACTTGTTGAATTGCATAAGTAGGCGAAAAGAATTTTAAAAAGGTCCTATTCACCCCCCCCTCTAGGTCCATAGACATATCTCCGAGTATCTCTACAAGCGGTAAAACCGCAATTTCAATTGGTATCAGAGACGGATTCCTCTTTAAAGGCGTAATTGCCTAGAGGTTGATCCTAAAGAGAGACTTGAAAATATGTCTAGAGAGGACTCTTCATCCGTCACTAAGCCTCCCTTCTTTGATGGGTCAAATTATCCATATTGGAAAGCCCGTATGCGCATCTTCTTGAAATCCATTGATTCGGATGTGAGGGACATGGTTGATTTTGGATATGAACCCCCAATGGTAACTATTTCTAAGGAAGGTGAGCCAGATGTTCTCAGGCCAAAAGAAAAGGCATTATGGACTGCTCATGAAAAAGCTCAACGTATTAATAATGCCAAGGGCCTGAATGCCATATTTTGTTCAGTATCGAGAGAAGAATTTGGTCGGATCCAAAACTGCACTACCAGTAAACAAGCATGGGATATTCTTGAAGTTACCCATGAAGGTACAAATGTTGTTAAAAATTCTAAACTCCAACGCCTCTCCACTCTATTTGAAAATATTATTATGGAGGAGGATGAAACGTTTACTGAATTTTATACCAAACTGAACAAAATCACAAATGATATGTGGGGCCTAGGGGATCCGGTTCCGGAACATAGGCTTTGTAGGAAAATTCTGAGATCTCTTCCGGAACGGTTCTCTTCTAAAGTCACCACCATTGAAGAGTGTAGGGATCTAAACACAATGAAAGTTGAAGAACTCATAGGTTCCCTACAAACCTTTGAGCTAGGCTTTAAAGCCCCCTCTAGAAGGAAAAACATCGCCTTCAAGTCCTCTCACAGACACAAGAAAATCAAAAGTGAGACGGAGGATGATAGCGATGATGAGGATGATGAGGAAGAACAATTGAACAAAAAATTTAAGAGATTCCTCAAATTTGATAGAGGGAATAGCCGTGATAAGAAGGACAAGAAGGGTGATAAACGTACAGGAAAATCATCCATACCTTCATCCGTCCGTTGTTACGGTTGCGGTCGTCGTGGCCATATTGCCCCGGAATGTCCGGAAGGGCCTAAACCAAAAGGTAAAAAGGCAATGGCTGCCACTTGGGATGATACGGAGGAGTCCGAATCTGATGATGAGAGCCAACATAATGATCTTGCTCTCTCGGCCTCCATCACGACCCCTTTACCAGATTATCTAAGAGGGGATCCCAACCGCTATCCCTTCTAAGTGAAGGTAGAGTTCTCAACCCCTCGCCTCATGCTACATTTTATGAGGGTGTTGTGGAATCTTTGCTACCCTTTGGCTTTTTTTTAAACTGAACATGGTTAGAGAGGGTAGCTAGTTATGCTTTTATTGGTAAATCTGAGGATTTCAGCCTCATTTATGCTTTTATTGGAAAATCTGAGGATTTCAGCCTCATTTCTGTGTATATGGACAAATCAGAGGATTCAAGCCTCATTCGCCCAAATTTTGATGATTTAGCTTTGGATTTATTGATACATTTGCTTGCTAGATTGTCATATTGCTTAGATTAGCTAACCATCTTGAGTTTTATGCTTCATGTATGCTAATCTTTGCTTAGTATTGGTCGTGATATACCAATAGGGAAAGTTGGTTGATTGGGCTATAAGCCCTTTGTGCTTCATTGCAAATGTATGTCCTTGACCAATATTGCATGATTACCTAAGCTTAGATAGTTATATCTTCCTGTTAATCATGTTTTTCTTAGCATGCTCCATGTTCTTATGATTCATGCACCCCACACTCTCCTTCTAGCATATGCTTATAGTTATAACTGCGACACACTATCTCCTCTTACCTTAACTTCATTGGTGTATCATTAAGGGGGAGAGAATAGTTTGTCAATTGCTAACAAAAAGGGGGAGAAAGATCAAATCCCACCAAAACTAGTTTGCTATGTTTTGTGATGCAGGGATTGACAGGTTGTGGGGGAGCAAACTGAAGCGGAGCAGCATAGTTTAGACATGTCAAGAGTCCTGTAATTTATGCTTTATCATTGTAATATCTTGAACATGTTATTTGTTTTGGTAGGTTAAGTTTTTGTAAGTAATTGACAAAGGGGGAGATTGTTAGTGCACTTTTCCGTGGCATACTAGTGCACCTTGTTTGTCAATCACTTACAGCAGTGAGTCTTGTGTCCGTTGAGCCCAATGAAGACGAAGACCGAAGACTTAAGACGTCCAGCCGCATCAAGGAAGAAGATTCAGGTAAATGAGATGCCTTGATGCCTTAACCTTGACCAAAACCCTACCCCTTTGTATCTTTGATGACCTTGACCATATTTAGAACCCTTTAGGCATCATAGATAGGCCCTAGGTGTCCCATTTGATCACCCCAACCTAGGACTAAATGAACAGGCTGAAGAAAATGGAGTTCAGCAAATGCATTGGGGGAACCAGACTGGTCCGACCGGTCATGACCGGTCGGCCAGCAGCCTTGCTGCTTTATGCAATGGCCAGCCGACCGGTCATGACCGGTCGGCCGTTTACAAATCATGGTGGCCAGCAGGTATGGCCGATCGGTCATGACCGGTCGGCCTGGAGCTTTCTCTCATCCAGCAAGGTGCGCCGACCGGTCATGACCGGTCGGCCTGATGTTTTAGGCTGTCCAGTGAGGGGGTCCGACCGGTCATGACCGGTCGGCCCATATTCTTGGCCCATACAGTTGATGTTCTCCAGCAGAGGGGTCCGACCGGTCATGACCGGTCGGGACAGGTCGTTTATGACCGTTTTCTGCCCGTTTTAGAGCCGTTGGAGCCCTCTTTTCTATATATATGGTGCTCCATTCTTGGGCAACGAGAGAGAAGTTTTTGAGAGCCCATTCCACACTTATCTTGTACATCCTTTGGGGCCTCAAAGAGGAGGTTTTCAAGTCATATCCCTTGTGTTTCATACACAAGTATGGGCATTCAAATGCTACCAAGAGATGACTTGATTCCTCTCTCACATCTAGAGGTGTGACACTATTCCACATAGGTATATCCTTTGTCCAAGACCTCTAGAAGACTCTCTAGGTGAATCTCCTAGTTGGAACAACCTACACATCCCATGTACGAGATTCACCCATCCTCCTAGCACCTTGGGCTTTTCACGGCATCGCATGCAAGGTGTTTGATCGAATGTGGCTGAGGCATTGGCAACGCAACGGCGGCACGATCGAGGGAGCAAAGGGAAGCTGATTGAAGCACGGGAGAGCGGAGATCAAGCAACCCAATCCGGTGCTAAACAAGGGGCTCATCCGACAAGTAAGTTGTCTCATTTGAGAGTCCATTTTAGAGTTTGTTTGTCAACTCGCCTTAGGGACGTTAGCCGTTCCTTGGCCCGTCAGCCGGGCCTAAAACTAAGTCTCCAAGGGGGAGCCTCCGACACGGGAGTAAACGTGCGATAAGGTTGAGAGTTAGCCTTTGTCTAAAACTCCGGATACGGTTGAGAGGTGAACCGATAAAACCTCCGTGTAAAGGTTGAGAGGTGAACCTCATTTAAAACCTCCGATAGTGAATGCCGGTGTGCTCAAAGGGGTTGAGTACTTGAACCGGGAGTGGAGTAGACACGTAGTCGAACCACTATACATCCTTGTGTTTGTGATTGTTATTGAGCACATTGATATCTTTGCATTGTTAGTTTAATTGCTTAATTATGAATGATTGATATGAATGCATGCTAGGCACTTTGTAGGCATCCTTGCACAAGATGTACCTTCACTACTTGTGTAGACTTGAGCTCATTGATCCAATCTCATAAGTCTACACAAGGTGCATAGGTTAGTAGCTTAATTAGTTGAATCATTTCCTTCCTATGCATGCTTAGACTAGGGTTGGTTATTGCTTAACTCTTGCTAGTCTTGTGATTGGACCCACTAAGGCTTGGAAGCCAAGGTGTTCTTGCTTACCTAGCTTAAACTTGTTGAATTGCATAAGTAGGCGAAAAGAATTTTAAAAAGTTACTATTCACCCCCCCCCCTCTAGGTCCATAGACATATCTCCGAGTATCTCTACAAGCGGTAAAACCGCAATTTCATATGGTGGGATGCTACGTCTTGTGGCAAAGGGTAGTGAATAAAGAACTGACCTCGAACGAGCTCTTTTCTATGTATAGTCACAAGTCTCTGGGAGGTCAGGGACTTTATTACTTCTCTTCTCACCCGGTTCAAGGCGGCTCGGTAGTGACCGGCCTGCCATCTTCCACGAGAACCTGGAAGAGGAAATGGTTCTTCGTGTCAGGGGACTGGGAGGCTTCATCGGATGAGCTTCACCCTCTGGAGTACAGGGTTTGAGCTGATTTTTTCTCTGCCTGCTCAAGCTACATCCCGACCTTCTTGAGCCTCTAGTGGTTTTTGGTTTTCGCTCTTATTCTGTATCCTGATGTGCATTCCTTCGTCTGTGCAGCTTCCATGGCCATTAGGGTGGCCCTTTCTGCTGCGCAAGAGAGGCAAATCCGAGCTGCCTGAGCTTGTTCTCTTGAGGAGAGGGATTTCCATTGTTTGATAACAGTAGACTCTGTCCGTGAATCAGGTCAGTTCAGGGGCAAGATAGTATCATTGTGTATAATTTGTACGTCGTTGTCTTGCATGCCCGTCTCTCTGACATGTTCTTCTGCATTCTAGACAGGAATGGCTCCGAAGGCGATTTCAAAGACCCGCAAAATTCCTTCCAGGGTCCTTGATCGTGGACAAAGCTCTCCTGAGCCCCCAAGAAAAAGGGTGGCTATAGAGACTCAGAGGCAACAACGGTTGCCTCAATCTTTTGTATGTGGGTCTGGACAACCTCTGGGCTCGGGCTCATCTCTGGCGAGGGTTGAGCCTTTAGCTGCCAGACCCCCCATCGCTGAGGTTCCTGTTGTCAACGTGCCGGATACCTCAGATTCTCGGGTCGAGCCGTCAACGAGCCGACCCTCAACTCGCGCCATTTCGTCTGGCACCCCCATCGTGTCTACCGAAGCAGGGCCTGCGCGAACCGCTACTGATGTTGGGTCGTCGTGTCCCCCTCAACCTCCTCGGACTGCCCCCACTGCAGCTGCTCGGGGTACTGAGCCGCGAGAAGATTAGGTCGACATGCCTCCAATCATGAAACAATTTGTGACCTGGATTGATGGTGTGGACGCGTACATGCGAGTCAACAGCAGCATTCCCCAGGATCTGGGTTCGTTGGCGGCATCAGATCCTAACCAGATGGTGGGGGTGGCGATCGAGAGCAGTCTCAGGGTGAGCTTACTTCCACTGCCTTGTCTTTTTCGATTTAGGTACCTCATTGTCGCACTATTAACCATTGTGACTTACTTTTGTAGGACTCGGCCCTGTTGATAATGATCCGTCAGAAGATGGCCGAGCGGACCCACCAGATGTAGAAGGCTCTGGTAGCAGCGTCCTCCTAGAAAACCAAAGCCGAAGCCATGAAGGTTGAGTTGAAGAGGAGATTATCAGAGTTAGCGGCAACCCAGTCAAAATTGAAAACCGCCCAGTCCGAGCTGAAGGTGGCACAATCCGAGCTGGAGGTGTCCCAGGCACAGGTCCAATCTCTCGAGGAAGCTTTGAAAGAGTCTTCGACCAAGGCTCAATCAGACGTGAACAAGGTCGAATCACTCGAGGCTGCTCTCAATACGGCCGAAGAAGAGAAGGTGGACCTGGCCAAGCTCTTAAAGGAGGTCTAGCTGAAGTCTTTGGATGAAGCCAAAGGTCTGAAAGCTGAGATGGAGAAACTGAATGCGGTTTCTGAGGAGTTGTATAATCACGGCTTCCAAGACTATAGGCGGCTTGTCCTTAAGCACTTTCCCGATCTCGATCTTACCCCTGTCGATGACGACGAAGACGAGGATGAGATCGTTGGGGAAGGTGTTGAGCTCTTAATTGTGCATATTCTAACCTCAATTCATCACTCATTGTGTAAGGTTTGTATGGTTTGTAAGCTAATCCAATGCATGTTTTGTGACTACAGGATTGAGGGTGGACTCTACTCAATTGAAGACATAAAGAGCTCATTTGGGACTATTCTAATGGAGATTATTTAAAGACCAAAGAAGAAAAGGAAGAAGGAAGCAAAGAAAGAAGAAAGCAGAAGAAAGAAAGCAAGAAAAAAAGAAGAGACAAAGGGCTGACCGGTCGTGACCGGTCGGCCAAGGAAGCCAGACCGGTCAGTGACCGGTCAGCCATGCATGTTGGACACTACTGAAGAGGACCGACCGGTCATGACCGGTCGGTCATTGTTGCTGGAAAATTGTTGAGGGCGTCCGACCGGTCATGACCGGTCAGACATGCTTGCTGGACCAAGGATGAATAGGCCCGACCGGTCTTGACCGGTCGGGCATACTTGCTGGAATGACTCTCTATTGAGGCCGACCGGTCATGACCGGTCGGCCATGAGTACGAACTTAGAAACTTCTAATTGCATCCCGATTTTCTCTGCGCTGCGTAAGTGTTACGCACTTTCTCGATTCTTCCGAAGTGGGGGAGCCTCCAGACTATAAAAAGACACCTAGGGATTGTTCCTAGAGAATCCTAGAAGGGTTCAAGTGAGGTTGGAGACTGTGGAAGTGAAGATTGGAGTTTCACAACTCCTTTTGGTTTGCTTTGCTGTTTTCATGCTTTTTGTAGTTGTTTCATGTTTCCTTGGATCATGAGCAGCTAAACCTCTTAGCTAGGGCTAAGAGGTGAAGCTTGTAGTGAATCCAAGATGTTTTAATTCGTAGTTAAGTGGTTTTAGTTTGGAATTCATGATTATGAACTAAGGTTTGAAGTTTATACAAGTTTTTAAGTAATTTTTCTTAGTCTTGTGATGACTCATGGATGTTTGGATGAATTACTTATCTTCTTAATTTGTTTGCAACGGTATAGACCTGTATGATCCGAGGAATCGGAGTGCGCTCTAGTACTAAGTTCTTCATAAAAGGACTTCAGGCCAAAGTTCTATTTTAGTTGATTTTCTGGAATATGTAAGGACTGTGCTGGTGATTTGAATCTAGTTCAAATCCTAATCTAGCCTTGTCTTGTGAGAGGACTTGGGGATGGTTATGATTGAGAACTGGACCTATAGAAAAGGGGAATGACCTATGCAAGTGAGCATGCTCAGCTCAGCCTAGATTGAGTGAATGTTTGGTTTAACAGTTCTATCATCCGACTAGACAGACAGGAATGTCGGTTCTAGTTGAGAGAATAAGAAACCACAGCGGATTGAACATTAAGGATTGCTACAAGTGGATCCTTGAAACCCTAGTATCCTCTTATAATTACTTACTCTCGATTTAATTCAGCTTTTGTTACTCATATCAACTTTATACATCAATCGGATTAGTAGACTTCAATAGACACTTGTGGATGAATTTGTGAGATCCTACATAGTCCCTGTGGATCGACCTCGGTCTTACCGAGATTATTACTACATCGCAACCCTACACTTGGGGAAGCGAACAAGTTTTTGGCGCCGTTGCCGGGGATCTTGACGGTTTTTACAAATTTCTGAAATTAGTATCTATTTAGGATTTTTTTTAGATTTTTAGACTAACTTAGTTTATTTATTTGATTTTTTTTTCTTTTCAGGGATTTTTAGGAAGCTGAAGAAGATACAAGAGTTTCAAGTGCGAATCAGGTTCTATCTTTCTAAACCTTACTCTTCTCCTTCTCCTATTCATTCCTATTCATCTCTTGTAGAGTGGGTGGAGATTCCTTTTGGATCTCTAAAAGGTCGGCCTTTTTGCCACCTGGATTCCTATTGGTCGGCTCAGCCGCCTTGGATCACCTTGTGCTCAGAGATTTCTTTTCTCATCTCTACTCCTCTTTTTCCTTTTTCTGCACTTTTTCTCAAAAGATTCAAAGAGTGGGTGGGGAGTTCTCTGAACCCCTATTGACCAGGAGAAATCGGTCTCTATTCTTGCTTCTGGCCTAGCCATTGCAA
The DNA here is from genome assembly GCA_003013855.2 of Liriodendron chinense. Lineage (NCBI taxonomy): Eukaryota > Viridiplantae > Streptophyta > Magnoliopsida > Magnoliales > Magnoliaceae > Liriodendron > Liriodendron chinense. The sequence goes on along the minus strand of PVNU02001598.1, from coordinate 256,069 downwards.
GACACCTTGTGCTTCGGTCTTAGAGAAGAGTAAAGAAAAGGGAGGAAGAATTCTCCTTTCTTTTTGTTTCTTATTTTTGGTTTTGCATGCCACATTGGGCTCGGGATTCCAATAACCGACTCATAAGTGAAGGGGGGATAGTAGAAGGAATTGATAGAGAGCCACGTGCTAGGAGACAGCTAGATTCTCCAATTTTATCTGAAAATATGGCTGCAAATCAACCTAACCCGAACCAAAATCAAACTGAAACTGGGGAGAATGTGGTTGAGGATGTTCCCCGACCAAGGACTTTACGTGATTTCTTGCAACCTGCAAGAACGAGCACTCCCTCATGCATAGTATTTCCACTAAATGCAGGGAACGTGGATTTGAAACCGGGAGTGATCAATCTTCTCCCTAAATTCCATGGTCTAGACAGTGAAAGTGCCTATCAACACCTTAGGGAGTTTGATGAAGTAATCACCACCATGCACTTTGCAAATGTGACTGAAGATGTAGTAAGACTTAAATTCTTCCCTTTCACTCTTAAGGATAAAGCCAAGGGTTGGCTTTATGCATTGAGGCCAAGATCAATTGGGTCATGGAATGATATGCACAGAGAATTTATAAAAAAATTCTTCCCTACTCACAAAACAAACATGCTTAAGCGCCTTATCATGAACTTTGCCCAAAAGGAAGATGAAACCTTTTCCCAATGTTGGGAGAGGTTCAAGGACCTATTAAACGCATGCCCACATCATGGCTATGAAATTTGGCGGATTATAAGTTTTTTCTATGAAGGACTGATTCCATCCATGCGCCAATTTATAGAGATGATGTGTAATGGGGAGTTCATGAATAAGGAAGCTGATGAAGCATGGGATTATCTGGAAGAATTGGCTGAAAGTGCACAATCTTGGGACACATCTAAACCAACAAATTCCAAGACTGGCCAACAAAAAGAAAAGGGAGGAATGTATGTCTTATCAGAAGAAGATAGCATAAGTGCACGGTTGGCTAGCCTTACAAGAAAGGTCGAAGCCATGGAATTAAGGAAAGGAGAAAGAATCAACTCCACTGAGGTTGAAACTGTTTGTGGAATTTGTGCTGGAAATCAACATGCTACACCAGATTGTCCCACAATTTCAGCAGTCCAAGGCATCTTACAAGAACAAACAAATGCCATAAACAGTTATCAACAGCAATATGGTGCTCCAAACTCAAACACGTATAATCCTAATTGGAAGAACCATCCCAACTTCAGTTGGAGGAATGGACCCACTGCAAATGCAAACAACACTCCAAAAGTATCACTAGAAGAGATGTTGGGTGCACTCGTATCGGTCTAGAATGAGTATAACAAGACAAATTCTCTAAAAATAGATGGGTTCATGCAAGAGCAATTGAAATTCAATCAAAATTCAAATCAAGCCATTAATGAATTGAAAACATCTCTGGCTAGAGTTGAAGCTCACCTTAGTGGTAGAGAGAAGGGCACACTTCCTGCTCAACCTCTTCCTAATCCAAGGACCCGGTATGAGATACAAGATGCAAGCTCATCCTCCCACCATACGGAACATGTCCAGGCTATCACCACTTTGAGAAGTGGGAAAGAAATTGACAAATCTAATCCGGTGAAGGCCCCAAAGCCTAAGGATCCGAAATTCCCAAAGAGGATGATAGCCCAAACAATATTCCACAAGAGAAAGAACCGGAAAGGCAATACAAGCCGGTTGCCCCATTTCCACAAAGGTTGATTTCACCTAAACCTTTAGATAAAAATCTGGAGATTCTGAAAGTTTTTAAGTAGGTAAAGATCAACATCCCGCTGTTGGATGCAATAAAACAAATACCATCTTATGCTAAATTTTTAAAGGAATTGTGTACAATCAAAAGGAAACATAACGTTCACAACAAAGTGCTTTTGGCTGAGAATTTGAGCGCCATCATCAAACAAGAGGTGCCCCAAAAATACAAGGATCCAGGTAGTCCAACCATCTCATGCATCATAGGAGACTACCAGATTAAACAAGCCCTACTCGACTTGGGGGCAAGTGTGAACCTCATTCCATACTCGGTCTACGAACAACTTGGGTTAGGTGAATTGAAACCCACCAAAACCACACTCCAACTTGCTGATAGATCCATCCGGATACCGAGAGGAATGGTGGAGGATGTTCTAGTCCAAGTTGATAAATTCTACTACCCAGTAGATTTTATTGTCTTGGACACACATCCCGTGATAGGCACCGGTACTCAAATTCCCGTCATACTTGGACGACCGTTTCTAGCTACTTCAAACGCCATTATCAATTGTAGAAACGGACTTGTACAAATGTCCTTTGGAAATATGACCCTTGAGCTTAACATATTTGAGTTATGCAAACAACCGCGGGAAGTTGATGATGATGTCCACGAATTAAACATGATCGAATCATTCGTGGAGGATACAGTCCCCTTATCACTATTTTCCAACCCTTTGGAGGCATGTATGGCCCACTCTCATGAGACAAATGATTACACAATACAAGAGAGGGATGCCATTCTAGATGTGATGCTGGTGCTTGAGAATGAAAGATGGAGGGCCCCAATTGAACCTTTGCCTGTAAATGAGAACAAGGCCCTCCCATCCAACATCAAGGCACCAAAACTCGACCTAAAACCATTGCCAAGTGAGCTTAGTATGTTTATTTAGGTCGAGATGAGACATATCCAGTGGTGATTTCTTCCCACTTGGATGAGGAACAAGAGAGTAGGCTAATAGCCACTCTATTAGAGCACAAGAGTGCCATTGGATGGTCAATTGAGGATCTCAAAGGCATAGACCCTCTGATTGGTACTCACCGCATACACCTTGAGGAAAATGGAAAATCATCCCAGCAACCACAAAGACGACTAAATCCAAACATGAAGGATGTGGTTAAGGCCGAAGTGGTGAAACTATTGGATGTAGGTATCATTTACCCAATATCTGATAGCCAATGGGTGAGCCCAACTCAAGTGGTGCCTAAGAAATCCGGAATAACCATCGTAGCCAATGCCAATAACGAACTCGTGCCAACTAGAGTTACTACTGGTTGGAGAATGTGCATTGACTACAGGAAGCTAAACACTGTCACGAGGAAAGACCACTTCCCCCTACCATTTGTTGATCAGATTTTAGAACGGTTGGCGGGTCATTCCCACTTTTGCTTCCTTGATGGCTATTCAGGGTACAACCAAATAGAAATTGCCCGTGAAGACCAAGAAAAGACTACATTCACATGTCCATTCGACACTTTCGCCTATCGACGGATGCCGTTTGGACTATGTAATGCCCCTGCCACCTTTCAGCGTTGTATGATGAGCATCTTTTCTGACATGGTGGGGACCATTCTCGAAGTCTTCATGGATGATTTTTCCGTATTCGGTTGTAGCTTTGATGAGTGCCTTGAGCACTTGAAATCTGTGCTAAAAAGATGTGAAGAGAAGAACCTAGTGCTCAATTAGGAAAAGTGTCACTTCATGGTTCAAAAGAGAATTGTACTTGGTCACATCGTTTCACAAAATGGAATTGAGGTGGACAAAGCGAAAATTGATCTTATCTCTACCCTTCCACCACCCAAAGCATACGAGATGTGCGGTCCTTTTTAGGACACGCAGGATTCTACAGAAGGTTCATAAAGGACTTCAGTTCACTCTCTCGTCCTTTATGTAACCTACTTCAAAAGGAAAATTCATTCGAGTGGAATGAAGAATGTCAAAAGGCCTTTAACACCCTTAAAGGTATGTTGACATGTGCCCCAATAATGCAACCACCTGATTGGAGCCTTCCTTTTGAGATTATGTGCGATGCTAGCGACTATGCTATTGGGGCCGTGTTAGGCCAAAGAAAAGATAAAAAGCCATGTGTCATCCACTATGCAAGTAGAACCCTAAACTCAGCCCAGGCAAACTACACTACCACTGAAAAGGAACTTTTAGCCGTAGTTTTTGCTTTGGAGAAGTTTAGATCCTACTTGATTGGATCCAAGATCATTATATTCACTGACCATGCCGTGCTTAAGTATCTGCTTTCTAAGAAGGATGCTAAACCACGGTTATTAAGATGGATCCTCCTACTCCAAGAATTCGACATAGAAATACGTGATAAGAAAGGAGTAGAAAATGTAGTAGCCGACCACCTCTCTCGACTTGTCCTCACTGATTCCCCTGAAACGACTGCAATCAATGACATGTTCCCTGATGAACAACTTTTTGCTGTTTCCCAATTGCCATGGTATGCAGACATTGCTAACTATCTTGCTACAGGTGCAATTCCTACATATTGGAAAAAACAAGATAAGGATAGATTCTTCACGGAGGTGCGAAAATTTCTATGGGACGACCCATACTTATTCAAGTACTGTCCCGATCAAATCATAAGGAGATGTGTCCCAGATAATGAGCAACAAAGTATCATCTCCTTCTGTCATTCTCAAGCATGTGGTGGTCACTTTTCGGTCAAAAAGACCACAGCGAAAATTCTGCAATGTGGGTTTTATTGGCCCACCATGTTCAAAGACACACATGAGTTTTGCAAAGCATGTGAACCTTGTCAGAAACTAGGAGGAATCTCCCGTAGAAATATGATGCCACTCAATCCCATCTTAATTATCGAAATTTTTTATTGTTGGGGCATCGATTTCATGGGCCCATTCCCATCTTCTTTTGGAAATTTATACATCTTACTTGCCGTTGATTATGTTTCCAAATGGGTCGAGGCCATTCCTTGCCGGAATAATGACCATAAAACGGTCATTCGATTTTTAAAAGAAAATATTCTTTCCTGGTTTGGAACGCCTCGAGTCATCATAAGTGATGGAGGGTCTCACTTTTGCAATCGCCCTTTTGCAGCCTTAATGAAGAAATATGGCGTTACACACAAAGTGAGCACTCCCTATCACCCACAAACTAGTGGACAAGCTGAGATATCCAATAGGGAGATTAAACACATTTTGGAGAAAACGGTGAATCCCGATCGCAAGGATTGGTCACTTCGACTTACCGATGCGCTTTGGGCTTACCGTACAGCCTTTAAAACCCCTATTGGAATGTCTCCCTATAGACTTGTCTATGGGAAGGCTTGTCACTTACCTGTGGAGTTGGAACATAAGGCATATTGGGCTATTAAGAAGATGAATTTCAATTCTGACAAGGCAAGCTCGCTACGCAAACTTCAATTAAATGAACTTGCAGAAATCCGGAATGACGCTTATGAGAATGCGAGAATTTACAAGGACAAGATAAAGATATTCCATGATAAGAATATTCTTCGCAAAACATTCACGATAAATCAAAAAGTCCTCATGTATAATTCTCGCTTACATCTATTTCCGAGAAAATTGAAATCTCGATGGACCGGTCCCTACATTGTGCAAACTGTCTATCCATATGGGACCGTCGAGCTGTTGAATCCGAGGAACGGCAACATTTTTAAAGCGAATGGGCAGCGATTAAAGCCGTTCTTTGAGAAATTCCCGTCAGAAGGTATGTCCATACCCCTGAATGATCCTGTGTATCAGGATGATTGATCTCCTAGTCTGATGGAGGTATAGAGTAGTTAGGATTAGGATTTCGCTGCTTCTGTTTTTCTTTTTCATAGGTTTGTTAGAAGGAGGAAGAATTCCACTTTTCACTCTTACAGGTACTATCTTTCCTCACTCCCTTTTATTTTCAAATTGCTCTCATGTTTTGCTCATTACACATCTTTTACATTGAGGACAATGCAAGATTTGGTTGGGGGGTGTAGCACCGCTTGGATGAATCCAGCACTTTGCAACATCTCAAGCAATTATGTGGAAATTTTTTGATTTTTTTCAAAAATTCGAAACTCTTTTGGAAAACATTGGTTCTATGCATTCCAGATGATATGAGCATAAGAGGAAGAGATATGAAGTGAATAGGGCTGGATGTCTGGAATCCCTCATAGCATAATGGTTTTATATGTGAACTCCCCTATTTTTGTGATTGATAGAAAACTTGAACACTTTTACACCTAGTTCACATTACACGATTTTCATGAGTTGAAGGGGTTATGTGATTTATGGATTAGCTAGACTTTGAATGAAGGTATTGAGAAATCAGGTCGGGGTACTTTGTCCATCCTTGTCCATGGGAAAATAATGAAAGATATGGATTTTTAAAAAAATCCTATCTAATTTAAAAAGAAAAAGGAAAAGGAAGGATGAAATTGGGAATGTGGAAAAACGGTGGAAAATTCCGATTAGGGCTACCTACTACCAACCGGGGGATGGTCTACCCGTAACCAAAGCCGGAAATGGGACGTAGTGTGAAAGTTGTCGGAAGGACGGCAAGGCAAATTCCTGTCATTGGCTTGATGTGGCTCTATGTACCTTGAGTTCAATAGTCTAGTTGATCTATGAAGAAGATAATCCTAGAAACTCGTGGAATGAATTTTCACTACCCACACTAGGATGAATTTGTTCAAGTCCCTCTATTTATCAACCAATCAGTGGGAATCTCATATGAATGCCTATTATACCTTGAGGATTTACGATTCCAACCTTTGACGCCTAATCTTTCTGAATCTTACACTTATGAACCTTGGAATGTATAGAAGGATGGTTTCTGAAAGAGAGTTGAGTTTTGAAGAATGAGATTAGCTTCACGCATGTTTTGCTCGGGACTAGCAAAATGCTGGTTGGGGGGGTGTGTTGAGCTCTTAATTGTGCATTTTCTAACCTCAATTCATCACTCATTGTGTAAGGTTTGTATGGTTTGTAAGCTAATCCAATGCATGTTTTGTGACTACAGGATTGAGGGTGGACTCTACTCAATTGAAGACATAAAGAGCTCATTTGGGACTATTCTAATGGAGATTATTTAAAGACCAAAGAAGAAAAGGAAGAAGGAAGCAAAGAAAGAAGAAAGCAGAAGAAAGAAAGCAAGAAAAAAAGAAGAGACAAAGGGCTGACCGGTCGTGACCGGTCGGCCAAGGAAGCCAGACCGGTCAGTGACCGGTCAGCCATGCATGTTGGACACTACTGAAGAGGACCGACCGGTCATGACCGGTCGGTCATTGTTGCTGGAAAATTGTTGAGGGCGTCCGACCGGTCATGACCGGTCGGACATGCTTGCTGGACCAAGGATGAATAGGCCCGACCGGTCTTGACCGGTCGGGCATACTTGCTGGAATGACTCTCTATTGAGGCCGACCGGTCATGACCGGTCGGCCATGAGTACGAACTTAGAAACTTCTAATTGCATCCCGATTTTCTCTGCGCTGCGTAAGTGTTACGCACTTTCTCGATTCTTCCGAAGTGGGGGAGCCTCCAGACTATAAAAAGACACCTAGGGATTGTTCCTAGAGAATCCTAGAAGGGTTCAAGTGAGGTTGGAGACTGTGGAAGTGAAGATTGGAGTTTCACAACTCCTTTTGGTTTGCTTTGCTGTTTTCATGCTTTTTGTAGTTGTTTCATGTTTCCTTGGATCATGAGCAGCTAAACCTCTTAGCTAGGGCTAAGAGGTGAAGCTTGTAGTGAATCCAAGATGTTTTAATTCGTAGTTAAGTGGTTTTAGTTTGGAATTCATGATTATGAACTAAGGTTTGAAGTTTATACAAGTTTTTAAGTAATTTTTCTTAGTCTTGTGATGACTCATGGATGTTTGGATGAATTACTTATCTTCTTAATTTGTTTGCAACGGTATAGACCTGTATGATCCGAGGAATCGGAGTGCGCTCTAGTACTAAGTTCTTCATAAAGGGACTTCAGGCCAAAGTTCTATTTTAGTTGATTTTCTGGAATATGTAAGGACTGTGCTGGTGATTTGAATCTAGTTCAAATCCTAATCTAGCCTTGTCTTGTGAGAGGACTTGGGGATGGTTATGATTGAGAATTGGACCTATAGAAAAGGGGAATGACCTATGCAAGTGAGCATGCTCAGCTCATCCTAGATTGAGTGAATCTTATGCATAGAACTTACATATTACAGACTGTTTGGTTTAACAGTTCTATCATCCGACTAGACAGACAGGAATGTCGGTTCTAGTTGAGAGAATAAGAAACCACAGCGGATTGAACATTAAGGATTGCTACAAGTGGATCCTTGAAACCCTAGTATCCTCTTATAATTACTTACTCTCGATTTAATTCAGCTTTTGTTACTCATATCAACTTTATACATCAATCGGATTAGTAGACTTCAATAAACACTTGTGGATGAATTTGTGAGATCCTACATAGTCCCTGTGGATCGACCTCGGTCTTACCGAGATTATTACTACATCGCAACCCTACACTTGGGGAAGCGAACAGAAGGACCTTCTAAAGGGTCTGATGCTCAGGCCGAAGATGCTGGGGCCGGTCCATCTAAGGGTGCCGAGGATTGATACATATATAGTTTTTTTTTTTTTTTGAAGCTTTGCTGAGGCTTTCTTATGTAACTTATACAACTCTATTCATCGTTCATATGCCCTTTTGAGGCCTTTTCCATTTTGCTGATTATCTTTCCAATTTCTTTTTTGGTTGGATTTTTTATTACACGGGCCAAATGAAAGGACCGTGTAATTTTAGCGACTAGGCCGACCTGCCGTTTCGCTCTACTATCTTGTTTTATGGTTTTATGACTACAAGCATATGTCGGGCCCTTGATCATTCAAGATCATTCCAACTATGTGTGGTGTGGGAAATCCTGGCCTTTGCGACCTAGTGGTCGGTACCAAACTTTCCTAACTCATGTCTTAGGATCATGCTGTTAATGTCAGATTCTGTAACGAGATCCTCCGGCTTTGCTCCTTCACTCCATCAGGGATTTCGCCACCAGACCTGAAGCAAGACAGCAAATAAGGGTGGCTGGGGCTCAGCCGTTAGCCCTCCGATGCTTAAGTTAGGCCACAATAAGAAGAGAAGCCAAGCAAAACGGAACCAAGATTGAATGAAGTGTGCGTACCTTTCTCCTCATGGAGTCACTCCCTTATATAGATCTGAGGCTAGCCAATTTTGTTACATAAGATATCGAAATCCCGATGATATCGCGTACGATACTGAAATCTCGCTGATTTCGGAGGACAAGATCCTTATCCTCAAAGATAGTATCTATCCTAATAACTCCTTCCGGCAATCACGTTTCTTGATAGCAATCTGAGATTCGGAACCACCAGAGAAGATAAGCCCAAAGACCAACCTATACAGGCTGTTGATCGACATGGTAATAGCGCTGATTGCTCATAGTTGGAGTCATAGCTACCGAAAAGGAAGGAGACGCCGAAAGGAAGAAGACCATCCGAACCAAAAGACTCAGGACTACTCTGATGTCGGGAGTTGCTCGTGTCAGGGGTGCTCGCTTCCGTGAACTGCGACCCCTCCTGACGAGCCCGAGCAGAGCTGCTCGCACCCTATAGATGCGACCTCTTATGAAGAGCACGAGCCGAACTGCTCGCATCAGGGATGCGCGACCCCTTCTGAGGAGCACGAGCCGAGCTGCTCGCATCAGGGATGCGTGACCCCTTCTGAGGAGCACGAGCCGAGCTGCTCGCATCCAGGAGACGCGATCCCTTTTCGCGAGTACGACCTGGACTCCTCGCATTCATATGGTCACGATCCTTCACTTCTTGTCAGATTGTATTAGCCTACAACAGAAGCCCCCCAAACCCTTGGTATTGAAGAACTATGCCAAGGGTTTGCTAGTGTTGACAGCTGGGTTCTGGGAGACAATCGCGCATGATTCACTTATCGTGCTTCCGCATTTATGATGACCAGCTTTTGCGCAGCTTTCTCTGCCGCCAGAGATGAAGCGTCAGGTGCCACGTGTTTCCGTATTTAATGCTGGCGTCCGTTCGTCTGACGTGCCGGATGAGAATCTGCCGCGTGTCCAGCAAATCAAGCGGAATGATTGCGTATAAATATCGGACTTAGAGAAATTCCTTCATTTCCGAATTCCATTGCTGCAGAGTTTTCTTCTTCTTCTTCCTTCTCTATTCTGGAGTAAAAAACCTCTTTACGGAGGTACCCTTCTTTCTTTTCTCTCATTCATTTCATCTTCCATCCCCTTTTTATAATGGCGGAAATCTCTGACGAAGAGATTGTTCCTCTGGGAGATGAAACCCCTGACTCCTCTGAATCCAATAACGCCAGAGTACCGGCTGGGAGGTATTCTGCCTCCGGTTACTCTTCCATCTTGACGGAGGAAAGACTCTCTAACCTTAGAGAGGTTTATAGGGTTCCAGACTCTGTTTTATTTAGACTGCCTGGGAGAGGGGAGACAGCCGATGCACCACCGCCTGGGTGTGTGGCTGTTTATGAATACTTCTTCAAAGTGGGCGTACGCCTTCCCCTCCACCCCTTTATTCGAAACTTCCTCCGTCTCTACAAGATTGCCCCGGGCCAACTTATAGTTAACGGCTGGCGGGTTCTTCTAAGTGCTTTCGTCCTTTGGAAGCAGGCGGGTAACGAGGAGTTAACCGCTGAGGAATTTTTGAGGTTATTCCAGCTGAAGAAGGCGCCAGCTAGCGAGGGTTGGTACTACCTCTGCTTCTGGCACCGGAATAACTTCATTTTGGGGAACCCTTCTTCCAACTGCCCGGGATGGAGAAAGAAGTGGTTCTATGCCTCCGGTAACTGGGAGTCCGAGATGGGATCCGACCCCAAAGGCCATAATGTTAATCGCCATTTTGGCGAAGGTGGGTTAAGTGCCTGTTTACTTGTCCGAAAGGAAACAATAGCCTTGCTGTATTGACGATTTAATGAACTTTCTTTTTTTTTTTTTGCTCGCAGGAATTCCAATTGGTGTGAAGCCAAATCTGCGAGGAGGGCTCAACGAAAAACTTGTCAAAGTCTACAAGCTCCCTGCGGCTGCGCGCCACGTCAACACTGCACTAGAACTTCGTCATCTTTGCGCAGCGGGTCTCACCTTCCGAGAAGAGATGACGAATGTTGGCGATAAGAGAGGCGCACTGGGGGTACTTCCCCGGCTGAAGGGCACTGCCTCGAAGAGGCAAAAGAAAACTGCGGGGGGTCCTTCAAATGCGCCTACTCCCGCAGAGGGGCCTGCTCGCGGACCCCAAACCGCCTCTGGAGGAGTCGCGAGCACTTCTCGTACGACCGCGACCCCTCCGGTCAACGCGACCCCTCTCTCCACCGTACCCCCGCCAGCTGACCTTCCTCGCCCTCCAATCATCGAGGTAGCCGACAACTCACCGAAAGGTGATCGGAGAGGGGGAGGCCTCCCTCCAAAGGGGCCTTCAAGCGAGCCTACTACTGCTGGCGAGTTGTTGATGCCCGTCCCTGGCGTCGCGAGTGCTCGCGACTCGGGGCCCAAGGAGATGGTCGTAGCCCAGGCTTCGGGCTCGGGGACTTTTGTCATTCCTCCACACTTGCATCCAATATGCGAGTTTATGTTTGACAAAATTTCCCCCAACTCCTTTGGGAGTCTCCCCGAACCAAGCCCTGAAACCCTCTCCACCGACATCGGGGTGAGATTGTTGCAGGTAACTACACGATTCGTGTTTTTCGTCTCTGATAAGGTGGATTGCTTTAATTTACTTCCTTTCTCACACACATGTATTTTGTTTTATATAGAGCTTGGATCTCACGCTTCGAGTCAGACGTGACATCGAAGCAGCTCGCCGCAGCGTGGAGGATGCGGAGAAGAAGAAGAAGATGATGGAAGTCGAGGTCCAAGGGAGGGACCGCTTGGTGAAGGCCTTGGAGGTTCAAATCTCCAAGTTGGACGAAGAGAAGAAGATTCTCCTGATCAAGATCCAATCCCTGACTGAGCGCTTTCAGTCAGTGGACCTCCAGCTCGCAAAGCTTCAAGAGATCCATACTAAGAGCGAGAAGGAGAAGGAGATTTTTCGCAAGGATAAGGTCCAGCTTGAAGAATGGCTCAAGGATGCTCGGACCAAGTTCGAGGAGGCTCGGACCCAGCTCGGGGAGGCCCAGAAGCGACTTAATCAGCTGAAGGATGACTCCATCCACTGGGAGGAAGAGCGAGTGGCTCTCGTTCAGATGGTATCTGATGAGGGTCCTCGCGCAGTTCAGGAGTTTCGTACTTCTCAACTTTATGACGAGGAGCGATACGATGCGTACATCGCTGGTCGCGATTTTGCGGTCACGGTTATGCAGCTAATTGCTCCAACTTTTAACGTTGAGGAGTTCGACAGAGTGGCATTCGAGGTTGCAGCTAAAGAACGGGCTGCTGCTGAGAACGAAGTCACCGGGGCAACAGATGCTGCTCCTACTCCTGAAGCTGGTCCTGAAGCTGAGAGCCGCGAGCCTGCGCAAGAGGATGACCAACCCTGACCTCGGCAGCTTCCCATATTATGTATATTTTTTTTTTTTTTTTAAAGAGAAGAGATCTGTAATTGTAAGGTCATTATTTTAATGAACACTTACTTTTTTAGTATTGTGTATTCTTCTCTTTCCTTCATTGTTGCTTTGTGTTGATCCCATTTGATTCATCAGGGGATGCGACCCAATGCGAGCACGAGCTTCGCTGCTCGCGATTTTAGAGTGCATGACTGCGAATTCGATCACGAGCCACAGTGCTCGCGATTAGGGTGCATGACTGCGACCCTATTCAAGCATGCGCTATGCTGCTTCGCATTTTGGAAATGCGATCTCTTTCATCAGTTGCGAGCAACTAGCTCATAAAAGAAATAAAGACTCAATCCGGGGGTCGCGTGACCATGTCCACGTTGAGATAGACTGATCTATCGATTGAGATTTCGATCCTACCAAGGGCAGAAGGTTGGTCAAGAGATGGTATACATTCTCTTCAGGGCTTGTTCAGGTCCATGTAAATGGAGAAGCAACCAACTAGTAACGACTTCAGTCCTACCAAGGGTAGGCAATTGGCCAAGAGGATGTGTAAGCATTCTCTTCAGGGCTATCCAGGTCCATGTAAATGGAAAAGCAACCAACTGATATCTTCTATTTTATTCATAAAATGTTGTAATGAACTACATCGAATCTAAGGATAGTATCGTAGCAAATGCTCCACGTGCCAAGGGCGACGTACGGGCTTCCCCAGCATGTCCTCAAGATAATAAGTACCGGGTCGCACAACCCTGATAACCCGATACGGGCCTTCCCAATTTGGATCCAATGAACGGGCAGGAACTCCAAGATTTTTCCTTAATACCAAATTTCCGGGTTGGAAGGATCTGGGCCGAACCCTAGCATTTCGATATCGAGCAATACGTTGTTGATACGCTGCCACTCGCACTTGAGAAGCATTTCTTCGCTCTTCCAGGAGATCAAGATGAAGTCGAAGGTTTTCGTGATTGCTCGCGGGATCGTACTGCTCGATCCGATATGAGGGGACTTGAATTTCCACCGGTACCACTGCGTCAACACCAAATGCTAAGGAGAAAGGAGTTTCACCTGTTGACGTACAAGCCGTGGTTCTATAGGCCCATAATACCTCTGGCAGAAGTTCTGGCCACACCCCTTTACATTCACCTAGCTTGGTCTTTAAATGGTGCTTTATTATTTTATTCACTGCCTCGACCTGCCCATTCGCCTGAGGATGATATGGAGAAGTGCGGAGATTACGTATTTTCCATTTGTCGCAAAATTCATCAAAGGCTGCGTTGTCGAACTGCGTTCCGTTATCGGTAATTATAGTATGAGGAAGCCCGAAACGACATATGATATTTCTCCATATAAACTTAGTAGTTTGTTTTTCAGTAATCTTGGCTAACGGTTCTGCCTCGGCCCATTTGGTGAAATAATCAACCGCCACGATCGCGAACCTATTCTGTCCTTTTCCCATAGGTAAGGGCCCGATGATATCGATCCCCCACTGGGAAAAAGGCCAAGGGCTATCAACTGGGGTCATCCGCTCAGACGGTACACGAGGTATGGGTAGATATCGTTGACACTTGTCGCATTTTTTAGAAAATTCGATGGCGTCTGCTTTCATCGTGGGCCAATAATATCCTTGCCTCATCGCTTTATATGCCAGGGATCGCCCCCTGGGATGATTACCACATGCCCCCTGGTGTATCTCATCTAGAACACGATGTGCTTCTTCTGGATGAAGACACCTTAGATATGGCAAGGAGAAGCTTTTTCGCAACAATATTCCATCTTGTAAGGTGTACCTGGCAGCTCGAAGCCGAATTTGTCTCGCAGCTTTCTTGTCTTCTGGTAGGTATCCATCTCTGAGGTAAAGGATGATAGGATCCATCCAGCATGGAGACGATTGTACTGATAGAACTTGCTCTAGAGTCACTTGGTCGATACTCAAGTTCTGACGATGTTCGATGGGGATCGAATGTGATAACTCCGATTCCGGCGCAGAAGCGAGTTTTGCCAAGGAATCGGCAAGTTGGTTCTGCTCGCGAGGGATATGAATTATTTTATAAGTCTTCAACTTAGCGAGCAGGATGAGGACACGAGACTTGTATAAGGCCATTCTTTCTTCTTTGGCTTCGAATTCACCAAGAACTTGATTGACAATGAGCTGGGAGTCGCTATGAATTATCAAATTCTGGACTGCGAGTAGAATGGCCAGTTCGAGGCCAACAATTAGGGCCTCATATTCTGCTTCATTATTGGAGATGCGAGATTCGAAACGCAGAGCGTATTGAAAATGCGACCCGTCGGGAGCCGCTAAAATCAGGCCCGCTCCACTACCGGTGGCCCGTGACGACCCGTCCACGAAGAGCGACCATGGAGGCTGGTCGCCGGTCATGACATTATCTTCAGAAGAATACGTAAATTCGGCTATGAAGTCAGCCACGGCCTGGCCCTTGACTGCGGCCCTAGGACAGAATGAGATATCGTGCTCACTGATTTCGACCGCCCACTTAGTTAAGCGCCCGGAAGCCTCAGGTTTTTGAAGGACTTGTCGTAGTGGATGATTTGTTGGTACTAAAATAGCATGGGCTTGAAAGTAAGGTCGCAGTTTTCGAGCCGCCGTGACTAAGGCTAGGGCCAGTTTCTCCATATCAGAATACCTATTTTCTGCATCGACCATTGCTCGACTGATATAATAAACGGGCCTTTGCACCCCGGAATCTTCTCTTATTAAAGCGGCGCTAACAGCCGTGGAAGACACAGATAAATAAAGAATGAGTTGCTCATGAGCTACAGGTTTAGATAAAATGGGAGGAGTGCTCATGTATTGCTTCAGTTGTTGGAAAGCTTCTTCACACTGAGGTGTCCACTTCCAATCAGATTTGGCCGTTGCACGAAGGAGTTTGAAGAAGGGCAAACACTTGTCAGATGCTCGCGAGATGAACCTATTCAATGATGCGATGCGACCTGCCAGACGCTGAACGTCCTTCAGAGTAACAGGGGATTTCATCTCTATCAATGCTTTAATCTTTTCAGGATTTGCCTCAATTCCACCCTGGCCAACCATGAACCCAAGAAATTTTCCTGCAGACACTCCAAACGCGCATTTTTCTGGATTTAACTTCATTTGATACTTCCTCATCAGATCAAAAGCTTCTCGAAGATCTGAAATGTGGTTATCTTCAACGATGCTTTTCACGAGCATATCGTCGACATAAACTTCCATATTCCTACCGATTTGAGCAGCGAACATTTTGTTGACAAGACGTTGATAAGTGGCCCCTGCATTTTTAAGACCAAACGGCATTACCTGGTAGCAATATAGTCCTCGATCTGTGATGAAGGCAGTATGCTGGCTATCAGGTGGATGCATCATAATCTGGTTGTAACCAGAATAAGCATCCATAAAGCTGAGGAGAGCATGTCCAGCTGTCGAGTCGACCAACTGGTCGATCCGCGGTGTCGGAAAGCTATCTTTGGGGCACGCTTTGTTCAAATCTGAATAGTCGACACACATCCTCCATTTGCCATTAGCTTTCCGGACGAGAACTACGTTTGCGACCCACTCTGGGTAGTCAACTTCCTTTATGAAATTAGCCGCGAGTAGCTTTTCGACTTCAGTTTTGATTGCCATTTGTCTTTCTGCAGTAAAGGCACGTCGACGCTGATGTACGGGTTTATGCTTCGGGTCAATGTTGAGACGATGTGCGATGACATCAGGATCGATGCCTGGCATATCTTTATGAGACCAAGCAAACACATCCTTGTATTCGGTGAGGAAACTGATCAAATTTTCACGATGGACAATGGTCAAGGAGGACCCGATGCACACGATCTTAGATGGATCGTCTTCGGTCAGGTGGATCGCCACTGTTTCCTCTCCTGGAGTTCCCGACTTCAGAGCATTTTCTCTCGGATCCAACGAGGTGGTCGAGGGAACACCGGGCGATCCTTGAGTTATTTCCAGGACGGGCGTCGCTTGAGCCTTCTTTCGATCTTGGAGGGCTATCTGGTAACAGGACCGTGCCTCCTGCTGACTTCCTCGTACGACCCCGATGCCATTTGGGGTTGGAAATTTAACACACAGATATGAAGGGTGCAAGGCCGCTCCAACCTTAGTCAAAGACGGCCGCCCCAAAATGGCGTTATATGCTGATTTTCGATCTACGACGAGGAAGTTTATGAAGACGGTGGTCTTCGTCGGACTCTCTCCAAAAGTAACTGGGAGATCGATGCTTCCTTCGGGTGTTACTACTTCTCCTCCAAAACCGACGAGGGGGGTCGACACTGGCTTGAGGAGGCTTCTGGAAAGTGCCATTTTGTTGAAAGCCTCCAGGTACAGAATGTCGGCTGAGCTACCTGTATCCACCATAATCCGATGAGTCAGATAATTTGATACCTTCAATGTGACTACGATAGAATCTTCATGAGGGAAGTGGATTCCCGCTGCATCTTCGAGGGCGAAAGAAATTGGAGGATGGCTCGCTTTTGATGAGCTGGACGTCTGTTCCAGCCAATAAATTTGCTGGGGTTCTTTGGACGCCTTTCGAGCGTATGCCTTTCTTGAAGCTTGAGAGTCACCCCCACAAGCTGGTCCTCCGACGATAGTGCGAATTTCTCCAGTGGGCTCAGCGTCCTCTTGATCGGTTTGATGATGAGATGGTTCCTTCTGGCGAGATGAGGTCTTCGCCCTTTCTGGTGATCGATTTTTACGAGCAACATAATCTTGGAGATGGCCTTTTCGAATAAGGGCTTCGATATGGTCTCGTAGAGAGATACAGTCCTGGGTCCTATGCCCGTGATCTTTGTGAAAGTAACAGAACTTGCTCTTATCCCTCTTCTCGGGATCGGATTTGATCTTTGCGGGCCACTTCACATATGGCTTGTGTTTAATCTCCATTAGAACCTTTTCAGGGGACCGATTAAGAGGAGTGTAATTATGATATTTACCAGAGTAAGGCTTCCTGGGAGAACGATCGCGCTGATCACGACGGTATTTCTTATCTGTAGAAGAAGTTCCTTCTGGCTTGCGTTTCTTACTTTGTACTCCATGGCGTGTCAATGCGACTTCTTCCGCATTGATATATTTCTGAGCTTTGGCTTGGAATTCCGCCATAGTTTTCGGCGGGCTTTTATCTAAGGCAAACCTGAATTTCTCGCTTGTTATTCCAGCGATGAGGGCTGTGAGACCCTTTTCTTCAGTGTAACTCTCGGTTTGAACGGCTTCAGCAGTGAACCGTACTGTGAACTCTTTTATTGTCTCCCCATGTTGCTGTTTCAGATTCATCAGATGGGAGGCCGGCTTCTTAATGCGAATACTTCCCATGAATTGAGAAAGAAATATTTCCGATAATTGAGAAAAGGAACTGATGGAACGAGGCTTTAACCCCCGAAACCACGTACGAGCCGCTTCTTTCAATGTAAGGGGAAAAGCCCTACACATGATTTCTGAACCATGTCCCTCCAACTCCATGAGGGACCTGTATGTTTCCAAATGTTCCAGAGGATCGCCAATGCCTGTATACGGAGCGATAACAGGCGCTCGATACTTTCTGGGCAACGGGGCTTCCATGACCTCGCTAGTGAAGGGAGATTCAGATTGGTGTATCGCCGCCGTAACGGCAGATGGTCGATTTGCCTGGTATCGCTGTTCCATGACATCAAAACGATCTTGGATTCTCTTGAGATCTCCTTCCCATGGTAGGGTATAGCTAGATGTTTCGGCGGTGGAGCCTTGCGGTTGAGGTTGTCGAGACGAACTGGAATGTATGGAATGTGGAGACAGTACAGGGGGATGGCCGCCGAGTGGCGGGGCCTGTGGTTCGTCCATAGAATGTCTGGAGGCTACCGGTATGGGTTGTGGTGGTAATCCTCCGGAGGGTTGTTTTTGCGGTTCAGGGAAGTGTTGATCTAGCCGACTTGACAGTGCCTGAACTCCGGCATTTAGGGTTAGGAGAGTGTTGCCGAGGAAACGCAAGACATCATCTTGATTTCCAGAGGCCTCCAATAATGGGTTCGTTGATGGCATATTTTGGGCTCCTTGAGGGATATCGGTCGGAACGGGTGGGAGGGCAGGTACGGATTCCGTCTCATCAGGTGGAGGTGGTGCCTGCCTCGAAGCTGAAGGATGAACCGCCTTTTTAGGAGGCATCAGTGAAGGATTTTAATCGGTGGTTAACACGATTGATTTTGACGATCAAGTCGTTCCCACAGACGGCGCCAAACTGTTAATGTCAGATTCTGTAACGAGATCCTCCGGCTTTGCTCCTTCACTCCATCAGGGATTTCGCCACCAGACCTGAAGCAAGACAGCAAATAAGGGTGGCTGGGGCTCAGCCGTTAGCCCTCCGATGCTTAAGTTAGGCCACAATAAGAAGAGAAGCCAAGCAAAACGGAACCAAGATTGAATGAAGTGTGCGTACCTTTCTCCTCATGGAGTCACTCCCTTATATAGATCTGAGGCTAGCCAATTTTGTTACATAAGATATCGAAATCCCGATGATATCGCGTACGATACTGAAATCTCGCTGATTTCGGAGGACAAGATCCTTATCCTCAAAGATAGTATCTATCCTAATAACTCCTTCCGGCAATCACGTTTCTTGATAGCAATCTGAGATTCGGAACCACCAGAGAAGATAAGCCCAAAGACCAACCTATACAGGCTGTTGATCGACATGGTAATAGCGCTGATTGCTCATAGTTGGAGTCATAGCTACCGAAAAGGAAGGAGACGCCGAAAGGAAGAAGACCATCCGAACCAAAAGACTCAGGACTACTCTGATGTCGGGAGCTGCTCGTGTCAGGGGTGCTCGCTTCCGTGAACTGCGACCCCTCCTGACGAGCCCGAGCAGAGCTGCTCGCACCCTATAGATGCGACCTCTTATGAAGAGCACGAGCCGAACTGCTCGCATCAGGGATGCGCGACCCCTTCTGAGGAGCACGAGCCGAGCTGCTCGCATCAGGGATGCGTGACCCCTTCTGAGGAGCACGAGCCGAGCTGCTCGCATCCAGGAGACGCGATCCCTTTTCGCGAGTACGACCTGGACTCCTCGCATTCATATGGTCACGATCCTTCACTTCTTGTCAGATTGTATTAGCCTACAACACATGCCGATTCTCTATGGTGTGAAAAACCTGGTCTTTGCAACCTGATGGTCGGTACCAGACTATCCTAGCCCATACTCGGCCCTCATATGATGTGGCAGGTCATTCCTCTTACAACCAACCTTAGGTCACCTTTGAAGGAGGCCTCGTGTATGTCGAATTTGGCATAAAGAAGAGCAGAAAAAATTTCTTTCTTTATTGAAATAATAGTTCGGGGTTTACCATATAACCCGCATACCATTTGAGGATTCCTGACCTATTTATGGATAGTAAATTTTGAGGCGATCAGCATTCCATGGGTGCGGTAGAGGTCGTCCTTTTCTCGAGCCAGTAGGTGCCGGAGCGAAATGAGCTGAGCACTTTATACGGGCCCTCCCAATTGGGGCCGAATGCGCTTGCTCCTTCTTTGGCATCTTTTCTTACTTTTCGAAGAACGAGGTCGCCTGCTCAAACGTCATATCTTTACTCGTGAGTTGTAATATCATCGAACTCTTTGCTGATACACGGCCATGCGAAGCTGTGAAGTTTCCCTTACTTCCTCGAGTAGGTCGAGGTTCATTCGTAATCGATCTTCGTTTTGATCAGATTGTTGATGACTTGTTCGATTAGTAGGCATTCCGACCTCCACAGGAACCACCGCTTCCGCTTCGAAAGCTAAGAGAAAGGGGGTTTCTCCGGTAGTGGACCGAGCTATGGTCCTGTAGGCCCAGAGTACTTCAGGGAGTTCTTCCGACCATGCACCTTTCCTTTCTCCAAGTTTTGTTTTGAGATGATGCTTGATGATTTTATTGACATCTTTGACCTGCCCATTGGCTTGTGGATGGTGAGGAGAGGAATACACATTCTTTATACCTAAACTGCTGCAAAACTTACGAAATCTTTCGTTGTTGAATTGCCGTCCATTGTCAGTGACTATAGTGTTAGGAATCTCGAATCGACATACGATCGACCTCCAAATGAAGTCGGTCATTTTTTTCTCGGTAATAGTAGCTAGCGGTTCCGCCTCCGCCCATTTTGTGAAGTAATCGACGGCAACGATAGCATATTTCACCTGTCCTTTACCCATTGGGAGAGGACCAATGATGTCGATCCCCCACTGAGCGAACAGCCACTGCCCAGACATGGAAGTGAGCTCTTCAGGCAGTAAATGGGGGACTGGGGCGAATCGTTGGCACCTGTCGCACCTTTTAACGACCTCTCGGGCATCTTGCTGAATAGTGGGCCAGTAGTATCCTTGCCGGACCACTTTTTGTGTGAGGGCCCGACTCCCAGAATGATTGCCACAACTTCCCGAATGGATCTCTCGCAATACATAATTGGCCTCCGCTGGGCCTACGCATCGTAGGCATGGAAGGGAAAATCCCTTCTTGTAGAGGACTCCGCTTATCATCGTATACCGGGACGATCTGTAGCGGATCTGCTGAGCTTCTTTTCAATTTTCAGGCAACTCACCTAGTTGTAAAAATTGGATGATGGGATCCATCCAGCTCTGAGTTGTTGAAACTGGGAAAACCCTGATCGGTTCTTCATGAAATATGCTTCGCTGAGGGAGGAATTCGACAGGTGTTGTTTTATCGAGCTCGTCATCCGTAGTGGATGAGGCTAATTTTGTGAGAGAATCAGCGTTAATATTTTCCGTTCTTGGGACCTGAATGATCTCGTAATGATCAAAATGGGACAGCAGCTCCTGGGTTTTCTCGAGATAAGTGGACATCTTATTTCCTTTTGCCTGATACTTCGCGGTTGTATGTCCGACCACTAGTTGCGAATCGCTGTGCACCGTTAACGCCCAAACCCCTATCTCCGAGGCAAGCCGAAGACCAGCTAGAAGGGCTTCGTATTCGGCTTCGTTATTCGAGGCTCGGAACCCAAACCAAAGCTCATACTGAACTCTCACGCCATCTGGTGAAGTCAAGATGAGGGCTGCTCCGCATCCTTGTGAATTGGAGGATCCATCGACGAACAGTGACCAGGTGGTGGCAACGTGATCATTTTCTGAAGGGTCCTCCAAACGTTCCTTTTCTGGGAGTTGGTCCAGCTCATTACTGCTCTGATCCGCAGGAGGTCCGGTCAACTCGACAACGAAGTCGGCCATGGCCTGGCCCTTGATTGACGTGCGAGGCCGGTACTATATGTCAAATTCGCCGAGCTCAACGGCCCATTTAACAAGTCGACCTGAGGTTCTCGGCTTCTGTAGTACTTCTTGTAACGGCTGGTCAGCCAACATGGCTATGGGGTGTCCTTGGAAATATGGCCTCAGTCGCCTGGCCGAAATGATCGGTGTTAAGGCTAACTTCTCGATGTTAGGGTATCGCATTTCTGTGTCGAGTAGGGCTTTGCTGACGTAGTAAACGGGCCTTTGTATCCCTCCGTCGTCACGAATTAGAATCGAACTGATTGCCGCTGGAGACACCGCTAAGTACAGAAGCAGTTCCTCTCCTAGCATTGGTTTCGACAACACAGGCGGAGAACCAAGATAGGCTTTCAACTCGATAAAAGCCTGCTCGCATTCTGAAGTCCAGGTCGTGTCCTTGCTTTTACGGAGTTGCCCGAAAAAAGGGAGACATCGATCTGTAGCTCTTGAGACGAACCTGTTGAGGGCCGCCATTCTTCTTGTAAGACGCTGGATCTCCTTTACGGTGCTAGGTGAGCTCATGTCAATGAGAACCCGAATTTTTTCTGGATTGGCTTCAATTCCTCGTTGATTCACCATGAACCCGAGGAATTTTTCGGCACCCACAGCGAAGGCACATTTACTGGGGTTGAGTTTCATTTGATACTTCCTCAACGTGTCGAACATGGTAGGAGGTCATCGACGTGGTTCGCGGACAATTTGCTCTTAACGAGCATGTCGTCTACATATACTTCCATAGATTTTACCGAGCTGATCCGCGAGCATCTTGTTGACTAAGCGCTGGTACGTTGCTCCCGCGTTTTTTAGTCCTAAGGGCATCACCTTGTAGCAATAGAGGCCCTAATCCGTGACAAATGTGGTCTTTTGCCTGTCAGGGGTGTCCATTTGTATTTGGTTATATCCAGAGTAAGCGTCCATAAAGCTGAGGAGCTCGTGACTTGAGGTTGCGTCAACAAGCTGATCTATCCTGGGCAGTGGGAAGCTATCTTTTGGACAAGCCTTGTTCAGGTTGGTGTAATCTACACAGACTCTCCATTTTCGGTTGGCTTTTTTGACTAAGACGACGTTAGCGAACCAATCTGGGTAACGTATCTCTTGGATGAATCCTGCCTTGCGCAGTTTCTGCCCTTCTTCCTCGATTACCATATACCTCTCCACGTTAAAAGAACGCCTTTTTTGATGGACAGGTCTGAAGGTTGGGTCGACGTTTAGCCGATGAACCATCACCTCCGGACAGAATCCGGGCATATCTTCATGAGACCATACGAAGACATCTGTATGCTCTTTAAGAAAAGTGGTTAATCCATCTCGCACATGGCTCTGCAATCGAGACCCGATCTTCACGATCGGGTCGGGTCGGTATCCCACAGTGGGACTTCATCCAATTCTTCGGTGGGTGAACCACGCTCTCCCTCTTCCTCCCTTAGGTCCATGGGTGTAGAGTGGGAGACAGCTGAAATTAAACTCTTACTTCTTCCTCGTAGGGTGAGATCGTAACAACGACAAGCTTCTTGCTAGTCTCCTTTGACCGTGCTGACCCCGTTGTCGGTTTCAAACTTCATTGCCAAGTGGTAGATAGAAACAACAGATTTGAGAGCCCGCAGGGTGGGGCGGCCGATGATAGCGTTATAGGCGGAAGGGGTGTCTACAACAAGGAAATTGACCATAATCATTTTTTGATCGGGTTCTTCCCCTGTTGTGACTGGAAGGGTTATTTGACCTTCGGGCATGACGTTATCCCCTGTAAAGCCTGTAGAGCGGTCTTAACCGACCTTCGCCTGGATCGGTCGATCTTCATCTTATCAAAAGCCATGGTGTATAAGATGTCTGTTGAGCTTCCTGTGTCGACCATCATTCTGTGGAGTTTTTTGTTAGCAACTATCATCGAGACGACCAGGGAGTCGTCATGTGGATGTAGGACTCCTCGGGCGTCCTCTTCGGTGAATGTTATTGCGCGTGAAGTGACTGTGGCCACTTTCGAAGGACGGTTAGTGATGTATATGGAGGCCCCTGGTTGCGACGTTCTTCCCCGTCGTACGTAGTTCTTACAGGAATTACTGGAATCTTCGGTGGATGGTTCGCCAAAAATCATGTGGATTTCTTCCACAGGGTTGTTGTCATTTTGCTCCTCGGTCTGATCTATAGCCCTCCGGTCATCCTGACGCTGGGCTATGTAGTACTTTAAGAATCCATGTTGAATAAGGATCTCTATTTGTCACTTGAGGTCGAAACAATCCACAGTGTTGTGACCATGGTCTTTGTGGTATAGGCAGTACCTCGATTTCGACCTTCTAGTTAGGATCGGTTTTTATTTTTGCAGGTTGTTCAAACACGTGCTTATTTTTTTCTGCCAAGTACACTTGCTCGATTGTTTTGTTGAGTGGCGTGTATTTCTCGAATCGTGGTGTCGGAGTCTTGGTTCCTCGGGTAGAGTTATTTCGACCAGGCGACCGGCGCTCGTGCCTGTGCTTTTTCGAGCTGCTTCCTTCTTGACAATCTTTACTTTTGGTGGACGTTCTGTGTGCGTTGACCAACTCCTCTGCGTTGATGTGTTTTGCCGCCCTATCTAAAAATTCTATTGCGGACCGAGGTGGCTCTTCTCCAACGGACTAAAGGAATTTTCGGTCGCGTAGTCCTCCAATCATGGTATGAAGCAATACATCTTGTGAAAGATTTTCTACTTGTACTACTTCAGCATTAAAACGCGCGAGGTAGTCTTTCAACGACTCGTCTTCTTTTTGCTTGACTGCAGCGAGGTGTGTTGAATGTTTCCTCAGGTCAGTACTCCCAATGAATTGCGTAGCGAAGGCTCTGCTCAATTGAGAGAAGGAGCTGATTGATTTAGGCTTTAGGTTGCGAAACCAGGTCCACGTTGAGCTCGTTAGTGACAAGGGGAAAACTTTACACATGATGTGCCCACTGGCTCCGAGAAGTTCCATTCGGACTTTGAAATTTTCCAAATGTTCCGTTGGATCGCCTATCCCAAAATATTGCTTTAACTGAGGGATCTTAAATCCCCTTGGGAGTGGCTCTTCATGAATTTCTTTAGTGAACGGTGACTCAGAAGAATCAACTAAAGCGTCCACCGCAACAGGTGCCTGAGCTCGTTGTGCCTTTCTAGATATCAAACACTTGCTCGCGGAGCTCTCTCAGCTTAGTTCCAGCGGATTTATGTTGTCTTCTACTCGATCTATGCCATCGCGGTTGGCTCGTTCATGTTCCAAACGAGCCCACCTCCTTTCTTTAAGCTTATTTCGTAGGTCATTTGCGGGTAAGTCCGTTGCTGATCGGGACCTTGTTCTGGTTGCCCGGCTGGCGACCTGGCATTCCTCAACCGGAGCCGGTTGATGTGAATGCTGTTGTGGCTGAGGTTGATGTGAGCATTGAGAATGTTGAGGCTGGGAGTGAGTCTGTTGAGGCTCATCATGGTTCCTACCATCTGGGTTCGGATGAACCAAACCAGTTAAGAGGGCTTTGATTTCATCGAGCCTTTGATCTACATAACCAAAGCATTCGTCAACGCCACCCAACCTCTGGGCGACTCCTCCCACTTGCTCTTCGAGAAGGGACAATCTGATCCCTCGATTGCCAGATCTTCGCTGTCCCCCCTACTGAGCAAGACGGGAAGAGTTTCCACCGAGCTGGAAGGCGGGAGTATTAGGAATAGGACCCTTCGTCCTCAAAATTTGGGGCGTTCGAAGGTCCGGCGATCGCGGGTGCTTTCTCTTTATATTTTCTTTTGCCATCTATGATGAGGACGTCGGGATTGTCTTGAGCGTTTGGGTGAGAACACGGTTTTCCTTTTGAAGGAAAATATAAACAGCGAGATTCCCACAGA
The DNA here is from genome assembly GCA_003013855.2 of Liriodendron chinense. Lineage (NCBI taxonomy): Eukaryota > Viridiplantae > Streptophyta > Magnoliopsida > Magnoliales > Magnoliaceae > Liriodendron > Liriodendron chinense. The sequence continues at coordinate 230,727 of PVNU02001598.1, read as the reverse complement.
CGGCGCCAATCTGTTGATGCTGAAAAATGGTCAACAGACGAGATGAGGTTACCTTCAACTGGTCAGCAGATGAGATGAGGTGACCTCCAACTTGGACGAATGGATGCAATTGATCTCCTGCAGGTGTGCGGTCTGGATCTGGATTGAAGGTTTCCTAAACCCTGTAAAGCACAAAGGAAAGCTAAGGGGGGTGGCTGGGGTCCAGCCGTTAGCACTCCGATGCCTAAGTTAGTTGGATCTTGAAAGATTAAATATCTCTATTTAGATCAGTTTTTGTCTCGTACCTCGATAATGAAGAGGACGTGTCTATTTATAGACCTAAATTGCAGAGTCGTATTCCCTTTTTGAAGTCTTGATTTCAGGGGAGGGAATCTCGGATCTCTGAGATTTCTTGAGCTGTCCCGCAATCTTGGAGATAATTTGTACGTCGGTTTGTGATTCTCCGGATTCTTCTCCTATTATTGGGGCGTAAGCCTAAGATAACGGACTTACGATAACGGAGTCAGCTCGTGAAAATGAGAGGGGTCGGCCTTATGTGGAACATCTAGGAACGTCCCTCATGTTTAAGCCGGGTCGGATTGACCTACCGACCCGTCTTTGGGTCGTACCATCCTGTCTTTAGGTTGGTCCGTAGTTGAACAAGCCGACTCCGACCTGTCCTGAGGTCGTACCGTCCTGTCTTCGAGTCGGTCCATAGTTGAACAAGCCGACTCCGACCCCCACTGAGGTCAGCTCGTATCTTTCCCACAACAGCTGATGTTAAAGCATCTTTATTCATCTTTGCTATAAAAACTAAATGATCTTCAAAAGCATCTATACATCTTAGTTCAATCTTTTTAAAGCTTAAAATGACAATCATCATTAGGCCTACTATGATCATTGCTGTAAAATACCTAAGTTGCTTGTGATGCAAAAATAAAGGGCTCGACATCTTCTTTTATATTTTGCATTAACTTTCCTAGGTTAACATATATCAGATTCGTCTATGGATCGACTACATACCCATTCGAATCTTCTATACGCACCCAATCACAAAAAAAGGTCTTAGTAAACTAAATGTAGTCTAGCATAAGTATTTTTCTAACAATGTTGTAATAAGTGACTTCGTCATCCACAGGATTAGTAACATTGGACCTGAAGTTAGTTATAGCTTTCATTATAACCTTAGAATTTTTTTGTTGCCAGGTTCATTTTATATTTTGATGTATAAAACATGTAACTATTTACCGCATGTGCATTGTATGACATTGCATGTATATTTGGACCGTCGGCAAGCCTCTTCATTTCACAATGACTGAATTTATCCCATAATTGTTCTTTAATCCAAGAGATATAAGCGTTCACATTTTCTACCTGTGATTTGATTTTTCAATTTTGAACTCTTGATGTGAGGCTTTGAATGTATTCCTGATACTTCCTGTGAAATATAATGTAAATGCACTTTAGAGTGAATGCGCGGAAATGTGCATATGTAAATTTAAAACAATAACTTATAATATTATATATTACATACAATTCTCATTCGAAATTCTCAGCTAATTGTCAGAGTACCCATTTACGCACTTGCTGGTACTCTATATTAGCAAGATGATAGGGCTTCCAAATTTTTTTTCCTAAAGGGTAGGCTCCTTTATTATTACCATCATCATTCATGAATGTTCCACGTCTTCGCTCATGACTTCACAACTTATGTAATTTATCTGGCATGTAATGCAAAGAATACAACATTGCTTATTCAATGAGGTAACATTATGAGATAAATCCCTCTGAAAACAACTAATTCACTTCGTATCATTTGTAACTTTTCATCATTCTGAATTAAGAGTAAGCAATCATATTGAGTTATTAAGGATGCTAAGTTATATAATGAATTGACGTATTAATGAATGTAAAAGAGAAATTACCTTTCAAAGGGATATATCCATTTGTATATGACAGGTTCACAAATTAGTGCTTCCTTTACCAAGTGTATGAGGACGTGTACCCTTTTAACAAAGAATACTGAAGGGAAGTACTTCTGGAAAATACATGATGTATTTACAATGTGTCATTTCATTCTCTTAGCACCATACGGTCGGCAATCTTCGAGTATAAAACATTAAAAATATCGAGAGTTGTCTAATAGTGGCATGTAATTGCCTTTGATTATTATCCTTGAATGCATGCATTAGCAGCATCAACAGTAATTGCATAGTAATGTGGTAATAGTGAGACTTTAGGTTTTTTAACTGAAGATTTTGCAATCTCACGTTATGTTTTTATTTTGAACTATATTCAACTAGAGCTTTCAAATCATACAATATTTTACAAATTAGTTCACTTTCTACCCGGGTCAATTCATATGGAACTTTAGGGAAAACATCTATTCCGTTATTTTTATATATCAATAATTTTTTCTTTATCTTCATCTCTCTCGGGTCTAAGCGGGCTTTAAGACCATGGATGCCGCATGTGTGTCCCGCTCAGCGGTAAATTCTTTCCATTTGAGATACACTCCTCTCCAACATGTCAAATCCATCGGATACTGCATGTGTGTCCCGCTTCCTCCTTGGTCCACAATAGCATGTCATTTCATATTTTCCACAATCCACGGTACACTGTACATTCATTTCAATCTCAGTGCTTTAGGAAAAATATCTTAATATTTTTTGCGGTGGACGTTTTCTCCTCGACTTCTTTTCATTAACTTGTTTCCACCTGCTCTCGTTACATTTAGGACAACTCTCATTATGTTCATGCTATATCCAGTACAATATGCAATCATTAGGCCACGAATGAATAATTTAACACTCTATTCACAAACTTTAATTATCTTCTTCGTATTATAAATATTTTCTAGTAAAGTGTTCTCATCTGGAAGTATTATTTTCATAAATTGTAATAACTCATCAAAGCTTTTATGCGACCATTGATGTCTTGTTTTCATGCTTAACAACTCAACTATAACAGATAATTTTGTATGATCTACTCGACACAATGGATAGAGGGTATGTATCACATCCTTCATCATCGTTTTGTACTAAATATGATCCAATGAATCATCATAAATTTAAACATCGTTTGCATCATTACATTCATCCGTGCATGCGACTTCAGTTTCTTCGTCCTAGAAAAAAGTGTTCATGAGCTTCATTAACGATATCGGCTATCCTTAGAAATATATTTTCATTACGATTGATAGCAGACGTACTAGTCTTAGTGGTACTTACAGGTCATTCTCCCAATGATTCTTCATGAAAAATCCATGTCATATAAGACATAACTATACCGTCACAGATTAAATGATCTAAAATTGTATCTAATTATTTTCTCCTTCATGACAAATTATTACAATTAACATAAGGACAAAAATAGTAGTCATCGCCCTTTATGTTCTGACTATTTTCTCTCAAATACGTTATAAAATCCAAAACACCTTTGAGATACTCTTCCGACAACAATGGTTTCATCATCCACTCTTTGCTTGGAATCGTAGGCATTGAATAAGTCATCTATAAGTTGATAGACATATTTATCATATTCAATACAAGATGGACACAAAAGAAACTTTTTAAAGTACGAACAAAGAACTGCATGTATTTATCACATTCGATACATGTCTTATGGAATGCAGTAACTTAAAATATCCTTATTACTCAAACTTAACTGATTATTAAATCAGTAACTCATTTAAGTATGGATAGCTTGTAATGCTTTCATTTACTCATTTAAATACATATGCCAAAATTTTGATAGCATCTCCCTTTATCTCGCTGTATATATTAATATTTCCTTACATTTTCATTGTAAAATATCCACACAACGTGAGGATATTTTATAATGAAAATAAATGAAAGAAACATATCCAACAAGAAATTTAGAGATGAAGCACAGAAAAAGCATCTGCATTTAAATCGGTAAAATGAAAATATTGCAATCTATCAAAGCTTGAATTGTCCAAAAAGAGACATTTTGAGAATTCCTATGCCACCAAAGTCACACTAAATCTATGACTAGTCACATAAAAATGCTCAAATGGGCAACTGGTTATCCTATAATTACACATTATATAATACTTAGATTTTTTCAATCCAATCATAAAATGACTCAAATGCCTTGGTGTCGTAAATCATCATATTGGCCACAGACTAGTGATATATATTATTTCACATCGTCCTACCGCACGCTCACTTCGAGGAACTTTATAAGTGGGCATCCACACCTACAAAGTACGGCAAAAGAGAGATTCGCTTCATCCAGAATCCTTTTTGCAGTTCATATTAAAAAATCATATCTGGAATCTCCCGAAAAGAATATATTTTATTGGCATTCTCATCAAACAAACCTTCATTCACAATAGCATCCTTTAGAAAAAAAATTGATCAAATTGGTCAAGTCTTTGGTCCGACCTAAAGAAGCTAGGCCAGGTAAGTCCAAATGCAATAGCTCTTTAAGGGTGGACCGTGCTTTGGCTACTAAGGGCAATGAAGAAGAGGATATGACCGAAACTTATTTTTTCTACACGGAGGAGAACATTTTAAGACATGAGCCAAAAAAATGAGGCAGATCTAACACTCAACTGGCCCACACCAAAGGAAAAAGTGGACCAAAGAGGCTTTCAATGGTAGATGTTCGATTCCATCTTTCCTGTGGTGTGGTCCACTAGACTTTGGATTTGTTTGGTATATCCTAAAGAAAACAAGGTACTGCACTTGGATAGAATCATCCTAAAAAGATATATATAACCAAGCCTTAGGGAAACTGATTCATTATTTTGATAAATATAATAGATTAATTAGGTGATTTATTCTAAACAATACCAATCATTTTCACAAATGTATTTCCAACAAATCATTTAACCTAATATTATTTACTACATGCAAGTAACATATGTTTAGATGACCATTAAGTTGGTAATCATATCCACTCATATTCTTTTTTCTCTTCACAGTTACTTACAAATAAGGATTTAGAGGAAGCACTAATCTCTCGGACTCCTCTTCAATGCTTTGGAGAAGCTAAAGAGGTTTCATCATTGGTAGCATTCCTTTGTCTTCCCGCTGCTTCATATATTACTGGCCAAGTAATAGCCATTGATGGAGGAGTCTTTATCAATGCTTTTTACTACCAGCTATCAAAGACTGATAAAGTTTAATCTTTGATGGCCTTTAAGATCACATCCAAAGAGAACTAAGTAATTATGTCATCCTTTTTTCTTTTAAGACATGTTAATGGCAATATTTTTCTATGAATGAACTACAGGGTTTGCATATCAACAAGTAGGATGCTTGTAATTAATGCACAAAAGAAGTTTTGGAGAATACATTCCTACATATTGTTATAGTATGTCCAGACTCTTTAAGTGTTGGATTAAGGCCTTTCTTCAATTTGAAGTAATGTTTTGAAAGATCATAAATGAAGTTGCCTACCACTAGAATTTTCTGAGGATGGAAGATGCTATTTTTTTTTTCTTTTTTATAAATGGCCCACAAAACAATGGCTAATGAGATAGTCCAAGGAAAACTGGTGCATATAAGTTGAAAGTGGGTCTAATGTGGTGTGTGCATGAAATCCAAGTCATTCAACAGGTGCATCCATTGTGAAAAAAGAGGCACACAAAAAATCATGTTAATTCTACCATTAAGCATAAATCATAGAGAACTATAAAAAATGACTGAAAAACTAAAAATTCAATTGTTTGGTTCACCTAAACATTAGATTGGCCTAATTCCCAAGTCATCCCATCACCATGATGGGACACACCTATTGCATGGGTTAAGTGATATACACACACCACCGTAGGCCCCACTACCTAAAAAAATAATGAAAAAGTCTATATGTAAAAATATAGATGGTAGGACCCACCTTATGGGTGGATTGGAACGATATTTTATATATAAAATAATCACAGTGAGATGCAACCGATGCATAAGTTGGATGATATATACACATCTCTGCGGGCCCCACATCAAATTTGGAGCTTTTCTATGGTGTGCGTCCACTCCTATTATTCGATCCCCATGGTGTGGCCCACCTAATGATTGGACCGACCAAATTTCTTAGGGTCATGCATAAATGACATGGTACCTGTTGGATGCCCTGTTCACATCACATACATCTTTAACCTATTTTAGTGTATCCATGGAGAAGAAATTTCCATAGTAGTATTTCCATACATGTGCTTGTGTGAGCATATTGAACCACTCAGGGATAAGCCCAAACAACTCATATCATCCTCAAGATGAGTGGAGTTTCCTTGTGACTCAGGACTACCCAGAGCTCAGCTGATTTCTATTGCAGTTGATCTGAGTTTTGCTCTGACTCAGTGAATTAGTCGCTTTGTGTAGTAGCAAGCTCCACAAATCTCTATGCCCAGGAAAAAAAATAAGGATTTAAACCTCCCAATAAAGCTCAATAACGAGGTTCTTTGACATCAAGATGCACATCCACCATTTCGATGGTTATGTTTATAATTACTAGGAAGACTGGAAGATACAATTCACAAAGAGAGCATGAGAGAGAAAATTGGAAGAAAAATTCAAAGAGAAAAAGAGGAAGAGTGTGTTACTCATGGACTACAAAGTGCGTGCAAAAGTAGGAAAATTCCAAGGTGTTGTTTAACTAGATAAATTCAACCCATAGGCTTATAAGCACACAAAATTTCAAAATTCTATAAGTAACCTTATTTATTGAAAATATCATAATGGATTTCAAAAGCCATGACTATCATAAAACTAATTGGATGGGCAAAAATGTTCATTTGGTCATTAAGTATAGCATAGATAAAAATAACTCATGTGCCCCACCCTGTGCACATGAAATGTAGATTAACTAATTATTGACGTGGAAAACTCAATAGGTTAGTCCCACTTATTACAAGCCACCATGAAAAAGAAAATTATTGACCAAAATGTGTAGAAATATGTTCCATGCGTGTGGGCCACCATGTGCATCATGGTTTGGTTGATGTCTTTCTCATGGCATTATATATAGTAGATATAATTAAAGTAACTCATGTGCCACACCCACCTTGTGTACATGAAATGTGGATCAAGTAATTATCAATGTGAAACATCGTTTAGGCTCATCCCCACTTATCATGGGCCACCATGAAAAAGTACATTGATCGAAAGATGTTAACCTAACAAAATTGGCCTCTCCTTTTATAATAATTAGAAAACAAAGCTAAGGGGTGAGTGATTATGGCCATCTTATCAAAATTGTTGTTTGGAAACAGAAACTACCGAACTATTTGTATTGATAATCAGACCTTAGATCTAGACCATCCATTTCTTGTAAGAAATAGATTATGATAAAGTTCCTCTGATCAGTGAAATTTTTTCTCATCATGACTAATGAAACGTAGTATAAAACTATATAATGTAGGTCCAAATTAATGATTTGATCATCCATGCATTTAAAAGCATTGTTAGATAAGGACCTAGAAACATCATTTTGATTAGAGTCCACTGAGTCTTGAAATCTACTTTTCCAAAAATAAATTTATCGTAAATCATTTGTATTTTCTTCGCTCTAGCAACGTATGCATGGATAATGTTTAGGATGATCATGACCTTTCAACCTGTCGTACCCTATTTTTGACCAAGCTTGGAAAGAAAAATGAGGAGAAGACATGTGGCATTGCACAAAAGCAGTACAACATGCATGTATAGAGGCCTAAATATTGCATATTTATCCCCTACTTAGCTTTGATTTTATTATATATATTGTTAAGCTCTTAAATGTGTATATTCTAACCCCATTTTATCACTAACTATGCTAAAAATACATGATTAAAGACCCAACTAATGCATGGTTTTGTGGTTGCAGGAATGAGAGAGAGAAGTCATCAATTGAAGGCTTAGAGACGCTATTTACAAGCATTGAAGATCAAAAGACCAAGCGCCAAAAGGTGGAAGAAAGAAAGCAAAGGAGAGAAGAAAGATGGCAGAAAAATGCACTAAAGACCGGTCGTCCGACTGATCGTCCATAGCCCAGGACCGGTCAGACCAAACACTCAACAGGAGGACCCTGATGCTAAACATTGCTGGACCAATCACGACCGGTCGTCCGACCGGTTGTTGAATTAAAATCTGGGTTCGAATTTCTAGCAAACTCTCTAGACTATTTTTGGCCTTTTACTTGCGACTGGTCGTCCATGGGCTCAGACCGGTTGTCCGATCGGTCGGCTGCGTAACAGAGCTTCTTCTACAAGATTCGAAATTTGCTACGCAAAGTGCAATTTTTGTGGGATTTCTTGTAGTTTCTTCGCACCAAGGGCTCCAAACCTATAAAAGGACTCCTCTAGCTCGTTCGTAAAGCATTCTAGAAGAGAATTACCACGGTGGGAGGCGGCGAATATCAGATCCAGAGTTCTACAACTCCTCCTAGTTTGTTCTTCTAGCTTTATATTTTTCTTAGTTGCTTTCATATTTCCTTGGATCATGAACGGCTAAACCTCTTAGCTAGGGCTAAGAGGTGAAGCTTGTAGTGAATCTAAGATGTGTTAATTCGTTTGTTTTGGTTTAAAGTTGGATTATTAGTGAAGAGCAATGGTTTGAAGTTTGCATAAAGTTTTGAGTAGTTTTTCTTAATCTTATGATCGTTCATGGATGTTTAGAAGAATTGCTTGAGTTGTTAATTATTTTGAATGGTTTTAGACCTGTACACTCCAAGGAATCAGATTCAATACGCTCTAGATCTTTGATTCTCATGTGGGAACTTCATGCCATGAGTTCTACTTTTTTGAATTTCAGAATTATGTATGATTTTGTAAGTGATTTGAATGAAGTTCAAATCATGATCTAATTATGCTTTGTGACAGAGTTTAATGATGATTATGATTGTGATCTTAATCTATTGGAACTAGGATTGACCTATGCAATTGAGTGTGCTCAAGTCCTAACTTGAATTGAGGGAATCATGTACATGAAGCACACATATGACAGATTGTTTGTTTTAACTGCTCTATCATCCGGCTAGATAGGATTTAATTTCGATTCTAGTTGAGTAAGTGAGAAACCACAATGAATTAAGTGTCAAGGATTGCTACAAGTGGATTCTTGAACCCCTAGTGCTCTTTTACATTGTTTACATTCACTTTTAGTTCAAAATATCTATCTACACCTAATTTCAAAATCCTGTTTAGTTAGTTCTTAATTAAAAACCATTGGAAGTGTTTTGTGAGTTCCTACACAAATCCCTGTGGATCGACCTTGGTCTTACCGAGATTATTACTACATCGCAACCCTACACTTAGGGAAGCGAACAAGTTTTTGGCGCCGTTACCAGGGACTTTGACGGTTTTTTACAAAATATCTAAAAACGGTTTCTATTTGAGATTTTTATGAGTCCTTTACTAACTTAGTTTGTTTGCTTTGTTTTGTTTTTCTAGGAATTCTAAGAGTCGAAGTAGTCACTTCAAATCAGGTTTTTCTAATCCTTTTTCTTTTATTTTTCTGAGATTTGCATGCCACATTGGGTTCAGGATTCTAATAACTGACTCATTAGTGAAGGAGAAATTGTTGAATGGATTGATAGGGAGCCACGTGCTAAGAAACGTTTAGATTCTCAAATTTTGTCTGAAAGTATGGCTGTAAATCAACTTAACCCTATTGCCAATCAAAATCTAGGCCAAACCGAAACGGGAGAGAATGAGGTTGAGAATGTTCTCCGACCTAGAACACTACGTGATTACTTGCAACCTGCAAGAGCGAGCACTCCCTCATGCATAGTTTTTCCACATAATGCAAGGAACATAGATCTTAAATAGGGAGTAATCCAACTCCTTCCCAAATTCCATGGACTAGACGGTGAGAGTGCCTATCAACATCTTAAGGAATTTGATGAGGTGATAGCCACAATGCACTTTGCAAATGTAACGGATGATGTGGTGAGACTTAAATTATTTTCTTTTTCCCTTAAAGAGAAAGCTAAGGCTTGGCTTCATGCATTAAGGCCAAGATCAATTGGTACATGGACTAAGATGACTAGGGAGTTCATTAAAAAGTTCTTCTCTACTCAAAAAACGATCATGTTGAGGTGCCTTATCAAGGATTTTGCTCAAAAAGAAGATGAGACCTTCTTCCAATGTTGGCAGAGGTTCAAGGACTTGTTAAATGCATGCCCACACATGGCTACGAAATTTGGCAGGTAATAAGCTTTGTTTATGAAGGACTGACTTCACCATGCGTCAATTCGTAAAGATGATGTGTAATGGAGAATTCGTGAATAAGGAAGTCGAGGAAGCATGGGATTATTTTTTATGAATTGGCTGAGAATGCACAATCTTGAGATACATCTAGACCAACAAATCCTAAGACAAGCCAACAAAAGTAAAAAAGGAGGAATTTATGTCCTCTCAGAAGAAGATATCATAAGTGCACGTGTGGCTAGCTTCACAAGAAAAGTCGAGGCCATAGAATTGAAGAAAGGAGAGATGATTAACTCAAAGGATGTTGGAAAAGATAGAACTTTGGTTTGAAGTTTCCACATGAAGATCCAAGTTCTAGAGCATCTTGAATCCGATTCCTCGGAGCGTACAGGTCTAGATCTTTGCAAAACAATTAAGAAACTAATGTAATTCTTTCAAACAACCATGAGTCATCATAAGATTAAGAAAAACTACTTAGAACTTTATTCAAACTTAAGCAAAACCATTGTTCAACATTAAATTCAAACTTGAAACCTCAAAAATGAATTAAACAATCTAAGAAAACTATAAGGTTCACCTATTAGCTCTAATTAAGAGATTAGCTAATGAAAAACATATTAAAAACTAGAACTAGAATTAAGAAAAGAAAGAAAAATTAGCTAGAGGAGGCTAGCAAGCCTCCTTTAGAAGAGAAGAGAGCACCTCCTTTTATAATGCAGCAATAGTACAACAACATAATAGATTTTATTTCACTTGGTACGGCTTAACCAATGATCGTATTGCCTTCAAATTGGATTTCTAGCTTCCTTATAATATGATCTTCCTCATATATGGTTTAGATTTTCAAGATTATCTTTTGAATGGGCTCACTAATCAGATCAACGACCGCCTCTCAAAATCGCGCAATTCGAGTACCTTCAAAACCAATCATCTTGCTTTCAACGCTACGGAGTGTATAGAGGTCGGATTGATCTCAAATTTTGAATATTGGTAGAAAACTTCCTCCTATACATGATAGATGGATTAGATTGTCCAAAAAAATTTCAAAATATGGTCCGAAAATTAGAACACTTAGGGCTTTTCATAAAATCTATGCAGTTAGAATCTCTCTGGATGGTCCATCTTTCTTTAAATGGTACGATCACACCACATATCCTTTTGACTTGAAACTTTATGATTATTCATATATAGATGTGGTCTAGAAGATGGTTAGATTAGATTCTTCATATCATCAATGATGGGCCACTTGGACCGGCCCAGAGTTGAGTAGGCGGAATTTGAGAACTTTCTGGATAGTTCGTATTGTTTTGGCCGCCACGGTCAATTCGTAGCTCCGATCGACACGAAACCACTTGTGTTATTTTAGCGTCGAGCTCTTATTCGACATAGATAGGTTCGATTTCCAAATATCATCAAGATGGGCCCCACAAACTAGGCCGAAAAATAAAAAATGAAACTACTACTGTTCGAAATCTGGATTCTAAAAGTGCATGGCCGACCTGTCAGCCGGTCGGACCACAGGTCGGCCTTTATAAAATCATTCCAGAGAATTTGTTGTTTCTGGAGGGTTTGGCCGGCTGGCCAGTGGGTATGCAAAATGTGATTTTTCGAATTTTTCTTCCTCCATTGCATTGCATCTTTCCTCCATCTCTTATCCTTTATTTCTTTGATCTTCAAGGCATGTAAGAAAGGACTCTAAGCATCATAATGACGAAGTCTCTCTCTCATTCCTACAACCACAAAACTATGCATTAGATTAGTCTTTAAACTATGAAAGTCATGCATAATGTGTGGTGAATTGGGGTTAGGATATGCACAATTCAGAGCTCAACAAGTATTATGCTTGTAACTTCGTTTTCTTCATTGTGGAGTTTCGCACCGTGATTTTTTACCCTTGTTGGAGATTTTTCACGTAAAATATGTCTTGTGGTTTGTTGGTTTATTTCAATTCTACTTCTAGTTGTTATTTCTTTTTGTTTATTGTTTGTGGGTGAGACCGGAGATTGGATCTCGGTTCACCGGCATTGTTGGCGTGCTACATAACAACTTCTAGTTCATTTATGTTGTACTTCCTTTGATTCAAAGTTTGGTTTTAATGATGAACAATTGATTAATTAGTTTCAATAAAGTTGGTAATCTAGAGGATTCTAAAGATCTCTTGTGCTCGTAGATACATGGGATGTTTATGAGTTTCTGAGATTGATTAGATTGGTTTATGAGGTTTTGATTTATGAAAACCCTAGATTATTCATGATTTTCAAATACGATGAATGCTTCAAGTTCTTCATAAGTTAGAATATTGAATTTTTAAGTAGAACTAATCAATTGCAGATCATATCTATTTTATTTAAATCTCATTTAATATGAATGATTCATTGATTAAAGTTTGAATGAAGTTCTAGTTTTTATTCTACTTTGATCTAGTGATAAGATGTTTAGAAAGACTAAAGCTATGATTTTACATGTTTTGCAAGGGATTGATCTGTATAATCCATTGATTTGGATTTCCTACAATTAGTTACTTGGTTCTTAATGAGGGAAGTAGATCAATGAATGTTTTTAGTAACTTGGATTGATAAAATATGATTTAACCGCTCTATCATCCGGTTGGATAGGATAGGACTTCGATTCCAGTTGAGTTATCCAATCGAATCAAGTGAACTGAACATTATGAATAACTAGAAGTACTGGATCCTTAAAATTCTAGTATTTATTCAATTTCATTAATTTTTCTTTAAAACTGAATTCATCTATCATTGATTCAATTTCAGTTTAGTTTAGTTAGTTTAGTTCTGTATCCTAGTTCTCCTTTGAGTGTTTGGACTTATATTCCTCCTCGTGGATTGACCTCGGTCTCACTGAGATTATTACTACATCATGACCTTGCACATGGGGTTGTAAGCAAGTTTTTAACGCCATTACTGGGTAGTGCCGATTTGAACACTTTTAGGTTTATGATTTTTTTTCCTAGTTAGGATAGGTTTATTTTTATTGTTTTATTAGTTAGGGTTTTATTCATTTTAGATTACTAACATTGAACACTCTTAGGTTTAGGGTTTATTTTTATTTTTTTAGGTTAGGATTTTATTTATATTAGATTATTAACATTGATTTTTATGTTTTGTATGATTCTTGTAACCTAGTTCTTCTTCTAGGGTAACATCCTTTCTTTTCTCCTCGTTTATTATTTTTTTCTAGTTTTTTTTTTTTTTTGTTAGATTAAATTTTTAGAGTTTCATCATGCCCATGCCTGAGAGGATAGGTGGATACTCTAAGTTTCTTTTACAGGAGGAACTATTAGATCAAGGGCTGTAAAAAAATGATGTTCGGAAACATTCTATACGTGATTATATCATTGAGAGTCAATGTACTCACACTACTCCCCCATATAAGACGATGCGTGATTATTAGACTGAGAACAACGTACGCAACGTTTCATTGGGTAAGACATTGTGTGAATATAGGAATGAGATTAAAGATATGATGTCCCACCAGTTAGCATAATGGGTGACTACTTGTATGGATATGCTTATCAACAACCATTTAACACTCCAACATATGACATGCACGATCCAAATTGGTGGGAGCATCAGAATTTAAGGGACGAACCAACCATGGACGCTAATAATTATCCTTAAGAATCCTGATCTCATGAGCTTCTACCCGACAAAAACCTTCGAGGATATATGGTGAGAGTATATGTACATAACTGAGCAATTAAATCAAAATCTCTCGTAAAGTTCTGAAAATTTTGAATCAGATATGGAGAGCACTGAATCAATCCTCACCAATGTATAGGTAGTGACTTTTCTAGCCCAACCTCTACCCAACCCGATTGATCAAATAGAGGAAGTTGATTTTAATGATCCTGATGTTATCATTGAGTATGACGAATTCATTATCACCTTTAGGTGTAATAAGCCGATTGATGAAGAAATTCCAAGGAAAGTTGATGAACTCGAGGGTATTACAAATTTTGAGGGTGATGATTGGATTCATCATGATAATGGTTCAGAGAGTAGTTGCTAGCCTATGATTTAATCTCCCTAAAGGATGATTACATACATATCTCTAGTTGATATTCATGCTAGGGAGCTTTCCAAACTAGGTGATTTTAACCTAATCCGCCAACTTGACATGCCTAATTTCATTGTGGAAGAAGAGTCTCCCTTGATTGAATGTTTTGACTCTTTGGAAGATTGCTTGTTGTTGGACAACCCCAAGTGTAGGGTTTCGTTGTAGTAATAATTCGATAGTGAAATCGATATCGGCCTCAGGGATTATAGTAATGGAATCTAAAAGGTCTAATTAACTACTTAGAAAAAGGGTTGAATTAGTGAAGTTGAACTAAATGAATATAAAAGTAAGAAATTAAGAGATTTAAAAGTAATTAGAGCATCAGAGATCTATTTGAGTAATCCTCAATGTTAGTTCATTCATACAAGCACAATACAAAATTGGAATTGAAGTCCTATCTCTATCCAATCGGAAGATATCACATTCAAAAAACCCAACTTAAGTTAAATCTGAAAATTCAGAACTTCTAGTTCTACTTCAAGTACAGAGAATTTGAACTAGAATGGAAGTTCGAAGCGTCAATCATATCCTTGAATCATGGTTGATCTAGGGTTTTCAAACATTCAAATCTCATTAAGGCATCTAGACAATTCTCAGAAATTTCAAAGCATCTCAAGTACATGGTACTAAAAATCTCCGAAATTCCCTAAAAATATTAACTTTATTTAAACTATAACTAGAAAAACCATAATCCAAACTTAATGTACTTGTAAAAATGAATCAAACATTTAAAATTACTGCAAGCTTCACCTCGTAGCTCTAGCTAAGAGGTCTAGCCAACCAAAGACACGATTGAACTATTAAATAAAAGAAAAACTATGAAAACTAAAAGACAACTTGAAGACCTTGGAGTTGTGGAAGCTCCACTTCGAATTTCTCTACCTCTAGCATGTTACGACCATGAGGATTGTTGCTGGAGAGTTTTTGTGAGCCCAGGACGGTTTGTGCCGTCGAAAAAAACCGTCAATATATCATCCGTAGAAAAATAAATTCGACGGTTCGTAACAGTCGGCTAATATTCGACGGTTGTTGACCGTCGACTATTTTCAACGGTCCTTGATAGGAATTGTGTCGATGGTCCACAATCGTCGAACTTGTTATCCGGGGACAGTTGGGTTCTTATAAAAATCGACGGTTACAAGCCGTTGGCAAATATTTTTTCATGGTCTAGCCCTATTTGGTAGCTGTGAAGCATCAAAAATAATTTGACGGTCCAAAACCGTCGTTCTGGGTTAAAAATTATAGGATATTTCAACTGCTTAAAACCGTCCTGAACCCGCCATTATGGTAAAAATTATAGGAAATTTCGATGGTGTAGGACAATCGAAAAATAAATACGACGGTCTAGCACCGTCGAATTTATATTTAAACGAAAAACAAAACCTATATTTAGTGGGGGTTGTGCCCCAATACATCCTGTAAAGCCATAATTGATAAATAATTTTAAAAAGTACAATATTTACTAACACAATATACAAGTACAATCGTCCACGATACATGACAAACATAATTCTCAACAACCACAATATACAAAGACCACCTCAAACTAGTATACCCCTTGGGTGAATTTCCAACTGAATTAACTGGCATAGCAAACAAAAAAGAATATGAACATGTGGAGTTTAATAGGTATATATGGGCTCAAACCCAAGATCTCAATGTTGCAATGCACTCTATCACCACTGACATGAGCTCAAACTCATAGTAAGAAAAAGAAAAATGAAAAGAAAAGAAAATTCTAGCATAAAATGCTAAATTGTGGATGTAATTTTTTTATTATTATATTTTATTTTTTTGAGTTTGTCACTTGAGGAGTTATTTAATTTGGTACCATGGCAAAAAGGGATGCTTCACATGCATGCACACAAAAATTGTACAAGCCACTCGTCACATGTTGTGCATGCCTAACTATTGTGTATGAGCCCACCATATTGTATGCATGCCACACACATGACAATGGGGAAAAAATCAAGAAACTTGAACTAAGAATCGAAAATTTACCTCTATTTGTGTGGACATTGAGAATGGAACTGATTAAAGATGTACTATGAACATATATTCTCTAGAAACCTTGGCAAAAAAAATAAATACAAATCATCATAGAAACTATATAAAGAAGAAAGAAAAAACTATGTGGAATCAATAGCAATTAGCAAAGCAACATAAGTGAAAATTTCTGATGTCTTAGAGATATTGAGTTCTCCTACTTTTCTCATATCAAAAAAATTAAAAAACATATGATAGTGACCTCATAATCAGAGCAACATAAAACAATAATCATACATAAAAAAAACAAAGAAAAATAAATCTATTTTGAAGATTACCCATGTTTTAATTCAGCAAAACAACCATAAATAACTTCTAACAGTCCACATTCAACGCCATGAATTTGCAAACTATGGGCTCTACTTGCAGGTTATGACATTTGTAGAGGTTGACTCTCATCTTGTACCTGTAACTCCTGCATTTCCTATACTATCGTGCATGTATTATATCATGTATCGATGCAAAATGCTTCCTAAAAAGACGAGAAAAGGCTACGGACTGTGTTTATCGCTCGGATAAAATTCATAGATATTTGCTATGGCTTTTCTCCGTACTTAAATAGTAACCCTTGCTCCTCTATTGTGCCCACCACAATGTGTGTGTTTTACCTAAGCCATCTATCTATTCTTTCACATTATTTTAGGGCATGAGCCCCAAAAAGAGATAGATTGAAGGCTCAAGTGGACAACACCATGGGAAACAATAGATATTAAGTGCCTATCATTGATATTTTTGTGTTCCACTTGGGCCTTCAATCTTCTTTAGTTTTTGGTAGTCCCCTATAATTAAGATTCAAAATTAATGGATGGAGTGGATAAACTACATACATCATGGTGGGCTCCACGAGCCGCTAACAGGACCGTTCAACCGCTCACGCATGCTCTTTCACGGTCCAACGCCCTTTTTTTCCCAAAAAAATAAATAAATAAACCTCCCATCTTCAAAAAAAAAAAAAACCCAAATTTGTCCCCTCACGCCGTCGACCCCTCACTCTCCCGCATTCTCCCTCGCCCCGATCTCCCTCTCGCTCTCGCACACGCCCTGGCCCTCGCCATCTCCCTCGCCTTCTCCCTCTCCCTCCCATGGGTGAAAATAGAGGGTTTCTTCCCCAAATCTGGTGATCCATCTCTTGCGCCTCCATTCGCCATCGTTGGTATCCATCTCTCTCTCTCTCTCTCTCTCTCTCTCTCTCTCAAACATTGAATATCCAAACCCTAATAAGGGTTTTAGTTGAGAATACCCACTGTTCATCAGGTGTGGAGAAGTGTGGATGGGCCCCACACCGCCACATGGACACTTGAGGCCTGGTGGGCGTCATGTTGGGAAATTTAGGTGACTCACAACATGACTCTCCCACTTACGTTTTGAATCTTCTTGATTTGTTAGGCCACGTCCTAACATGGCCAGAAACAACTGATGGAGGAATGGATGTCACATGGACATCACGGTGGACCCCACATAAAATTTTGTTGCACGGACTTCCTTCTATTCGTGTACAAGCTGGGGTATTTCTGTCATCTTGAAAAACTCGAAGGATGATGGGTATTGGGGCTGTTGAATGAAAATGAGAAATCTCTTGGCCTCCATTATAATATTTTCCATGTGTGGAGGGTTTTTTGGGAACCATTTGAGGTGGAAGTTGAGGATAGGGATTGGAGAGGGGCACACCTAATTGACCATTGGTGTGGGAAAGGTAAGAAAAAACAGGGCCGAGGAGCAATGATAGCTCCTTTTCATTTGAAGTATGAAATTGAGTTGCTTCAAAAGCATTTCCCTTTTCCACTTTTCTTTTTATGTTAGATGGATGGGGAAGTGTAGGTGGGTCCCACATACATTACATGCAGCCTGTTCCATCTAACCTGTTCATCTAGTGTTAATAACCCAGATGAAGAAATTCCTTAGAAATCAGTTTGATCCATCTAACTCAAGCAAGTCACAACACATTCTTCTTGCTTTCTTCTTAGGAGAATTCTCATGTTTTTACTGGTGTATTTTGATCTTTTTATTTTTTTCTGAATCTATATATATATATATATATATATATATATATATATATATATATATATAGATATAGATATATAGATATAGATATAGATAGAGAGAGAGAGAGAGAGAGAGAGAGAGAGAGAGAGAGAGTTTTTATATATTCCTTTTACTTTGAAATGTTGAAATTGGTTTGAAATCTTATTTTATTTTTATGATTCTGATGTAATTGTAGTCTTTATTTGGTGTTTTTTGGATGGGGATCTTATTTGATACTCTGGTAGTCTATGACACTTGATACACATGGCATACATTAACACACACTAATTAAACTTGTTAAATTGTGGAACTGATTTTCGCCAAGGCATGAGCGCAAATTGGAAACACGGACAATTTTTTTGGGTATCTTTTTTGAAACACAGACTTTTCATGTATTTGTGTGATCCCAAATTGGAAATTTTTGTGACAGAATTTGATGTTTTCTGGGAGGTTTATTGCCATGTTTATGTTGATTGCAGTGGCACAAGTGAAGGTTTTTGGTGTTTAGATCTTCAGTGGCACAAGTGAGTGATTTCTCATCTGTCATAGATTAAATTGATATTATTGTTGGATTAACATTGGATTTGTTGAATGATTACATTAATTGGAAGGAAAGTTTTTTTTGTTTCATCCCAGCAACTTTTGATTGTTATTATCTATGTTGTATATATTTCATCATTGGTTTTGTTGTCATTTGAATAATATGGATAGAAATCTTAGTGGTTGGGAGTAGAGCTTCATGCTATTAGACTACTGTGATTGATTCAAATTGGGAAAGCATCTCATGTGTTATTTTCTTTTTCACCACTTTTGTTCCTTTCATTGTCTTTTTTTTTTTTTTTTTTGCAATCGTTGAGTGTTGTTTACTGTGTGCTGTTTATAGATTCGTGACCATCAACTACTTGGTAGGGAAATCTGTCATGTTTTGTGTTGGCGTGAAAGTTCTATACTGAAACCCGTGTTATGTACAATAGCATGGAGCTGTAAGGGACATAGGAATTGGAAGGTGAGTAGGTTTCCATCTCCTTTTTATCCATTTCTAGAGAAAACCTCATTGTGATGGTGAAGGTACTACCATGATCAAATGCATCAAAGTTACTGTTTTATGTCATTAATCATGTTACAATTGACTGTTGTTAGAGTAATATTTATATCACTAGCCAAGGGGAAGCTGCAGCATCTACTGTCTTAGACAGTTGATGTTTTTGTTCTTTCCAATGAGTTATATTTGGTATTTAAATATAATTAAAGATATTAGAAGAACCATATGGTTTCATTCATGCATGCTGGGAGGTGATTAAAATGAGGCGAGGGAAGCTTTGAATGAATTTCACCTGAGAGTGAGATTGAACAAAGGAGCGCTCTCTATGTTTGTTATGCTCATCTTTAAGAATGAAGAAGCTGTCAAAGTAAAAGATTTTGGACAATTAGCCTTCTTGGTAACTCCTGTAAAATCATAGCTGAAGTGCTAAATTGTCTTAGATCAGTCCAATTTTTGGGTGTACAGTGAAGATGAGGGGCTACATCTAATGGAGGACTGGAAGTCAAGCTAACATAATAGAGGGTAGTTGGGTTGGGTTATGCTAGTGCAATGCGTATTATGTTAGTGTATTAGAGATCGTTTGGAGCATGGTCCGTCTATGAATTTTTTGTTCAGGTCTTGCTTGATTAGTATAAGAGAGGATCTGATTGGGTCTTTGGACTTCGGTTTTTTGGTGACCATGTATGCTGTTTAGTTCTGAATGCATTTACTAGTTGTTTCTTCCTCATTGTCAACACATCTAGTTGTTGCTCCTTGCATTTACTTTTTGTTCTTTCCTCATACACTTTGAAGAATTGCATATGATTAGCAAACATAACAGAGAATTGGACCTGGAACTTGCAGGTCAATGTGATTGCTATCAAGCAAAGTACTTTGAATGAACAAACGGGCACTATCTTGAAAGTGCTTGAATTAACTCAACCGTTCACTGGAAATTCTGGGGTTTTCTGTTTAAGCTTCATCAGCTGCTCACTCAACTCCTTTTGAGCAAAACCTGAGAGGTAATCACTAGAAGGATAGTATCTGAAAGTTGAGTATGCATTATTTTTTTTTTTATTTATTTATTGTGGTATGAGAGATCATGTAAGTGGCCTGGGCCATCTAGAAAATCATCATCTTTCGTCAAAACTCTGCTACACATGCATATCGATGGTTGGTGCCCACTCTCAACTTGTTCCCTGTTCTATATATGGCCAAACTAAACTTAGTTTTTCAATAGAGCTGATTTTTGTGCCCTTGAGACAAATTTTGGTGACACATTTGATGGACAGATTGGATTCCATGAGCACATTACATGGGCCCTACATCTGCATGGTAAAACTGTAGCTTATGTTGGCATTGGCTGTTCATTTAACCCAGCTTGTTGTTGTCAATTGGATGGTCAGGATTTGTAGATCAGCCTGATTTTAGAGATATTCTCCATCCACGTTGTGCCTCATAATTTGGATGGTCAGGTTGGCCTTTCATGCATGTGTAGAATATTTCAGATGAGGTAGCTTAGGATATTCTCCATCCACATCGTGCCTCATAATTTGGATGGTCTAGTTTGCCTTGCATGCATGTTTAGAACATTTCAAATGAGGTAGCTTAGGAATCCCTCATTTTCATTTGGATTTAACTTAAGAATCCAAATATAGGATTCTCGATCACTGAGATTTTCATTCTATCAGTAGCATGACTATTGAGCTAACAATGTTAGCTTCCAACTTCCAACAAATGAAAAGGTCCAGGTCTCATGCATTGATGCCCTTTATAGGGAGGTTTTTTTATAACTAAACATATCAGTATTGATCTGATTTTGTTCATATGGTTTCTATTTGGAGAAAAATTCCATTTATTAACCCTTCGTTTTGCTTCTATCAGTTTTTTTCATTCGTGCAGGTAATGGAAAAGAATAATTATAAGATAGGGACTGAATAATTACAATTTGCATGAAGCAGAGTCCTCAGCATGAAGACCAAGGTAATTACAATTTGCTCATTCCCATTTCTAATTGAATAATTACAATTTGCTAATTCCCATTTCTAATAGAATGGTGCATCCAAATGCAACCTAATTTTTTTTTTTTTTTTTTTTTTATCATAGATCTCCTAAAACAATAACTAAAATAATCTCACCGGATGGCAGCATGGACCTTCTTGTATAGCACTTCAATGCTATCTGACCTAATTCCTTTTATGATGTACTCACTGAAATGCGACTGGTATTTCTCTGGTTCATCCTCCATCAATGTCCTCATATAAGAAGCAACATGGCCACTGAAGATATACTTTCGATGAACCTCAGGATCAAGCTGTTTGTCTTTCTTTTTGAAACTAGCATACCTCTTGTCGCTGTGAGGAATGTCAAGTCCACCATCTAAGGCTCCCTTAAGAACACCAAAGACATGATTGCCGGTTGTCATTTTAATCAGACCAACATCAAGGAGTGCGCTGAATGGCCTCCTGTTCTCTGTTTGCTCCACAGAAAAGTCCTCACCAGTGGCCTCCACATTGCCTTGGTATTCATCATCCATCTCAAGCATTTTCAAGACGCAATGCCAAGAGAAGTTTAGTATAGAAAGCTGCAACATAGTTGGTAAGACCCACTTCAAGCCCATATCGTGGCATCTCATGTGCATAGGCTGCTGCAAGCACCATATCACCAACAATATTAGCAGATATTATTTGTGCAATAATATCCTTGTCTGTAAATCGAACAACGAAACGGTACTTAGGCATATTGTATTTGTTCTTGACTTGATTAATTAGCCAAATCCTCGCTCGATAGTCCGTCTTTCCCTCTCTCCTTCTCTTAAACTTCACTTAAAAATGCTTGAAATAAGCCTTCAATTTCTGAGCTTTCACAAAGGCTATTGACACTTTTACCAATTATCTTAAAATAAAGAATTGATGCTCTAAAAAATAAGCCTTCGATTTCTGAGCATTGATTCTTTTCAGGTTTTGGAGAGTAATGTTCTGATTGAAATAGTTCGATGATTTTATTATTGATTTTTATCCTACCATTTATTTATTTTTTCTTTAAAATTGTTTATAGTTTGCTATTTCAATCAGACCAATGATGCTATTGACACTTTTACCAATTATCTTGAAATCTTGTCGAGTGTTTCTTGTTCACATGTCATATTATGTTTGTTTGTGTGATAACTATTAACACGAATGTGTCTATGTCTAAATTCTCATGGTATGGTCCACTTGAGTTTGGAATGAGATTTAAAATGGCTCATCTATAGGGAACAATAGAATATCAGTTCATGTGCTAAAATATTGTGTCAAGGACTATGAAATCTAAAAAATTAATGTCTCTGACTTTGAGCATTGTCTTTCGTAGTTCACAGGGCTTGGTTGTTTTATACTAGATGTGTTGTTGAAAAATAATTCCTTGTGTGGTTGATGTCTCCTTCACTAGCTTATATATATCAGTTCAAGATGCATTATGTGTGCACGGTTACTGGAATGTACATGAAGATGCAGCAAAATCTGAGATGTTGACTGGTTCAAGGGACAGATTCATCAGATTGGGTTTTCTGATATGAAGGACATCACTTTATTTTGTTAGAAGTACTGTGTTGCACCTCTTAAGTTTTTTGGTTACTGCATGGTATAAAAACTATTTAATTTTGTACTGAAGCATGTGAGTTGTATGTTTGGATGATCATTTGAACTGAATCGCAATAACTCAATTAGATATTTAGGAAACAACGAAATGGGGCAGAATTATTTCAATTCATAATGTTGTCAAACCCACATTTGGAACCACATTTCTACTGAGTTGGACTTGAAACGATCTGAGCTGTTAGTTAGGGGTGGCCCATGGGTTATGAATGGCACGGGGCTGGCACCACTTTGGTCCTTTTCAATTTTGTTGAATAAATTTATTACAATTGAATTCATCTGAGCATCAAAACACAACCTAAATAATGTGGCAATGATTCATCTGTTTTTTTTTTTTCTTTTCTACAATTTTTTGACAGGAGATTTTTTTTGAACTGAACATCTTCTATCGTCTTTTTCCTTTTTAGAAAGTACCTACATTGCATCCATGACTTCAGATGAGTATTTCGATTCAATGGCCACCTTTTCTCATTGCTTACATATATTACACATGTCACATGTTAACACGTGGATTCATGGCAACCCATTGTTATTTATTCATGGTCGCATCCACCTTTTGCATGGCGTTGATGTCATATCTAAAGAGAAGAAACTAATTGCAAAAAAAAAAAAAAAAAAGATTTGATGTCCCAGATTTGAGGCTCAGTAGATGAACGGAAGGACATAACTGATATCTTTGGGCAGAAGAATGTGCATTTCTATACAAGTTAGATTGTAGGATGTGCATTTCTAAAAAAAATGTTCTTTTTTATGGGATCTAATTGTAGGATGTGCATTTCTAATATATTCACTGTAAGTTGCAGATATTTTTGTGTGTTTTGCTTCTTATAGAACTGTTTTTATTTTTCCATTTTAGTTGTTATGTGAACTCTCGTGTTTTTTTTAATTATTTTTTTTTTTTTTTTTTTTTTTTGTTGGGAACAGAAAGAGAAGGAAAACAGTATCTAGCACAGGCTTTTATAGCATAGACTCTTTTGCCTTCGACTTTTGGAGGTGAGTTTGCTAAAATTTGTTTTTTAGTGATTTTTCATTGATGACTTGATGAAGATGGACACCTTTGAGAAGTTCTTACAAATTTGTTTTCATTTCATGAACTCTAGTTTGTGTTTTGTTCCATGTCCATTTAGCTGTTTTGAATCACTATTTGAGTGTAATGCATGTTCAGCTGGATTTATCATGAGTTATTTAATCTATTCCATGTAGTTTACTATGTCGAATCATCTGGTGAGGATCTAATTTGTTGTTGTCCTCTTGTAGGGTGCTTTGAGACATCTCAAAGTAGAAGAAGTTTTACAAAATTTTCATTGTGTAGAATACCATGGCTCTGTTTTTGTTTTCAGCTACGAATGAGCATACATTGCACTTGCTACTTGTCTGTCTAATATTTCGGTAGGCTTATTATTGAAGATCTATTAGATTTTATAACAAGTTATTTGCTTATATTTTATAATCGATGGCTGTAGCTGCTACGTACGCATGTTAAAACCACAAAGGAGCATTCATCAATCATCTGCTCAATGTCCATGAAATGTTGTCTCAGATTCTACTAGAAATGTAACACCCCTCCCAAATCTGAAACTGGTCATGCTCTGTTCTTTTTCATTCACATGTTCATCTGTGTATATTACATGAACTTTGCCTTAAAAATTTCAGCCACAACACCCACCTTTATTTGGGTTTCTTTCAATCGATAAGGGGAAGGGATCAAGCATGGTCAGTTCAACTCGTTTCACTGGAGATTCATCAAGGGAAGATGTGATTCTCTTACATCAACTGTCTTATGCACGTGACTACTCACCAGTTCTTTGCAACAGTTTGATTTTGCACAAGCTTTCTCATTGTTCCACCAACGAAAAAAATTCTCTTGTTAGAGATCATTACAAAGCCAGGTCAATTGAGTGTTCTTTCTCTTACAAAGCCAGGTCATTCGAGTGCTCAAGTGTGCAGAATCAAGGCACCATGAATATCCTTAGGTCCAAAATCATATGATCCTCAAACACGAAGGGCCTGTTGGCATGCTGTGGGATTGTCACAGATATCTCCGTCTAATTTTTCAAAGGTGTGTGGATTGTCTTCTTTTAAACTTCTCAGACAGTGTAATGATAGGTTAATGCATCAGAAATTTTAGTTTCTAGCTTTAGCCAGTCTGTTCAAATGGGGCCTTCCATTTGGTGATCTGACCATTGATCTGATTGATCCCACTGGGATGTTGGATGTTGCAAAAATGTTTAAGATTGGAAGATTGTGCCCATCGAATCTTTGACCTTTTCTCTAGACAGTTAATATATTGCATTCTTAATTGTCTATTTGTAGGCTGCTAATTTGGGGTTCTTTAGACAGTTGTTGTATGGCTTTCCCTATTTTGTATTTGTTTTTCAGGTATTATATATATATATATATATATATATATATATATATATATATGGATTTACGAGGTGATGTATTTTGGCGTTTTGATCATAGTTAGTGTTATGTTGTATTGTTACTTTTTAATACAACATAACACTAACTATGATGGGTTTCTTGATGGATTAGATCTTGATGGGTTTCTTTTTAAGTGGATTTAGGAGTAATGGAGTGTTTAAATTGGGAAATTTAGAATATTTACTTGCCTAGTCATTGATTTTTGGTCTGTTTGGATCCTGTTTTGGTAAGTATTATAAATATTATTTGCGTTTATGAGGTGATTTATTTTGGTTGTTTGATCATAGTTATAATTGTAATCCATTATAATCAAATTCTTAAAAATTAATTTTTGTTTTATGTGCCATTGATGGGACAGTTAGGATCATCATCAGAAAGAGAATGGAGAAAACGGAAACCCGGAAGCTGATTGCTATCATTCGGAAACAGAATGGAGAAATGGTAAATGAAAACGGGATAGGTTTTCACTTCCCACATTCGCTTCGTCTCTCCCATCTTTTCTCACAGATGTTTTGGTTGTGATTTACCGTTTCTTTTCTAGATGGATTGATCTATTAGGGCATGTAATAGCAACGATTAGATATGCTGTTACTGATATTTAATTTTATTTTCTAAACAGAAGATAGGAATCCGTAGCTTTGAATAAAGGCCGTAGCTCTAGCTTGCAGGCCACAGAATTTCCCTATGGATTTAGTCCGTACCAATACACCGGTCCATTGTTCTACCTACACAGGTTCAACTAAACCTCTACGGACTCGGAAGTTTCTGCTACGGCTTCAGTTTGTACCTGTATATAATAGCAAATAAACTTCCAAGGCTATGGTTACGGCACTAATAGCTACGGACTGGATACGGCTGATCTACGGATCATATCCGAATGGTACCAGAATGGATGTGATTAAAACATGCACATTGATTTATACTAAGCTTTTGTTTGAAATGTTTGTTGACAACAAGGTTTAGAAGGCTTATTGCATGGATTTTTAAGAACCTTTGCCTACGCTAGAAAGCTAATTTTTATGTAAAAATCAATTGGGTTAGACTAAAACTTTTTTATAATTATGCTTACCTGAGTCACGCAACAATTGAAGTCTTAGAATGTCATCGGAACATATTGTGCTGCTATTCAATTTATGGCAGTATGTTTCTAACACCATACGATATCCTCTATTATTTTCCACCTCCTAGTAGGTGAGTTTTCTTTTGTTATTGACTTGTCATAAATCTAACAGTAGATCTTTAAGATCATTAAGTGGGATTTATCTTTGGGGCATAGGCCCACATGATGGTAATATTATAATATTGGTGTGGAAGGGTGTAGGACACTGCAAGTGATTAGGGTTAAGAGCTGTGTTTATAGAAAATTTCTAATGTGTAAATGGTGCCCACGTGCACTCATGTGGAAAGGCATTTAAAGCTGAAAGCCCGTGGGGAACTCTGTAGGTGTGGAGACCCTAGAGATCCCCAACATAGGATTGGGTGTCCCCCCTACAGCTTGGTTTTTGAGAAAAATAACCTTCGAGTTCATCTCCTTGACATCTGGTCTCTAAGAGCTTGTGGTGGTCCATCCTTAAGAGGCTAGAGCTTGGCTGAAGGTTCATGGATAGAAGAAGCATGTGCAGGCTTCTTTACCTTCTCATGAGCTATGATCTAATATAGAACTTCTTTTCTAGTTTGAATCCTACATGGTATTTTTTGTTTGAATTGATTGAATATGATCATTCGTATATACACACGCATAGTGCATCCGGTTTAAAATCCAGTAGTAGGTGTAAGGGTTTCTATTGTGAGAAGAATACGAGCTGACCTCGGCACCCTCACGAAAAGAATACGAGCTGACTTGAGGATGGATTCGGTTCAGCTCGCTCAGCTCGAAGCCGATCTGATGACAGACTGAATAACTCAAATACAGGTCGTCATGTCTGACCGACCCGATCTAAGGGAGAGGTAGTCCTCGAGAACGACCTCGCCAGATCGACCGTTTTGCGACCTGATTCTGTTGCCGTAATTCTCTAAGTTTGTGCGCGATAAGAGGAAGGAAATCCGAGAAATCTCTAACCAACCCGCCGAAGGATCCTCGAAGATCACAGGACAGCTCCGGAAATCTCAAAGATCCGAGATTTCCTCTACAAACGTCACGGCGACAATTAAGGAACACAATTCCACGACCTAAGTCTATAAATTGAGGCATTCTCTCCACTATTGAGGTATGATACAAAAACTGATCTAAAGATAGATATTCAATCTTTTAAGATCTCACTGACTTAAGCATCGGAGGGCTAACGGCTGGACCCCAGCCACCTCTCTTAGCTTTCCTTTTTGTTCTACAGGATCCAACCTACCTTGAGGAAGAAGATCAGCACCTTCATCCTCATCTGTTGACGAATTTCCAGCAGCAACAGATTGGCGCCGTCTGTGGGATGTCGCCTTCTTCCTTTAGGAAGTCCATGTTCTCACCCAATCGTCTAAGACGATCTCAACTTCATCCTTCTTTTTCACTATGGTTGAAAAAAGAAAGTACAAAGGAAAAGCGCCCGCAATCGACGGACCTTCAGACGATCAGATATCAGAAAATGAAAGATCGTTTCCCGAAATTCCCGCTATCCAGCTTGGTGGGAACTCTCCTCTTTTTGCTCAGCAGGGGGGACAACAGAGACCTCGTAACCGAGGAGTCAGGTTGTCTCTTCTCGAAGAGCAGGTAGGAAGAGTCAACCAAAAACTGGGGGGAGTCGACGAACGATTGGGCTATGTAGACCAGCGACTGGACGAAATTAAAGCCCTGTTAACTGGCTTAGCCCATCCAACCGTGTTGAACGGTAGAGACCATGAGGGGTCTCGGCATACCCATTCCCAGCCTCAACAAACCCTGCACTCCCACCAGACTCGGCCGTCGCAGCGTCCTTAACATCGCACTCTGATAGAAGAAAATGAGGTCGCCAGCCGAGCAACCGAGATCACATCTCGGCCAACGATAAGTTTGCCCGCCATCGACCTGCGACACCGGCTCGAGGAACGGAGAACAGCTCGTCTCGCGCACGAACTAGCTGACCATGAAGCCAACAACCGGGTTGACGACAACTTAGGCCCACTGGAGGCCGAGCTGAAGGAACTGTGAGAACAAATGGGCGATATTCAGAGAGCACAGCGAGCCCGAGCTCCGATCGCCGTAGATGCACTGGTTGACTCGTCTGAGTCACCATTCACCGACGAGATCCGTGAAGAACCCCTTCCCAAAGGGTTTAAAGTTTCCCAGTTGAAGCAGTATTCTGGAATAGGAGATCCGGCGGAACACTTAGAAAACTTCAAAGTCCGCATGGATCTCCTCGGAGCCAACGGACATATCATGTGCAAGGCCTTTCCGTTGTCCTTAACAAGCTCGGCATGGACTTGGTTTCGCAACCTAAAACCCCGCACAATCAGTTCATTCTCTCAACTAAGCCGAGCCTTCGCTACTCAGTTCATCGGGAGCACCGACCCGAGGAAGCATTCAACTCATCTCGCTGCGATCAAGCAAAAGGAAGATGAGTCCCTGAAAGATTACCTCGCACGCTTCAATTCCGAGGCTGTTCAAATTGAAAATCTCTCGCAAGATGTACTGCTACACACCATGATAGGAGGACTACGCGACCGAAGATTTCTTTGGTCTGTTGGGGAGGAGCCACCCCAGTCAGTGGCAGAGTTGTTGGATCGAGCTGCTAAACACATCAACGCCGAGGAATTGGTCAACGCTCACCGACCAACGACCAAGAATAAGGATCGTCTGGATAGCAGTGGCTCAAAAAGACAAAGGTCAGAGCGGAGGTCCGAGCAAAGATCGCCGACTCGGAACAGACCCGCTCGTCGAACAAAATCACCTGCACCACGGTTTGAAAAGTACACACCGCTCAATAAAACCATCGAGCAAGTATATTTAGCAGAGAAAGGTAAATACAATTTCGAATGACCTGCGAAGATAAAAACCGACCCCAATAGAAGGTCGAAATCAAGGTACTGTTTGTACCACAAAGACCACGGTCACAACACCGTTGATTGTTTTGACTTGAAGTGACAGATAGAAGCCCTCATCCAGTAAGGCTTCTTGAAAGACTATATCGCTCAGCGTTCAGACGGGCGAAGAGACGAAGGTCGGATCACTAACTTAACAGAGGAACAAAGCAACAACCCTGTGGAGGAAATCCACATGATCTTCGGAGGGCTGACCACTGGGGATACCGGGAACTCCCGCAAAAACTACGTATGACAAGGAAGGACATTCTTACCGAGATCTTCTGTTAACATCACCAGCCGACCTGCTAAGGTCGCAAAGGTAACCTCACAAACAATCACTTTTACTGAAGAGGACGCTCAAGGGGTTGTACATCCACATGACGACTCCTTTGTCGTTGCGATGATGGTCGCCAATAAAAGACTCCACAGGATGATGGTCGACACGGGCAGTTCGGCTGATATCCTGTACACTTCGGCGTTTGAAAAAATGAAGATCGACCGATCTCGACTGAGACCGGTCAAGACAGCGTTGACCGGGTTTACGGGGGATAGCATCATGCCCGAGGGGGAGATAACCTTGCCAGTTACCGCCGGATAAGAACCAAACCAGAAGATAATTATGGTTGACTTCCTCGTCGTCAATACCCCCTCTGCCTATAACGCCATTATCGGCCGTCCTACCCTGCGAGCTCTCAAAGCTGCCGTTTCCATCTATCACCTTGCAATGAAGTTCGAAACCGACGAGGGAATCGGCGTAGTCAAGGGAGATCAGCAGGAAGCCCGTCGTTGCTACGAGCTTTCCCTACGAGGGAAGAATAAAAGTACAGTATCAACCGTTTCTCATGCGACCTCTCTCGACCCAAGGGAGGAAGAGAAAGAACGCGGATCGCCCGCAGAGGAGCTGTCCGATATTCCACTGTCAGATGCCAACCCGACCAGAACTATCAAAATCGGATCAGGTTTAGAGGGCAAAGTGCGGAAGGACCTAATCACCTTCCTTAAGGAGTATGTGGACGTTTTCGCATGGTCCCATGAAGAGATGCCTGGGATTTGCCCAGATGTGATGGTCCATCGGCTAAACGTTGATACGACTGTCAAACCGATCCGTCAAAAAAGGCGCTCTTTCAATACAGAAAGGTACATGATCATCGAAGAGGAAGTACAGAAATTGCGCAAGGCGGGATTCATCAAAGAAATAGGCTATCCGAAATGGCTTGCAAACGTTGTTCTCGTAAAAAAGAACAATGGGAAATGGAGAGTCTGCGTAGATTACACTGACCTGAACAAAGCCTGTCCTAAAGATAGCTTCCCTCTGCCACGTATAGATCAGCTTGTTGACGCAACCGCCGGGCACGAGCTCCTCAGCTTCATGGATGCTTATTCTGGATATAATCATATCCAAATGCACTCACCTGACAGGCAAAAGACAGCATTCATTACGGATCGAGGGCTCTATTGTTATAAGGTTATGCCCTTCGGACTGAAAAACGCCGGAGCAACCTACCAACGACTAGTAAACAAGATGTTCGCAGACCAACTCGGTAGAACCATGGAGGTGTACGTGGATGATATGCTCGTAAAAAGCAAAAGATCAGAGGACCATGTCTGCGACCTCCGCACCGCGTTCAAGATATTACGGAAGTATCAAATGAAGCTCAACCCCAGCAAATGTGATTTTAGGGAGAGCTCAGGAAAGTTCCTTGGTTTCATAGTAAACCAACGAGGAATTGAAGCCAACCCTGAAAAAATTCAGGCACTTCTCAACATGAGCTCGCCTCGCACGGTGAAGGATATCCAGTGGCTCACAGGAAAGATTACGACACTCAACAGATTTGTCTCAAAAGCTACAGATCGATGCCTCCCCTTCTTCAAGCAGCTGCGTAGATGCAAGGAGATGATTTGGACCTCAGACTGCGAGCAAGCTTTCTGCGAATTAAAAGAATACCTCGGCTCTCCGCCGCTGTTGTCTAAACCAGCATATAAAGAAGAACTACTCTTGTACTTGGCAGTCTCACTAGCAGCGGTCAGCTCGGCACTAGTCCGAGATGACAAAGGGACCCAAAGGCCCGTTTACTACGTCAGCAAAGCTCTACTCGATCCCGAAACCCGATATCCGACAATAGAGAAGCTAGCTTTGGCTCTAATCACCTCAGCCCGGAAGTTGAGGCCATACTTTCGATCCCACCCGATAGCCGTGCAAACCGATCAACCATTGCGACAGGTACTGCAGAACCCGGAAACCTCAGGTCATCTCGTCAAATGGGCTGTCGAGCTTGGTGAATTCGACATAAAATATCGACCTCGAGCTGCGATCAAAGGCCAGGCTGTCGCCGATTTCATCGTCGAGTTAACCGTGCCCCTCGAAATCTAAGACGACAGCAGATCCGACCTCACCGGGGGAAATTCCAACCCGTCGCCAGAAAATCCGTCGCCAGAAAATAACTACGACACACCAACTTGGTTATTACACGTTGATGGGTCTTCCAATTCACAAGGCAGCGGAGCCGGTCTCGTCTTGACAGCGCCAGACGGGATCCAGATTCAATACGCTCTCCGTTTTGGATTCCGAGCTTCGAACAACGAGGCTGAATATGAAGCCCTTCTAGCCGGTCTCCGCCTCTCCTCTGAAATAGGAATCCGATCTATAAAGATACATAGTGACTCTCAATTGGTGGTAGGACAAGTAACCGCAGAATATCAAGCGAAAGGAGAGAAGATGTCCGCATATCTGGCAAGGACTCAAGAGCTACTGTCACGTTTTGATCATTATAAAATTATTCAGATCCCGAGGAGTAAGAATACGAATGCAGATTCTCTCGCAAAACTCGCCTCATCAGCTGACGACGAGCTCGGTAGAACGGTTCCCATCGAATTCCTCCCTCAACGAAGCATATCGTCAAACAAGTCAACAAAGGTTTTTCCAGTGGTGACCGCCTCAGATTGGAGGGACCCTATCATCCAGTTTTTACAGTCGGGCGAATTATCCGACGATCAAAAAGAAGCTCGGCGCATTCGCTATAGATCAGCTCGGTATACTTTGATCGATGGAATCCTCTACAAGAGAGAATTTTCTTTTCCATGTCTGCGTTGTTTGGGAACCGAAGAAGCTGATTACGTGTTACGCGAAATCCACTTCGGCTGTTGCGGGAATCATTCTGGTGCCCGAGCACTAGCACAAAAGGTAGTCAGACAGGGATATTATTGGCCCACCATCCAACAGGACGCCCGAAAAATTGTTAAAAGATGCGATAGGTGCCAACGATTCGCCCCAATTCCTCACCTTCCACCTGAAGAGCTCACTCCCATGTCTAGGCCATGGCCATTCGCTCAATGGGTAGTCGACATCATTGGCCCTCTTCCGACGGGGAAGGGACAGGTGAAATACGCAATCGTAGCCGTCGACTACTTCACGAAGTGGGCAGAGGCAGAACCGCTAGCCACCATTGCCGAGAAGAAAACAACAGACTTCATTTGGAAAGCAATCATGTGCCGATTTGGGATCCCTAATACAATTGTCATTGATAATGGGCGGCAGTTCGACAACGAAAAATTTTGAAAGTTCTATAAGGGTCTGGGCATCAAGAACGTGTACTCCTCTCCCCACCACCCGCAAGCTAATGGTCAGGTCGAAGCAGTTAACAAGATTATCAAAAATCACCTCAAAACAAAGCTCGAGCAAAAGAAAGGTGCTTGGGCTGACGAACTTTCCGAAGTACTTTGGGCCTATCGGACCACGGCTCGGTCCACGACCGGGGAAACGCCCTTCTCTTTAGTTTTCGGAGCAGAAGTCGTTGTCCCAGTAGAAGTCGGGATGCCCACGAGCAGGACGAGCCAACACCGACCTGACCAGAATGAAGAACAACTACGAACAAACCTAGACCTACTCGATGAAGTACGCGAGGCATCCCAAATACGATTGGCAGCCTATCAGCAACGTGTTAGGCGATACTATAACTCCCGGGTAAAAGAGCGGCGGTTTCGAGCTGGCGACATGGTTCTCAAAAAGGTCGGTACTAAAGATAAAATCGCTGCCTTCAGTCCCAACTGGGAAGGGCCGTATAGGGTACTCAGCTCACGTCGTCCTGGTACTTATTGGCTCGAAGACATGGACGGCAGACCCCTTTTCCATCCATGGAACGCTGACCACCTGAAGATCTACTATCCATGAACAAGCGGGGTCTCTTATGAAATATGTGTTTCAAGGTGATGATTCAATAAAATTGCTTCAAGATTGCATCCTAAGTGTTATGAACAGCAGATCGGCCTAGCGGTATTAACGTTCTGAGCTGACTTCCATACTACTATCGAAGCCCTACGACTAAGTCATCTACTCCGATATAATATTCGAGCTTGTGTTAATGAACTTCGCTGATTACAAGGAATTCCTTTGTCATTTCAAGACTCGTGTATGCGTAAAAGAGGAAAAAATGCTGTGCACACAGTTTGAATAAAGATGCCTCTGAAGGGCTTGCATTGAAGTCAAAAGTTTTTTACATTGTTACATCAAAAAAAAAACAAATATATTCAAAATATTTCAGCTTTCGGCAGCGTTAGATGGCTAGGCAGCAGACTCTTTTGAAGGTCCCTCCCTCGCGACTTCGTCCTCGTCTTCATCATTGTCAACAGGAGTCAGGTCGAGATCGGGAAAGTGTTTGAGAACGAGCCGTCTGCAATCCTGGAAGCCATGATTGTACAGCTCTTCAGAAATTGCGTTCAGCCTCTCAAACTTGGCTTCTGCATTTTTTGCATCGGCCAGAGCCTTCATCTAGACCTCCTTCAAGAGCCTGGCCAGGTCCACCTTCTCCTACTCAGCTGTCTTGAGAGCGGCCTCGAGTGACTCGACCTTGTTCCCTTCAGACTGAGCCTTGGCTGAGGTCTCCCTCATCGCCTCCTCCAGAGAATGGACTTGTACTTGAGACACTTCCAGCTCGGACTGAGCCACCTTTAGCTCGGACTGAGCTGTCTGCAGTGCAGCTTGGGCCGTCTGCAGCTCCGTCTGGGCCGTTGCCAGCTCAGACAGTTTCTTCTTCAGCTTAGTCTTCATCGCCTCAGTCTTGTTCTTCCAAGAAGAGGCGGCAACCAGAGCTTTTTGCATCTGGTGAGTCCGCTCAGCCATCTTCTGGCTCATCATGATCAGCAAAGCCGAGTCCTACAAAAACGAATTACGACGATTAGTAATGCAACAGTGGCATGAATGAAGGAAAAGTAGAAGAGAAAGAGGCAGTCAGCTTACCCTGAGACTGCTCTCAATGGCGACTCTGACCATCTGGTCAGGATCTGACGACGCGAGAGAGTTCAGATCCTGAGGGATGCTCTGGTTAACGTCCATATAGGCGTTAACCCCCTCTTTCCAGGTCGCAAACTACTCCGTTACCGGAGGCATGTCGACCTGGTCCTCGCGCTGCTCGGCCCTAAGAGCAGCAGCAGGGCGAGTGACCCGGGGAGCCGGAGGAGGGCGCGACGACCCGACCTCAGCAGGGGTGCGAGCGGGCCCCGCTGAAGCCGATGCTGTCGGAGTACCAGACGAGCTGGCACGAGTCGCGGGCCGACCCGCAGACGGCTCAGTCCGGGAATCCGAGGTATCCGGTACATTGACAACCGGAACCCCGGGAGCGGGAGGCTGGGCAGCCAGAGGTTCACTCCCTGCAGGGGATGAACCCAGAGGCTGACTAGACCCGCATACGAAGGACTGAGGCAACCTTTATTGCCTCTGAGCCTCCGTGGCCACCCTCTTGCTCGGAGGTTCCACCGAGCTCTCCCCGTGCTCAAGGAGCCGAGCAGGGATTCGGCGGGATTTATAAACCGCCTTCGGGGCCATGCCTGTCCAAAACACAAAGAAAGGTGTTAGGACGCAATACTTAAAAAATTGACAAGTAAAACATAAATATCTACATTGCTGACCTGATTCGAGGACGGACTCTACGGTGATTAAGCTGCGGAATTTCCTTTCTACGAGCGGGTACTCCCGTGCAGCTCGGATCTTCCTCTCTTGGACTGCAGATAGTGCTACTTTGATGGCCACCGAGGCTACATAGACAAGGAAATACACGTTAGAATAGGAAAAAGGGGGGATAAATAAAAAGCATTAAAAATTTGAAAAATTTTCTAAGTGCAGCTCGACCTGGTAGAGCAAAATCAGCTCGGACCCTATGCTCCAGAGGGCGAAGCTCATCCGACGAAGCCTCCCAATCCCCCGACGCGAAAAACCATTTCCTCTTCCAAACTCTTGTCGAGGATGGTAGGCCAGTCACTATCGAGCCCCCATGGCCCGGGTGAGAAGAGAGGTAATAAAGACCATGACCTCCCAGAGACTTGAGACTGTACATGGAGAACAGCTCGTTCGAGGTCAGTTCTTTATTTCCTACTCTCTGCCACAAGATGTAGCATCCCACCATACACCTCCAGCCATTAGGTTGGAGCTGGCTCGGTGCGAGGCCCAAGGTGTTAAGGACCTCTCGCACGAAGGGGTGCAGGGGTAACCTGAGCCCGGCCTCTAAATGCATCAGGGAAATAACGGTTTCTCCCCGGCGAGGCCGGCTCGGTCTATCAGTCCGGGCCGGAATCTTAAGATCAACGGATTCCGGGATCCCGTACGTCCTCCTCGCATTGTCCAGTTCTCTCTGGGTAATCTGCGAGATCACGCCATCCAGCTCGAAGGAATCCCCCTGAGCCGTCCCATCCCCAACTCCCGGCTCAAGAACCTCAGATTCCTCTTCATTCACAGGATCGGCTGTCCTGGAATGGGATTCTCTGGGATCCATCTCCTGATGCTCTGATAGAGGTGGGTCCGACTCGGAATCCCCAAACCTCACCATTGGTATGGCATCAGAGTAAGAGGTCTCCGACATTTTTGAAAAATACAAGAAGGGAAGAAGGTCTTCTAAGGGTACGAAGAGCGTACCCTAGGTGATTGGCACACCGGCCGGATGAGAGATGACAGAGAATGGAGGAGAAGAACTTGAGAGGAAAAAGAGGAAGAAAGGCAAAATCGGAGAAGAGAAGAATTTTTCCGAAAATCTGCTAACTCTCGAGTTTTATATCCAAAGGATTCTTTGGCATTTAATGCAATGATTCCACGTGGCGGCTCTCGGTTGAAGCGTACGAAAAGCAGCGCACCACTCCAGACACGTGGCGCCACCCCATTCGATAATACTCTATTGGGCGTTAATACGCCGTACGAACGAATGATGACGCCTTGATTTTTTGAACGACGCATTAAATGCTACTTTCCCGCCCGTCGAGATGACGGCGCGACAGCGCGACAGCTGTAAGATACTAAGGGTAATCAGATCGACACATCTTCTTTATCAAGCTACTCCCGAGACATACGAGCTAGACTCGGGAGTGGGGGGACTTCTGTTGTGAGAAGAATACGAGCTGACCTCGGCACCCTCACGAAAAGAATACGAGCTGACTTGAGGATGGATTCGGTTCAGCTCGCTCAGCTCGAAGCCGATCTGATGACAGACTGAATAACTCAAATACAGGTCATCATGTCTGACCGACCCGATCTAAGGGAGAGGTAGTCCTCGAGAACGACCTCGCCAGATCGACCGTTTTGCGACCTGATTCTGTTGCCGTAATTCTCTAAGTTTGTGCGCGATAAGAGGAAGGAAATCCGAAAAATCTCTAACCAACCCGCCGAAGGATCCTCGAAGATCACGGAACAGCTCCGGAAATCTCAAAGATCCGAGATTTTCTCTACAAACGTCACGGCGACAATTAAGGAACACAATTCCACGACCTAAGTCTATAAATTGAGGCATTCTCTCCACTATTGAGGTATGATACAAAAACTGATCTAAAGATAGATATTCAATCTTTTAAGATCTCACTGACTTAAGCATCGGAGGGCTAACGGCTGGACCCCAGCCACCTCTCTTAGCTTTCCTTTTTGTTCTACAGGATCCAACCTACCTTGAGGAAGAAGATCAGCACCTTCATCCTCATCTGTTGACGAATTTCCAGCAGCAACAGTTTCACTCAATTAAGATGCTTTGTTTTAGGGCTTGAATGGATCTGGGTTGAGAAACATAGGGTTTGAAGTTGGGATGGGTAACATTAGAGGTGGTGATGGGTGATGGGTGCAATTATAATGCAACCATGAAGCAATAAAGGTGTTCAGATTTGGATTTTAGGTTTTGGCCAGAACTGGGTTGAGGGTCTGTGGTTTGGTGTATTTATTCCATATCCAAGCTGTCCATCTGGTGCTCCAAAGTGATGATAACCTATATTTGTCGCTACATATATGAGATCTGTGTCAGCTTCCTTGAGATAGTTTGCACTCCTTTAAGAGATTAATGAGATGCGTGTCAGCTTTTTTGAAATAATTTGCACTCCTTGAAGAAATTAATCAATGCAGAAGGCTCCTGATCACCATGTAGAAATCCATTTGAGCTCAAGTTTATTGGAGCTAGATTTCCACTCCCTCATTTGACTGGTTTTCTAGTTGATTTTTCCTTAGAGCATATTGTTGTACTTTTTTTTAAAAAAAGGGTATCTCAAAGAAAGCTTTATAACCACTTCATAAATCTTCTTACCATATATCCCATGTGACACAGAGGTTTACACTACAATGATAAACGAAAAAAAAAAAAAAAACCTTTTTTCTTTAAATACGTCAGCACATGCCAATGGAAATAGAGATACATTTGAGAAACAACTTGTCAGATTAGATTTGTTGGGAATAATCCAATGGTGAAGAAAAAGGAATAAAAAAGAAAAAAAACAAGAATAAAGTTCTCTGCACAATGAGTATTGCATGTGAAATTAAAACACTAGCATGTAGGTAACCAGAACTGATCCAAACATATTTGAACTCCAGGGTAACGGCCTAGATCAACATATCTCATACCACGTCAGTACAAAAAATTGATGGAAAATTGTGTCCTCATGCCACGTCGGCACAAAAAAATGATGGACAATTGTCCTCTAAAAATAAAAGTACTAAATCTATGCCAGATATCTTACATTTTCTAATCCAGGAAATTTTAGTTTTATCCGTCCCCTATTAAAGATGTTGTGGACCACATCAATGGCTTAGATCATGGGAGGATGAGACAAATTCAAAGGCATTATTGTGTTTAGGTATATTCAGGCAAACCACTCCTCAAGAAAGAAACAAGACGGGCAGGCCGGTTAGCCATCCTTTGAAATAAAACCAAAGGAAAAGGTAGCCCAGCTACGTAGACAAATCTTACAATTTTTAATTATGAAGACCAAGTCCAACCAGTTGGACACAAGTGATGGTCCACCCAGCAGATAACTTCTGATCTATTAAGTTTTTGTTAAATCCAACCTTTCCAATAGGTTGGCCCTACCACATGGATTGTCTTTGGAAAAAAATAAATCAGCCACATCTACTTATTAGGTGGACCACGCCATAGAAAAGAATTTTTAGCTGTTGATCAATAGCAAAATACAATTGTGATCCACTCAATGAGTGGATGTTGCTTGATGGGGCCAACCGGTTTGATCAGTTGGATGCCATATGCACATGAAAGGCTAGAGGTGGTGATGGGTAATGGTCATAGCAGGAGAAGAAACAGTGATGGTGATACAGTAATATGGAGCAAAAACGACTGTAATGGCTCAGGGGCTGGAAATGTTGAAGTAAAAATTGATGCTTCAGGAAATAGACAAATAAAATAAATTAGAGTGGTAGGTAACACCATAGCTGTAGTGTAGATCGGATGATACAGACAATGATAACCCATATTTGTTAGGGGAGCGGATTGCATACTGAGTAAACCCTGTGGGGTCCACTGTGATTTATTTATTTTATCCACTCCGTCCATCCATTTTAAAAGATAATTTTATGTTTGAGCCTGAAAATGAAGCGTATATAAAGCTCAATGGACCACACCACAGGAAATAGTGTGTATTGAACGTCTACAGTTGAAACAATCTTGGGGCCACATGTTTTGCATCGAGATGATGTTTTTTCTTTTTCCTTTCATCCATGTCTTTTTTTATCTTATGAACAGGTTGGATGACAAATAAAGATCACCATGGACCGTAGAAGGGTTTCAACGGTCGAAATCATTATTCCCACTGTTTCCTGTGGTTTGGTCCAGAGCTTTGGATATGCTTCAACTTTGTATCAACGCCTAAACTGACCTGGAAATACGGACGGCGGAGTGGATAAAACACATACACTCAGGGTAGGCCCAGTACGACAATCCGATTTCATTTGTTACTGGTCCAGCTGCATGCCACGCAGGATTTCAAGAGGCAGGCACGGATTAGGTACTTCCCGCCTGTCCGGAGCTCGGGACGGGCTAGGGATCTGAGGGCCACCGTGATGTTTGAATCTTATCCACACCGGCCATTCATTTTTCTATGCCATTTTAGGAAACGAGCCAAAAAATGGGGCAGAACCAAGTTCAGGTGGGCCACATCACAGGAAGCAGTGGTACTAATGATGCATACCGTTGAAACCTTCCTAAGGCCTAAATTGATGTTTATTTTCCATCCAACTTGTTCATAAGATAATAGAGACCTAGATGAAGGGAAAACACAAATATAACCTTGATCCAAAACTTCTTGTGGCGACCAAGAAGTTTTCAACTGTCAGAGTTTAATCTCCATTTCATGGTCCACTTGAGGTTGGATCCGTCCCATTTTGGGGATCATGACCTAAAATGAGACGAAAAAATGAATGGAAGATGTGGATAAGATCCATACATCACAGTGGACCGATGACACAGATTTCCCGCGAAAGCCTTTTGCAAGAAGTTCCAAGGGAACCTAGGTGGGACCCACTATGATGTTTGTGAGAAATCCACACAGTCTATCCATTTTTATCTAAGACTCAAGTGGGCTGAAAACGTGAGGATTGAACGTCTACACTTGAAATATTCATGGAGCCACAGAAGTTTTGAATCAGTCTAATATTTGTGTTTCTGTTCATCCATGTAGGAATGATGTTACGAAAAGTATGGATGGAATATAAACATGACTGTGGGCCCAGGGAAGTTTGAACGGTAGGAATTTCCCTACCCACCTTTTCCTTTAGTTCGGCCCACTTGAGTCTTGGATCCTGCTCATTCTTGTTCACATGTACTAAAATGAGCTCACATAATGGATTGATATGGTGGATTTCTCACAAACATCATGTTGGGCTCGACCTAGGTTCCCAACCCAAGAACCTCCTGCGTAGAAATCCACCGTGCCCCTCCTGGAAGAGATTATTAACAGATGTAGAAGGCTCCAGACGTGGACTACATAAAAACCCTCAAGGAGAAAAATCCCTTTCCGCAAAGTTTATTGGAGTAGATGGTTTTCTGGCTGATTTTTCCACCACTCGGCCTTATGCAAGCATACAGGCTAAAGCATGATGTAGTATTTCTTAAAGAGTTATCTCAAGAAACCCTTCATAAAAACCTTCTTCCCATGTAATGTGAGATGAGATCTACACAAAACACTTGTATTTACTAAAATGCATCAAAACTTACCAATGGAAACAATTTGTCATGCTAGATTTGTTTGGAATAATCCAATAGTGAAGTGAGAAAAAAGAAAAAAAGAATGATGATTCTCTGCGT
The DNA here is from genome assembly GCA_003013855.2 of Liriodendron chinense. NCBI lineage: Eukaryota > Viridiplantae > Streptophyta > Magnoliopsida > Magnoliales > Magnoliaceae > Liriodendron > Liriodendron chinense. The sequence goes on along the minus strand of PVNU02001598.1, from coordinate 189,837 downwards.
GATAAATATTAGGAAAACTAAAACAACACATGAGATGATGCCTTGATCAAGGATAGTGTGGGTTCTGATCAGTGTGTAGGTGGCCAGAACTGATGTGAACAGATTTGAACTCCGGAGGTGACTTTGAGGACAATGAACTCATCAAGTAACAGCCTAGACCAACATCTTTCCATGTCAAAAGCACAGAAAATTTTATGGAAATTTGTTTGTCCTTGTCTAAAAATAAGCGTATTAAATCTATACCAGATATCTTATATTTTCTGATCCAAGAGATTTTGTTCTTATCCATCTCTAATTGAAGGTGTTGTGGACCATATCAACGGTTTAGATCATTGAAGGATGACCCAAGCAAAAGCTTTGTTTTGTTGGGGTGTGTTCAGGCAAACCTCTTCACAAGAAAGAAACGAAAGAAACAAAACCGGCGGGAGGCTACCCATCCTCAGAGGAAAAACAAAAGGAAAGAAAATGGTAGCCAATTAGCTACGTATGCAAATCTTACAATTTTTAATCATTCAGCCAGCAGGTAACTTCTAACCTATTAAGGGCCCCGTTGGATATGACCAAATAAGTTTCTTTTTCTACTTACAGCAGTAGATATTAACTTATTTAAGATACGTAGGTTTAATTTATGATTTGATGTAAGAGAAGAACCCCATGATCGAGGGCGTGGATCACGCACCTTCCTACGGGAGATGGACAGGAAGAAAAACAAGAGAAAACTAATGATGTAGGAGAAAAACCCCATGATCGAGGGCGTGGATCACGCACCTTCCTGCTGGAGATGGACAGGAAGAAAAACAAGAGAAAACTAAGGAATTTCATATTTTGGAGTTTCAACCCAAACAGGAAATTGTTATTCCCGTTTTTAGATTTTGGCCCAACTCGTGGGGCCCATCTTGATCATTTACGATGATCCGTTCCGTCCATTTTGTATAGCTGCTCGACGTCAAGAAAACCCAACAAGTTTCACGTCAATCCGAGTTACGGATTGATCGTGGCGTCCAAAATGGTACGAACTATCCAGAAAGTTCCGAATTCTGCCCACTAAAACTGGAGATGGTCCAGGTGGCCTAATACTACTGATATGGAGAATCTAAGCCGACCATCTTGAAGAGTACGTCAATATTAGTAAAACCACAAAATTTTGTGGCAATCAGATATGTGGATTGCTCGTATCAGCGGAAGGAAGACAGCACCCTACAGGCGCTAAACAGTTTGCGCAGATTTTTCTATTTCTTTTCTAATTGTATTAGGATTCTTTTCTTCCTTTGCAAGTTAGTATTAAGTATGAATTTAGGATTTAGTTTATTATTTAAAGTAAGATAATTATGTTTTTTTATTATTTATTCAATTATCAAAAAACAGTTATTCGGAATTAATTTCCCTTTTTATCTTTTTATTTCCCTTTTAATCTTTTTATTTCTTCTCGAAGATTCGAGAAACAATTGGTTAGGGAGACGGTGATCGACCTACCACGTCATCCCTGCGTCATTGGTATCAGAGAGAGGTTTCTTCCTCAGGACGATGATCTCTAATGAAGGGTTGGATCCTCATCCTAAGGACGGTGCTCCAAGGGATTATGTCACTGTGGCAGCTTTCGATGAAGCACAACGAAAAAATCGGTTGATCCTGCAAGCTATACAGGCAACCGTCAACTGTATTGTAGCGGCATTAAATCTGCCCCAAGCCTAAGGCAACAATCAACAACGACCTGTGCTCGCTGTACGGAATAACCCAATGTTCCGTAGAACACCCCAGGTGGCCTATCGCAGGGCTACCCTAGACGATTCAAAATCCACCGATAAAGAGGTCGAAGACATCATCGTACGACAGCCTGCGTGTGGGAACAATAGTGAGGATTATGTTGAAAGAGATTTTCGAGGTAATGCAACTTCGGATCAGGTCGTTGAAGTACAACCTACCACCATCTCAGAAGATGTTCAAAATTATAAGGAGGTGAAGGAAATCAATACCTCAGTCTTAAAGGATAGGGAAGGAGAGTCTAAAGTTATTCCAGATATTGTGGAGTCAATTTTGACGGAATCCATGAACATCCCAAAAAGTGTCACGTCAACAATACAGAAAAAGCCAACTTTCGGTGTGCCAGAGAAAGTTACAATTATTCATGTTGGCGTGGATAAGAAGGCGGAGAAATTTGTTGCAGTATTCCAAGATAAGGCCAGCAAGCATCGACTTCCGAAGTTAAAAGCAAATCATGGCCCTTGCCTAAAGCGAAACTCGAGGACGAGTTTTTTTCAAGTGGGGAAGAATGATGTAGGAGAAGAGCCCCATGATTGAGGGCGTGGATCACGCACCTTCCTGAGGGAGATGGACAGGAAGAAAAACAAGAGAAAACTAAGGAATTTCATATTTTGGAGTTTCAACCCAAACAGGAAATTGTTATTCCCGTTTTTGGATTTCGGCCCAACTCGTGGGGCCCATCTTGATCATTTATGATGATCCGTTCCATCCATTTTGTAGAGCTGCTCGACGTTGAGAAAACCCAACAAGTTTCACGTCAATCCGAGTTACGGATTGATCGTGGCGTCCAAAATGGTACGAACTGTCCAGAAAGTTCCGAATTCCGCCCACTGAAACTGGAGATGGTCCAGGTGGCCCACTACTACTGATATGGAGAATCTAAGCCGACCATCTTGAAGAGTACGTCGATATTAGTAAAACCATAAAATTTTGTGGCAATCAGATATGTGGTTGCTCATATCAGCGGAAGGAAGACGACACCCTACAGGCGCTATACAGTTTGCGCAGATTTTTCTATTTCTTTTCTATTTGTATTAGGATTCTTTTCTTCCTTTGCAAGTTAGTATTAAGTATGAATTTAGGATTTAGTTTATTATTTAAAGTAAGGTAATTATGTTATTTTATTATTCATTCAATTATCAAAAAACAATTATTCGGAATTAATTTTCCTTTTTATCTTTTTATTTCCCTTTTTATCTTTTTATTTCTTCTCGAAGATTCGAGAAACAATTGGTTAGGGAGACGGTGATCGACCTACCACGTCATCCCTGCGTCATGATTAGTAATAACTTTTTTACTTTAAAGTACAAATCACTGTAGTTATTTTTTTTAGTTTTTTTATTTTCATAAGTTGCTAAAGAGAAGATCATAAGAGAGATGAAAATGAGGAAAACCTATTAGTATGTTGTTTACCATTTTTTTCAATGGTGGTTACTTGGGAAGGATTTAAGGGGGCGTTTGGTGCATGGACTTAAATGGAAATAGGTGGGATGGAATTGCATGGAAGGTGATAATTAAGGGTGTCAGGGGATTGTCGGGGATTGTCGGGGAATTGAGAATTAGAAGGCAAATCTCAATCCAGTTTGGAATGTAAATTTTTCATAAGGCAACCTGGGATAAACCTCATATGATGTTTGGACATGCACAGCAACAGAGTGAAGGCTACAGTAACAGATTCCTATTGAAGTGATGTCACTAAGTTCTATGGGCCCCACCATGATGTATGTGTCATATCTCCACTGTCCATCCATTTGGATCTCAAATAAACATCATGGTAGGCCTTAGGAAGGTTTCAACGGTGAGCGTCACTGTCCCCACTGTTTTCTACGGTGGGGTCCACTTGAGCTTTGGATCTGCCTTGTTCTTTGGCTCATTACCTAAAATGATCTCTCCAAATGGATGGACAGAGTGGATATAACACATACATCATGGTGGGGTCCATAGAACTTGGTGACACACTTCTGTAGCGAGGTTCACATCCAACGTCTTGAGTGTTATTCAAGTCCTGTGAGGGCTAGACCAAATCCCATCTTCAGCCTGCACAGCACTGGCACAATCTCCAATGCTCACACCCTTGGTTGAGGAATGCCCTGCCCAAACACTCATTTCAGTTTCCAACGTAGGATTCCAAGTTCCATCCTGCCTACTCTCATTTAAGTCCATGCACCAAACACCCCCTAATTGTGAGAGTCATTATTTCCCATTATTCCTAGAGTGGGGTCCACCTGTTGGACCCAAGAGGCTCACAACGGTGGATCTCACTAGGGATCTAGTTCCGCTCCATTTTTTTTTACTCTTGCTTTAATAGCGTTGGCAAACAAATGGACAGGTGGATAGAACACGTACATCAGCGGTCCCACCTGCTGGATGAACAACGTGGATGTGAGATACACATCATAGTGGGTCTTACTCTCTAGATGAACAACTATGGGTCTAAGACATATGCCATCGTGGGTCCCAGAGAGGTTCTCAAGATAGGCATGTTCCCACCGTTTCTGATGGTGGCCCATATCAATTTAAGATCAAACTAATCTTTGTACATTCCCTATATCCAAGTCTATGCCTAATCAACATGGTGGAGGCAATTAAAAATCACGGTAGGTCCCACATCAAAGGTGGGTCCCACATGATGGATGGACCACATTAGTGGGGCCACATAATGAACCATTGGCATCAAAGGTTGGCCCCACATGATGGACACCGGACCAAATAGACTTGTGAGATGATTACTTATGATGTTGGAAACCAAACATGCTGATTAAGTAAAACCCAAGATAGATAAGTAACTTATCTTAAGTAACTTACAATCCAAATGGGCCCTAAGTGCGTGCTACGTCCAACCTTTCCAAGAGGTAGGCCCTGTCACTGTGGATTACCGCCCCATCATTGTGGATTACCGTCTGATAAAATTCAGCCTCATCTACTAATTAGATGGACCATGCTATACAAAACAATGTCTTGGAACTCATAAATAGAAAAATAAAAATGTGATTTACTCAATGAGTGGATATTGCTGATTTTTACAAAGGTGATCGACAATGATGGGACAAACCAGTTTGAAGGCTTGATGTTATATGAGCATTTAAGGTAAGTCATCCACGAGATGGATAGTAACCTGTTGTCGACTGGTTCGATGAAGACGTTTTCCTCAAGAGTCTAGATGCTCTGTTGGCTTCCAAGCAGGAATTCCAATTTGGAGCCTTTTTATTGGTCCACATAATACTGCATGACGTCATGTAACCAGGTTGCACTGAGGTATGACAAGGTTGCATTAAGGATGTGACGGGGTTATAGACCTATGTGATGATGTGGACTAATGAAAAGGGTCCAAGTAGGGGTTTCCTGCATCCAAGAGAGGATCCTAACTCTTTCCTCAATTATATATTCCGTGGCAAAATAGAAAGGACAAGTTGATAGAGGTAACGATCGGTATGTATGTGCCCTATGCCGGCCATGATAATACCTATACGAGGTTATTAGCATTTACTTCAAGTTGTTGGAAGTGGATTAGCTGTTTCCTGGGTAACGCTTTAGTGTGTGTTACCCTAACCATGTGGGGCCACTTTGATCTATTTGTTTTATATCCACACCGTCCATCTGTTTTAAAATGAGTCCATCTGTTTTTTGCATCTCATTTTAAGACACTATCTGATGTAGAACGGGTCGCTGATTATTTCATGGCCCAGATGGAGCAAAAGAAGACCAGTCGGGGTCGAAAGTGATCCGGACCGTCAGGACAGTAAATCGGTTGTATCTCACAATCCGGAATGAGTTACGGGACGTATAATATATCAATTTGGGGTAGCTCGAGCTACTTTAGCCAACCAACCCTGCTATGACGGGTTGTCCAAGCCGAAATCCCGAGATTCGACCGTATCGACGGTCATTAGGCTAGTTTATTTTCTGTTTTACTATTTATAGTAAATTTTAATTCGACCATAACTTCGCATCTGTAGGGTTTTAGAGTTAGTGCCCAACATGAAAAGGGCTTAGAATATTTAGTAGAACAACGTGGTTGAGGCCGTTTGATAACTTTCTATTTTTGGCTGAAAACAAAGAGTTCTAGTAGGATTGAATGACTTCTATAAATAGTAAGTTTACTATTTTAGTTTCCTATTTATATGCATTGTAATTTCGTTTTTATTCATTCAATCTTCAACAAACAATTATTTGGAATTAAATTCCTCTTTTTTTATCTTTTCTTTCTTCTCGTGGATTCGAGAAACTATCGGTTAGGGAGACGGTGATCGACCTACCACGTCCCCCTTACGCCATTGGTATCAGAGAGAGGTTTCTTCCTCAGGACGATGACCTCTAATGAAGGGTTGGATCCTCATCCTAAGGACAATGCTCCAAGGGACTATTTAACAGCAACAGCCTTCGAGGCAGCATTCGAAGCAGCACGACGGGAGAACCGGTTGATCCTGCAAGGTATACAGGCGACCCTCGACCAGATTGCAGCATCGCTAGCTCCTCTTCGAGCCCAAGGCGACCAACAATCACCAACAATTGTTATACGGGACAATTCTGTTGTCCGTAGAACACCCCAGGTGGATAATCGTAGGGTTACACCATACGATTCAGAACCAAGCGATGACGAGGTCGGAGACATATTCGTACGACGACCTGCGCTAGGGAATGAGCGTGTGGAATGAGCAGAACGAGATTATCGGGGTAAAGCTGATCTTCCCAGCTTTAATGGCCTACTTCGAATAGAGGAGTTCCTTGACTGGCTGGCAGAGGTCGAACGATACTTCGATTATATGGAAGTGCCGGACGACAAGAAGGTAAAGATAATTGCATATAAATTTAAATCCGGTACTTCAGCATGGTGGGAAAACCTACAGGTTTCCCTCACCCGTCAGAATAAGACACCCATCCGAACATGGCCTCGGATGAGACAGCTTCTGAGAGCTCGATTCCTCCCTAACGACTATGAATAAATTTTATTCCAATAATATCAAAATTGCCGTCAGGAAAATCGAACCGTATCCGAATATCTTGAAGAATTCCAACGATTGGCTACACGGAATAATTTATCGGAATCAGAGGCACAACAAGTATCACGATTCATTGGTGGGTTGTGATTTGCAATCCAGGATCGAGTCCAGATGCATCCAGTCTGGACGTTGAGTGAGGCCAACCAATTAGCCACTCGAGTAGAAACACAGTTGTCACGGCCCCCTGCTCGACCCTATCCGGTAACACGAAATTCCAACATCGGACCCACTCAAGATACAACGTTGGCCAAAGGCAAGGAGCCTATAGGAGGGCATCCTCAACCCCCTACGGTCACGAACTGGGACTATGGAAGCAGTTCCTCAAGACCTCAACGTGCAGCTCCCACTACAGCGGGTCCCAGCAGGATCCCGAACCCATATGGTCGGCCAAGACCAGACCATTGTCTCCGTTGTGGCCAACCAGGTCACTGGTCGAACGCTTGCCCTCAACGCCCTGTAACACACTTAACTACGAATGAAGGCGGCGTGGAAGGTGAATCAACAGAAGACAACCCTGAATTAGAATAGGCCGAAGAGGGGGACACAGAAGATGTCGATTGGCTGACTGAAGATCATAGGGAATCGCTAGTAGTAAGACGACTACTTTACGCTCCCAGGAAGGAAGTGCACCCACAACGACATAATATTTTTCGCACAAAGTACACCGTGCAGGGCAAAATCTGTGATGTGATCATAGATAGTGGGAGTAGCGAAAATATCGTCTCGAAGATTATGGTGGATAAGTTACATCTGCCTATGACAAGGCACCCTACCCCTTACTCGATCGGTTGGATCAAGAAGGTGAACGAGACAAAGATAACTCATCAATGCATTATCTCGTTTTCCATTGGTAAAAGTTATAAGGACGAGGTCCTCTGTGATTTGGTTGACATGGAAGCCTGCCACATGTTAATCAGGCGGCCATGGCAATCGGATCGAGATGTGACACACGGTGGGCGGAAAAATATATACATGTTCACCAAGGATGGTCGAAAAATTGTTTTGGCTCCTATGACACCAGATAAACACCCCGAAGCTTCTAAAGTGGAGGAAAACTCTCTCCTTACCATTCGCGAGTTTGTTAAGGAGTCAAAGGAAACGGGCGAAATATATGCCGTTATAAGAAAAGACGAGGAGCCAGGATCCTCTAATATTTCTCAACGCCTTAAACCGCTGCTAGAAGAATTTCGAAGTACTTGGCCTGGAGAGTTACCTGATGAGTTGCCTCCCATGCGAGACATACAACATCACATCGACCTTACCCAAGGTCCAGTTTGCCCAACCGACCGCACTATCGGATGAGTCCGATAGAGTGTGAAATTCTACAGGGACAAATGGAGGAATTGATTCGTAAGGGTCTCATCAAAGAGAGCATGAGCCCGTGTGCCGTTCCGGCACTCCTTACCCCCAAAGAAAGACAGAACTTGGCTCATGTGTGTCGATAACCGCGCGATCAATAAAATAACAGTTAAATATCGATTTCCAATACCGCGGTTGGATGACATGCTTGACATGCTCGAGGGCTCTAAGGTGTTCTCAAAACTGGACTTACGGAGTGGTTACCATCAAATTCGTATTAGGCCAGGTGATGAGTGGAAAACGGCCTTCAAGACCAAGGAAGGGCTATATGAGTGGCTGGTTATGCCCTTCGGGTTGACCAACGCATCAAGCACCTTCATGCGTTTAATGAACCAAGTGTTGAAGCCGTTCATTGGCTGTTTCATTGTCGTTTACTTTGACGACATTCTAATATACAGTCAGGATGAAACGGAGCACATGACCCACATTAGAAAAGTGCTACAAGTGTTGGCTGACAACAAGCTATACTTAAATCTGAAAAAGTGTAGCTTCTTAACTGATCAATTATTGTTTCTGGGGTTCATTGCGTCGTCCACGGGTATCCGAGTGGACGAAGAAAAAGTTTGAGCTATTCGGGATTGGCTGACTCCGACGAACATTCATAAGGTACGAAGTTTTCATGGGTTGGCGACCTTCTATCGTCGATTTCTGCGGAACTTCAGCAGTATCGTCGTATCGATTACCGACTGTATGAAGAAGGGTCCGTTTCAATGGAACGAAGGGACTGAGAAGAGTTTTGCAGGAATTAAACATCGGTTGTCCACTACCCCGGTCCTGGTACTCCCTAATTTCGATAAGTTATTTGAGGTAGAATGCGACGCATCTATTGTCGGCATTGGGGGAGTCTTTTCTCAGGAGGGCAGGCCAGTTGCCTTTTACAGTGAGAAACTCAGCGACGCACGACAGAAGTGGTTGACCTATGAACTTGAATTATATGCAGTGGTTCAGGCATGCGCCATTGGCGCCATTATCTTATTCAAAGAGAATTTATATTGTACACTGATCATTAGGCCTTAAAATTTGTCAATACTCAAACTAATGTGAATCGTATGCATGCTAGATGGATTTTGTTTTTACGGGAATTCACGTTCGTTCTGAAACACAAGTCAGGGCAGTAGAACAAGGTGGCAGATGCACTAAGCCGACGTGCATCCCTTCTTATTACAGTGAGCAGTGAGGTGATCGGATTCGACTATTTCAAGAAACTTTATGCTGACGACGAGGATTTTGCAGATGCATGGAAAAAGTGCCAAGAGGGTCACCCGAGTGACATTCTAATTCAAGATGGTTTCCTCTTCAAAGGAAATTGACTTTGCATTCCGTAGAGTTTATTACGGGACAAAATTATTATCGAGCTGCATGGCGGTGGCCTCGGCGGTCATCTAGGACGAGATAAAACTCGAGCGATGGTGGAAGAGCGGTATTACTGGCCACAACTTGCTCGTGATGTTAGCAGAGCAGTACAACGATGTCATATTTGTCAAACCGCTAAGGGACAATTTCAAAATACAGGTCTTTACACGCCATTACCTGTGCTAGATGCCCCTTGGGAGGATTTATCTATGGATTTTATATTAGGGCTCTCACGAACACAACGCGGCATGGATTCAGTGTTCGTGGTGGTAGACCGATTCTCCAAGATGGCACACTTCATTCCGTGCAAGAAGACCTTTGATGCGGTACACGTTGCGAACCTTTTCTTCAGAGAGGTTGTGCGACTACATGGGATTCCTAAGACGATCACTTCAGACCGGGACACAAAGTTCGTTAGCCACTTTTGGCGAGCCTTGTGGAATCGGTTCGGTATACGACTTCACTTCAGCAGTGCTTATTATCCACAAACAGATGGGCAAACTGAGGTCGTCAACCGCACATTGGGGAATCTCATCCGTTGCCTTTCAGGTGACAAACCGAAGCAGTGGGACATGGCCCTGACTCAAGCAGAGCTTGCATTCAACAACATGGTAAACCAATCGACAGGAAAATCTCCGTTCCAGATTGTTTATGGGTGCGTGCCTCATCACACAACCGATTTGGTTCCCCTGCCCAAGCTTCCGGGCATGAGCGTTAGAGCTGAACATATGGCAGACCGAATCATGAACATACATACAGACGTGCGCAACAAATTATAGACTTCGAATGAGAAGTACAAAGAAGCGGCCGACAAGCATCGACGCGCCAAAGTGTTCGAAATAGGTGATCAGGTGATGGTCCACCTACATAAAGAGCGATTTCCTACCGGGGCCTACAACAAGTTGAAACACAAGAAGATTGGACCGGTACCGATCATTCGCAAGATCAATGACAATGCTTACGTTGTTGATCTTCCGGATGACATGGAGATCTCAAGGACTTTCAATATGGCAGATCTGTACGAATATCATGAACCAAAGCTGGACGAGAACTCGGGGTCGAGTTCTTTCGAAGTGGGGGAGACTGATGTAGAACGGGTCGCTGACTATTTCATGGCCCAGATGGAGCAAAAGAAGACCAGTCGGGGTCGAAAGTGATCCGGACTGTCAGGACAGTAAATCAGTCGTATCTCACAATTCGGAATGAGTTACGGGACGTATAATATATCAATTTGGGGTAGCTCGAGCTACTTTAGCCAACCAACCCCGCTATGCCAGGTTGCCCAAGCCGGAATCACGAGATTCAACCGTATCGACGGTCATTAGGCTAGTTTATTTTCTATTTTACTATTTATAGTAAGTTTTAATTCGATCATAACTTCGCATCTGTAGGGTTTTAGAGTTAGTGCCCAACATGAAAAGGGCTTAGAATATTTAGTAGAACAATGTGGTTGAGGCCGTTTGATAACTTTCTATTTTTGGCTGAAAACCAAGAGTTCTAGTAGGATTGAACGACTTCTATAAATAGTAAGTTTACTATTTATAGTAAGTTGCATTTTCTAGGAGTTTAAGTTGGAGTTGGATTCTGATACTTTACCTAGGGTTTAGTTTCCTATTTATATGCATTGTAATTTCGTTTTTATTCATTCAATCTTCAATAAACAATTATTTAGAATTAAATTTCTCTTTTTTTTTTATCTTTTCTTTCTTCTCATGGATTCGAGAAACTATCGGTTAGGGAGACGGTGATCGACCTACCACGTCCCCCCTGCGTCACTATCCCAAACCTTAAGAAGATAAAAACCTCAGGTGGACCATACCACTAGAAACAGTGATAAAGGAGCATTAAAAACATTTTATGGGCCATAAAAGTTTTGGATCAAGCTGATCTTTATATTTTCTTCTCATTAGTATCTTTTTGACATTATCAACAGGTTGGATGGAAAATAAAAATTACGAAACCTTACTATGGCCCCTTTGAAAATTTTAATGGTGAGACACTCAATCACCACTGTTTCCTATGGTGTGGCCCACCCTAGTCTTGGACCTACTTAGTGTTTTTTCCTACATCCTAAAATGGGCTGTAGAAACGGATGGACGGAGTGGATATACAACACATCATTAAGGTGGGCCCCACCTTAAGGGGAACACCGACTAAAGGTGTTACCCAGGTAACACCTAATACGCTCCCTGAGTAGTTGTCCATCGTTCAGTGATCCAGACCGTTGATTTAAAGAGAATAATGATGGATGCCATGTCCACTAAAGATCTCCTACTAGATTTGGCGATCTCAGCATCAAACATCTGGCCTTCTTTATGGTTTAACGTGGACTGTTGTTGTTTTCTTTCGTAGCCGTCTATTTGTTTCGTTGTTAATACCAGGTGTAGGAGCTTCCTATGTTGGATAATTTTGGTATACAAGCCACACATCTGCCAGCGTGAAAGGTGCATGCTAGATCTAATCCATCCATCAGGTTGGTCCGGTCCTGTACGTGTCTTCCCGAAAATAAAATCTGTACCAATCAACTTGTGGATCCCAATATTGGAAACACGTGTTATCTGCGATTTCCCATGGTGGGGCCCACTAGACGGACAAGCCACGTGGAAACAAGGCCCCAACTGTCTCTCTGATGATCATATCACATGGATGGGATCAAGCAAGCCTTTCCTTCGTACAGACAGCCTCCAAGCATGCGATTGTGGACAAAGACGATCCACCACTCACATTCAATCGAGAGGGGTTTTGAAGTAGTTTCAATAATTTTTATATTTTTTGTGCAGCTTCCCGACGGCAACATGGCCCATAAGGCCATAATAATGAACGGTCCAGATCATCTTACCATCCAGCCACAGCATGAATGAACATGTACATGCAAAAGAGGAGTACCGAAAACGGTATGCGTGTATCCACTGTAGTCAAGAACTTCTTTTAAGTAGAGAGAGGGAGATGAGAAAGGAAGGGCCGAGCATCTCATTGTGAGAGAGAGATGGGAGAAGAAGCAAAAAAGCGATGGTCTCTCCAAGGGATGACTGCTCTCGTCACCGGTGGAACCAAAGGAATCGGGTCCCTTCTCTTTCCTTAGCTCCTTCACAGTTATTTTGTGCTCCACCAGAGTATTGTAGATCATATGTGCATATCCATACTGTCCACACATTACACAACTTACTTCAATCTAGACCGTCCATATCATTGACACCACATTGGATGGGGCATAGGCCAAAAACCACACTGATTTGAAGACCACACCATCCAAATTTGCAAATTGAATTGGACGGTTTTTAAAAGTTGGAGAGCGTGGAGAGCCATGTGATCACTGTGATTTTTGGTCCATGATTCGTTGACGTTGTGATATTTATATGGCTATGATCGTCTGATTACCATCCGGTTTTAAAGAGGATCCAGTGCAATCATGACTACCAATGTAACCAAGGAGTTCACATCCTTACGGGCGAGACACGTGTAGCAGATCTAGACCTTTCATCTGTTGGGTCCTATCTCATACAGGTGATTGGAGACGTTTGAGGATTACAAGTGGACCGCCGAGAAAGGATCCAATGGGCACTCCTCAATAACTTGGCTGTATATGCATGTGGGACCTACAAACCTCCGGTCCTTATTGAGAAAAAAATCCTCAGGATTGTACTGTTCGTGTACTTGGTAGTCGCGTCCGCACATTAGACAGTCCAATCAAATCCTGATCCATAATAACTTGTCCACTTTTTTTATATCCATCCATTTTCCAACCATGGGATATCGGATGGCTAGGATGGCCTTGTAAAACTGATTGTTTGCATACCCATTCTGATCCTGGTAAATGGATGGTTCCACTTGTTGATTGAACCGACTTTTACACAGGGCTCTGAATGGAGCGGGTCAGATTCTAGGTCCGATTCTCTTCCAATCCATATATGCGGATTTCGATCTTAAAATAGGTCCGATTAGTTAAATGGATCGGATTTAGATCTTAAATAGGTTCCATGGCTTAAATGGACTAGATATGGATTTACGAGAACATATTCGAGTTTGATCCGAATCCAATTAAGATCCGGCTCATTGTCACCTTGTTGTATATGTTATATTTATGTTTGGCATCAATTTTACAAATTATCTTAGGCCATGTCTCAAAACTAAGACATGCCACTCTTAGGTTTACCATACGATAGTAAATACTGAGATTTGCATCATTTTTCAACTAAATTAAATATGTTATATTATATATTCTTTTAGATTTGTAATGGAGTGGATTTGGATCTAGATGTGTCGGGTATATAGATTTTGGATAAAACATGGATCTAACAATTTATAAATAGATCGGATATAGATATCCCCTTTTGGATATGAGTTGTGGATTCGAATCGGATCTGAATCCATCTATATATATGGACTTGGAGATCGGATCCAGGGATCTGACCCATTGAGAGCCTTACTTTTATATAACTAATCTTGACCGTTCATTTTAGCCCTGCGTCTCGGATGATTAGAATGATCTGATCAATGTGATTTTGGCCTATAGTCCCTTAAATAGGTTTAAAGTGATGATTTATCTCATTTCACTTTCGTATTTTCTCTTCCATGTTGTACCTTTCTCCGCGGCTTATATATGAGTTATGTGTGAAGATTTTTATTTTATTTTTACCAGTCCTACTCCTCCGAAGACATTGACTATGCATACAGGTGAAACATGATTAGTAGATCTGAACCTTTCATCTGTTAGGGTCCATGATTGATAGGGTGTAGGGAAAAAACTACACCCGGACAGTGATCCTAGCCACTGGTTATATTACTCTTTGAGTATTGAACATTGGCCGTTAGGAAAATTTCCAACCAACGAATAACATTCATCGAAAAGAACGTTGTACAGTAGATGGTTGTGAACACCTGATTGGTGCAAGTTTTATCATATGGCCTATCCATGTCAGGGAGCAATATATGAACAGTCTGGATTCGTTACACGTGTGTCTCCAAATGCTTCATCTTTTTAGCCTCTTTTATGTCGAAAATAAATAAATTCTCAGTCCCTGCCACGTATTCATTCAGGCATGCCATAGTGGAGGAGCTTTCTGCGTTCGGAGCTACAGTACACACGTGTGCTCGCAACGAAGCCGAGCTCCAGCAACGCTTGCACGAATGGAGAGAATCGGGTTTCCACGTGAGTGGCTCCGTTTGTGATGTGTCCGTACGAGTGGCACGTGAGAAGCTGATGGAGGAGGTGGCCACTCTCTTCCATGGGAAGCTCAACATCTTTGTACGTCTTCTGCACTCCTCTTTAACTGTTGGTAGCCGCATATTTGGGCGAATCACACGAGCCGTTCTGGCAAGTGTGTGAGACATCTGAGCCGCACATAAGGTGGTCACTACTGTGAATAGGAAAGCAAAGTCCCAAATCAAGCCGGACACTTGTACACAGCGGACGGGAACCGTAGGCATGTCTTCAATGCAATTCAATTGTTATAGACATTTTAGAGGAACACCAGCCAACCACATTCAAAATGCATGGATTGCCTGATGTAGAATTGGAAGGACGCAGATTCGGTACTGCCCTGCTAGGAACGGACACGGGCTTTGAGTGGCCACTGTGATGTATGGATTTTATCCACACCGTCCATCCATTTTTCCATACCACTTTAGGGCACAGGTCCAAAAATCGGGTAGGCTTGTTTGGTCCGGCCGGCTACCCAGTCCATTGCCGCCCTTATATATATATATATATATATATATATATATATATATATATATATATATATATATATGCAAAGATGCCAAAGGTGATGCATGGTGGAGTTTTTGGAGATCTTGGGCATGCATCAGGCCATGAGCCTACCTGTGCTTAAAACTCAGGCTGGTCTTCTCATTAAGCTGGCCACAATTGTAAGAAGAGAATGATCAGTATGAGGAAAATGATCAACGGTCCATATTCGATCTCTTAATTGGTTTACGAAATTCAAGGATTATATATAAAACTTCAAGTACTTCTTTAGAGGTCATTCGACAGTGTGGCTTTTGGGCCTCTTGTTCTTGGAATTCAGATCCACACCAAAATATTATATTTGGCGGCTTGGAATTTGGGGGACTTGGCATTTGAAATTCTAAGAAAGCCCACGTTTCAATTCAACTCTTCTACTGCCATCACAACTGTCCCCCAAGCTTGAGTCCAAAGTTTCCTCCACTGCGTCTTGAAAATCCAAGTTGCCAAATATGTTTCTGGATTCCATAGATTGAAAATTCATGTTGCGAAGCAACAACTGACAAAATGAAAATATGAGGGATTCCGAGTCCTGGATTTGAATTCTTAACTAAAAATTTAAATCGAGGCTGTCAAACTTCCACTCATGATGGTTTACTCCAACTTAATTCCTTTTTTTTTATTCCAACTTAATTCAATAGTATTCCATTGATTGAACTTTCATGATCAGCAATCCTTTTGATAGGATTTTCAGTTTTTCACATTAAATTGATAAAAAAAAGTTTAATATTTGGTTGCCTAATGCTAGATAAACAATGTCGGGATCACGGAGGTAGGTAAACCAACATTAGCAATCACTGCTGAAGAATTCGAATCGATAATGACCACCAATTTCGAATCTGCGTACCATTTTAGCCAACTTGCACATCCTCTTTTAAAAGAATCAGGACAAGGAAGCATTGTATTTATCTCATCTGTTGCTGGTTTGGCATCGTTTGGTGCTGGAACTGTTTATTCTGCAACTAAAGGTAATTAGACATTTTCATTAACTATGATTTTATTACAAAGCTAAAGGTTAGAGAACTTGACTAGATGACTGAAAATTTTCTAATGGTTTTTTTTTTTTTTTTCTTTTGTTTCTTAGGAGCATTGAATCAACTTACCAAAAATTTGGCATGTGAGTGGGCAAAAGACAATATAAGGACTAATTGCGTCGCACCGTGGGTGATAAAGACTCAGATGCCAGCTCTTACTGCAGTAAAGCTCTCCCCTTTAAATCTACTACATTTTTTTAGAGAGAAAGTTGTGTCATGCAAAGCATTATCACAAAAAAGGATTGAGAAACATCTTCCTCTTCTCCTTTTTTTTCTTTATATGGGTTAGTACACACAGTACCCCACTGTTAGTCACACCACAATGTTAGCCATCCCCTACGTGGGGATCGATACCAAGACCACAGTGTTGAAACGAGGTCATCTTCAAGAGAACCATCTTCTCACCACACATGAGAATCTGGAAAATATGTGCAAGATCTATGCCATCAATGTTATAAGCCCCATCATGAATAGGCCTTGGCTTACTACGTATTGAGATAGCATCCATCTACACCCCTGACCCCATCCATCAGGTATACCCCCATGTTTTGCCATGATCTCGAAAAATTAGGTTTATTAAGCACTTTGGTGGGCCTCCTATGGGGAACAGTATAAACTTATACCTCAAACCGGTAAATTCATTTTCATGACCTGCATGAGATTTTAAACAATGTTATATTTGGATCAATTCTTCATCTTGATCAGGAACATCAGATGTAGATTGGATGACTAGTAAACACCATGGTGAGCCTACACAAAACTAATGGTGGGTGTGCCCCATCCCAACTGTGTTGACATGTTTGCACGAGTACATTTGTGGTCGTATGGTCACTTGTACAATTTTGAAAAAAAAAACGTCCTCTGCCTACTAATAGGCAGCTGGAGATCGATGGACCCAATTGTGCGACGAGGTAGCATTTGAATAGGAAAAGGTTTCTCATAACGGTAAAAAGCCCAAAATTGGATTGAAAAAAAGGTTATAAAAATAAGTTAATGCCATGGTTGAAATACAAATATGTGTGTGTAGAGACATCATGCTATTCATGTTGCAATCTCTCTATGCACAATGATCATTAGATCTTATCAGTGGATCGTCATTGGTATTAGAGCATAGGCTGATTAAAAAATCACCCTATATCTGCGACCACCACTGCTACAATGATGTAGGACATTAAAGACATTATTCAATAAAAATATTCAAGCTTTCTCTCTTTTTTTTCCTTGTGGATTCAAGAAAGTATCATGTGTGTCCATTCTCTCACTTTTTTTTTTTTTTTTTTTTCTCTTTTTACTGTCTCACGTTCTTCCCTTCGTCAATTGGTATCAGAGTTAGGATTTTCCTTAGCTCAATGGCATCCAACTAAGGTTCGGGCAGCAATCCCAAGGATGATGCTTTAGGGGATTATGATCCTTTGACAATGGCAGCATTTGAGGCAGTGTTCACAGGAGAATCTTCGAGCCATACAAGGACTGCATGCAACGATCGATCGCATGACAGAAGCCTTTGAATGGACCTGTGTTCATAATGATGAGCAATATGAGATCAATGATGGAGGTCGTGGTCAGTGTATTCGTGGTGCGATACCAATGATGAATCAGATACAACTACATGATGATGGTGAATCATAGGCCACAACTTTGATCGTGTGGAAGTTTTTGTACACGCTAAATGAGGAGATAGAACTGTAGCGACACGACATCTTTCAAATGAGATGCATTGTGAACTGATCATATATGGTAGAAATAGTGAGAACCTCATGTTGAAGACTATAGTGGAAAAGTTGTAGTTAAAGATAGAAAGGCACCCTTCTCCATACACGAATGGATGAATTAACAACATCAGTGAAACAAAGGTAACTGAACGATGTTGTATTCCCTTCTCCCTTGATAATATTATAAGGATGAAGTAATGTGTGACGTGGTCGATATAGAACCTTGTCACATATTACATATTCTAACTATGATAGTATGATGTTGATGTCATGCATAAAGGCTCGAATAATATTTTTATTTTTCTTAAAGATGGTAAAAAGATTATCATCACTTCTATAAGAACGAAGAACCAACCCAAGACTTCTAAAATAGAGGGCAATCTCTCATAACCGAATGAGATTTAATCAAAGAATATCGGAGGAGATGGGGGAGATCAATGCATTAGTTGTGAAGGGGAAAGAAGTAGAACACATGAACATCCTACAGAAGTCGAAACCAGTATTGCGGGAGTCTAAGAAAATTATACCAGATGAACTTCTCGATGAGTTACCTCTCATGCAGGATATTGCACTTTCTTAGGTGGAATTCGCGTTCAACAACATGCAAAAATCAATCTACAGCAAGTCCATATTCAAGGTTGTGTATGGTCGCACTCACAAACATACACTCGAGCTAGTTAGGTTACCTAAGTTACTAGGAATAAGTGTTGTTATGAAAAATATGGTGGACTAGACGGTGACTATGCATGCCGATGTTTAAAAAATTACAAGCGTCTAACACCAAGTACATGGAAGAAGGTGATAAACATCGACGCTAGAAGGTATTTAAAGTAGGTGATAACATACTAGTCCACTTGAGCTTTTCGATTAGGATATATAATGAGCTAATGAATAAGAAGATCAATCATATTCTAATCCTAAAGAAAACTAATGATAACACATATGTTATTATCTTCCTAAGGGTATGAAAATCTCATGAACTTTCAATGTGGTAGACCAATATAAGTATTATGAGCCAAGTCTGTTAAATAACTAGAGGAAAAGTTCTTTCTAAGCTTTCTAAGTAGTGGGGATTGATGTATGATATTAGAGACATTATTCAATAAAAATATTCGAGTTTTCTATCTTTTTTCTTATGGGTTCAATAAACTATCATGTGGATTCAAGGCCTCTACTATTTGAGGAAGACAATGATCCTCTTCTTCACTTTTTCATGCTCTTCCTTGTGTCATATAACCATCAGATGATGTGTTATACAACCATCAAATGACATCAACAACACAAAAGTGGCCCTTACTACCATCAACCAACACCCCTCCTCAAATATGTTGAGAATATGCTTTTCTAGTGGCACAAGCATAGGCAGAGGTGAGACTAGTCTACGTCTATCTCACGTGATAAACACTCTGATCCACAAAGTAATCCGGGAATCCTCAACAGATACTTCGAAGCAACGAATAAAAACAAAAGAAAAGCTTTATTAATTTAATAATGATCAAAAGTTCCAAAACGATGTCAATAAACAAATATTTATACCTACCAACATAAAAGAAGCCCTAAAAACGAAAGTAGAAAGAGATTGCATAAAAAAGGAAACAAAACAGGAAAGTTTGGGCTTACTCGCGTAATAGCACCCGCAGTCGGTCGAGCAACCGAAGATGTGTCGGGCGCCCGACGATGATCGGGCTCTAGGTTGGGTAACCGATAAGGAGTTCGACATCACCAAAATCGTCCAGAGAGTTCTCTAGACAAAATCGAGTCATTTCGGATGGCCGATATGAAATGGTCGGGCACCCGACGAGGTAGTTCGGGCGCCAGTTCGAGCAACCGAACTGGACAAAAAATGTCCAAAGAGTTTAGCCTGGTTTTCTGAGAGGAGGTCGGGCGACCGAAGAAAGGTCGAGCGCCCAACCTTTGCG
The DNA here is from genome assembly GCA_003013855.2 of Liriodendron chinense. Classification (NCBI taxonomy): domain Eukaryota; kingdom Viridiplantae; phylum Streptophyta; class Magnoliopsida; order Magnoliales; family Magnoliaceae; genus Liriodendron; species Liriodendron chinense. The sequence goes on along the minus strand of PVNU02001598.1, from coordinate 169,956 downwards.
ATGCTTCCTAGGGTCTTTCTTTTGGTCCATCTAACACATGTATTCCTCAGCGACCCTCTTTACATCAGTCTTCTCTCCTTCGAAAGAACTCGCTCTCGAGTTCTCGTTGATCTTTGGCTCGTGATACTCGAATAAGTCAGCCATGTTGAACGTCCGTGAAATCTCGAATTCGTTTGGGAGATCAACTACATAGGCGTTATCATTCAATTTTCATAGGATCGGGACCAGACCAATCTTCTTCTGCTTCAATTGTTGTAGGTGCCAGCGGGAAAGCGCTCCTTGCACAGATGTACCATTACTGGATCACCCACTTCGAACACTTTAGTACGGCGATACATATCGGCGTGCTGCTTGTATTTCTCATTTGACTCACTGAGTTTGGCCCGAACTTCTGCATGTAATGCAGTGATTTTGTCGACCATATGTTTTGCAGCTACGCTCTTGCTGGGAATAGTGGGTAGCGGGACGAGGTCAAGCTAGCATGTGGCGAGGAACTCGTCCATAGACGATCTGGAATGATGACTTCCCTATAGAGTGGTTTACCATGTTGCTGAAAGCGAATTCCGCTTGTGATAGGGCTAAATCCCATTGCTTTGGCTTATCGCCGGAGATGCATCTGATAAGATTGCCCAGCGTCCTGTTCACAACTTTAATCTGTCCGTCCGTTTGAGGATGATATGCGCTACTAAATTGAAGTTGAGTACCAAATCGACTCCAAAAAGTTCGCCAAAAGTGGCTCACGAACTTCGTATCACGGTCTGATGTAATGGTCTTGGGTAGTCCATGCAGCCTCATGATTTCTTTGAAAAAGAGATTGGCCACATTCGTTGCATCATAAGTTTTCTTACATGGGATGAAGTGAGCCATCTTAAAAAATCTGTTTAGAACCATGAACACGGAGTCCACGCCGCGTTGTGTTCGTGGGAGACCTAGGACGAAGTCCATCGATATGTCCTCCCAAGGACCTTTTGGTACGGGTAGTGGAGTGTAGAGTCCTGTGTTCTGGGAGTTTCCTTTAGAGGTCTGACAAATATGGCATCGCTGCACTATCTTACCCACATCACGGCCTAGGTGAGGCCAGTAGTAACATTCCTCCACTAAAGCCTTCGTCTTATCACGACCCAAATGGCCTCCAAGGCCACTACTATGGAGTTCGAGTATAATCTTTTCACGTAAGGAGCACTCCGGGATACATAACCAATTCCGGTAAAATAAAAACCCGTCTTGAGCATCCCTCTGTGCTTCAAACCCAATCTTCTTTAAAGTCGTTATCTTCCGCATATAGTTCCTTGAGGCAGTAAAAAACCGACAACCTCAGTGCTCATGGTAATGAGAAGGGCGGCTTGTCGACTTAGAGCATCCGCCACCTTATTTTGCTGACCCGACTTGTGCTTCAGTACGAATGTAAACTCCTGCAGAAATGAGACCCACTTGGTATGCACATGACTAATGTTAGTCTGACTATTGATGAACTTTAAAGCCTGATGGTCAATATACAAAATGAACTCCCTTTGTATGAGGTAGTGTCGCCAATGTTGGAGGGCTTGTACCACAGCGTACAACTCGATCTCATACGTAGATCATTTCTTCCTAGCCTCTGTTAACTTCTCACTATAGAAGGCCACAGGCTTACCCTCTTATGACAACACAGCACCAATACCCACATATGAAGCATCATAGTCGACCTCAAAGACCTTCTCAAAACTGGGTAGTACTAAGCATGGAGTGGATGATAATCGCTGCTTAACCTCGGCAAAACTTCTCTCTACTTCGTCGGTCCATTGGAATGGCCCTTTCTTCATGCAGTCCATAATGGGTGCGACGACGGTATTGAAATCTCTAACGAACCAGCGATAGAAGGTGGCCAACCTATGAAAACTGCGCACTTCATGGATATTGGTTGGGGTGGGCCAGTCACGAATGACTTTGCATTTACTCGAATGCCAACGAACGATACGACAAATCCCAGGAACAACAAATGATCTGTTAGGAAGTCACATTTTTTTAAGTTCAGATATAACTTGTTTTCCTGCAGTATTTGCAAAACTTGCCTGAGATGTACCATGTGTTCTAACCCATTCTGGCTGTACACTAAGATATCATTAAAGTAAACCACAACGAATTTTCTCGTGAATGATTTCAAAACTTGGTTCATGAGACGCATGAAGGTGCTCGAGGCGTTTGACAAGCCAAAGGGCATCACAAGCCACTCATACAACCCCTCCTTGGTTTTGAATGTGGTTTTCCATTTGTTACCAGGTCGAATTCGGATTTGATGATACCCGCTTCGCAGATCTAGCTTAGAAAACACCTTGGATCCTTCTAATATATCTAGCGTATGGATTGGGGGCTCGATTCAGGCCAATTGTAGTAGGGGTGGTGCGTTGCAGCCTCGATGGACCACTCCTCAAATCCCGAGTTGTGGTCGTTGGGGAGTGAACATACCCACTAATGGGCTCTTTTCCTTTAGATATGTGCGTTTCTGATACTGGAGTCAGAGTCGATACGTGGGGTATTAGATAGGAACGCTCAGGGACTCGGGATAACGCAGTCTCAGCGTGAGTAGTGTATTGCATCGCATCTTCTACAGTCCATACAGGGAGTAGCTGCAAGCGACCCTGGATGTTGGTTCTCAGCCCACCCATGAAGCTTGCAGCCTTTTGGGCTTCCGTTTCTGATAGGTCGTTACGCGTCGCTAGCCTATTGAATTCGGTTGCGTATTCATCGATCGTCTGATTTCCCTGACGACAGTTTTCATGGGCTAAAACAAAACTTGTTCGTAGTCCCGTGGGAGAAATCAAGACCGAAGTGGTTGTCTCATTCGCGGCCATGTACGAATGGGCAACTTATTTTGGCAGGTGTGTGATACCTGTAATTGTTCCCACCATGTGAAAGCTCCTGATTTCAACCAATATTCTACTAATTTCACCTTCTTTTCTTCGGGAACCTCCATATAGTCAAAGAAGTTCTCGACTTCTGTCATGCAATCCATAAATTCCTCAATGCGTAACATCCCATTGAAAGATGGAAGTTCAGCCTTACCTCTATACCCACGATCTGTACGATCTTCGCGGCCGATGTTGCACCCGTTTCGTTGGGCAAGGAAGCCTTCCACTTCTTCCTCGCTTCCTTCAGAATCTTCTGGATTGGTCCTACAGCCAGCCGCTGGGAGAGCGGGTCGAATCACTTGTGTATGTTGTGCTGCGATTACTGGTGGTTGTACCCCATCCGTAGCTTGTTGCGGAGCCAATGCTGCTGCAATCTATTCAAGAGACGCTTGCAGTCCTTGCATAGATGTCTCAAACGATCTCTGGAGAGAATCCATCTTCTTCGCTAGGTATTGCATCCCCTGTTTACCGTCAGCGAAATTGTTGCCACGTCCTTCGTTAGATGCTATCCTCCCGAGGTTGTTCCTTGCCCTGATACTAACTTAGCGCAGGCGTAGGCAGAGGTGAGACTGATCTACGTCTATCTCACGTGATAAATACTCTGAATCCATAGAGTAATCCGGGAATCCTCAACCGATACCTTGAAGCAACATAAAACAGATTGCATCAAAAACGAAAGTAGAAAGAGATTGCATAAAAAAGGAAACAAAATAGGAAAGTTCGGGCTTACTCGCATAATAGCACCCGCAGCCGATCGGGCGACCGAAGATGTGTCGGGCGCACGACGACTATCGAGCGCTAGGTCGAGCGACCGATAAGGAGTCCGACAATCGCCAAAATCGTCCAGAGAGTTCTTTAGACAAAATCGAGTCATTTCGGACGCCCGATGTGAAATGGTCGGGTGCCTGACGAGGTAGCGACCGAACTGGACGAAAAACGTCCAGAGAGTTTAGCTTGGTTTTCCGAGAGGGGGTTGGGCGAAACCTTCGCGATGCTTCCTAGGATCTTTCTTTTGGTCCATCCGACACATGTATTCCTTAGCGACCCTCTCTACATCACCTATCGGCCTATTTGTATTGATCAATGACTCTAGCCATTCCCAACGTCTTGTTGCATACGTTGTTGTTATTGTTGCATTAGTATCCACTTCCATTGCTCATGCTCACAATAATTATTGCCAATGAGAAATGTCAGCTACCACACAAATGAATCCTACCCTGTTATCATTGAAAAACATGTCAACCATATGCTTTTAAAAAGAAAAAAAGGAATTGAAAAACTATCACTCCTCATCGTTGGCCCTATGTTGTCACAACTCCAATGATGAGCATTGCCAAAAATAAAATCATTGACAACCATTACAGAAGAAAAAAAATGAAAAAAAGGGAAACAAAAAGAGAGGAAAGTTTCATTTTCAAGCTCTTCCAATCGCCACCGAACCAGCCTGTTGTCGCCCCTATGTTCCTGGATAAAACCCTTGTCAGAAAGTTTTTCCCAAAGAAAACCCTTTGCATTCTACCCAAAATTTCCATCCAATCGTCGTGTGTATCCATTGACGTTGTTGATGGTCCATTCATCATTGAAGGACATTGTTGTTGTGACCAAGAATACCTTCTCTGTTGAAATTGACATAACACCACACCTAATTATTGTCTTCCCATTACATGATTATTGTAAAAACCTCTTCGATTGTTGTTCGCAGTGACGCAGTCACCGTAGACTGCACTTCAAACTCCGATATTAAGAATGTTGCAATAAAGCAACATAAAAGCATTGTCCATCCACCATCAAAATCATAAAAAATGACGGGCTTTACCATCAGAAAACCTCACTCGTGCTCTCTATTCTCTCTTGTTGAAATCAATTCCACTGACAAAACAGGTTAAAACTAGGGGTGTCATTGACCCGGGTTAGGGCCGGCGAAGCTTTGTCCAAGCCTGGCCCACATTTTTCAAATTATGCCCAAACTCAGCCCAGCCCCATGATGGGCTAAAATAGTCCATCCGAGCCCATCTTGAATGCATACACAGGGCCCAGTCCAAGCCCGAGTCCGAAAAAATAAATAGAAATTTTGTGGGCCCCAAACCTTTGGCTTGAGTTATCTGATCTGTGTATTTGGTGGGCCTCACGGTCAACAAAGATAAAGAGAGACAGCAAACCTGCTGCAGTTGTCAGACACCACTACTAAAATATCAAAGACCCCGCTGTTGCAATGTTGACAAAGGCTTGGCCAGTTGGAGGAGAGAGATGGGAGTGGGTTGGAGGTGAAATAAGCATATCCCATCAGAGTTGGAAGTGAAACAAACATATCCATCAGTGTGCTAGAGATGGGAGAGAAGGAGATGAATGCTGATGAGACAGAAGGAATGTCAGGGTTTTTTTAAGTATTTTTTTTAACAACGAATTCCAATCGGGTTGTCGGCTCAGGTGGGCCCCACTATGGTGTTTATGTAAAATCTACCTTGAGCACTTGGTATGTCAGCTCATGTTAGGCTCAGGTCTCAAAAATCACCCAGGTGGTATTTCAGGCGAACCACACGATTGGAAATTGTGCATATGCAACACTTACCCTCCCAACTATTTCTCTTCATGTGGCCAACCTAAATAACGGATGGAACTGATAATCGGGACCCATGCATAAGTTTCAGTGTGGTATTTAATGCCTAGAGTGAATTCTATATGATACTCATGGTGGGCGCTGTAAATTTCAAGGATGGGCGTCACTCTCCCAACTATTTTCCTTGTTGTGGCCCACTTGAATAACTGGTCAGCTTGTTGTTTTTAATAGGCATATATTAGTATTAAAAATCTAATGGTGGGAGTGTATTTTACCTAACTAATTAAGGTGGGCCCTATAAAAAATAAAGGGCGACTGTCCCCTTCCCAACTTCTCTAGAATGGAAAAAAGAAAGTAAAAATGGCACATGTTCCATTTTTTTTTATGGGGCTAACGTAATATGTATGTAAGATCTACTCTAACTATTAGATGTGTAATCCAACATTAAGCCAAGAATGAAAAATTTAGTCTGATTTATGATTTAAATGGCCCACACCAAAGGAATAGTCGTAAGAGACGCCCACCCTCAATTCTTATAGGAATCATCGTGATACTTATATAAAATCCACTCTAACCATTAGATTCCGCACCAATAGTTAGGCATAGGAACAAAAAATTAGGCCCATCCGTGATTCTTATGGCGCCATCAAGGGAAATGCTTCGAGGATGATTATTGTTTTATAATCATGTGGCCCACTCGAATTACGAATTGGGTTACTTTTTCACACCAACACCAAGGTGGAGCCCAAGTTGAGACCCAATTTTTAAAAAAAAATATATATATATGAAAATGCTTTTCCAGGATCGCTGCCCTGGGAATCTACAATACAAAATAATTTTTCTTGGGATGACCACTATTTATTTTTCAAGGACCCACCATGATGGTGTGATATCTGCTCCGATCATTAGATGTGCAACACTAAGTTATGGCTATATTAAAAAAATCAGGCTAACTAGTGATTTATATGGGCCACATCAAATGAAATGGTTGGGAGAAATGTCAACTCTTAATGTTTACAAGGCCCACTATGATGATTATATAACATCTACTCTAACATTAAAGACCAAACTAAGTCTTAGGCCTGGGCCCAAATATCAGGCCCATTCACTATTCAGGTAAGCCATGCTAATTGAGGGAAATAGTTTGAAGGGTGGGTGGTTCATGTACACTGTTTCCAATCGTGTGGTCCACTAGAAACATGGAAGAGGCAGATTTTTTTTTAATCTAGGCAATGACATAACTGATAGTCAAGGTGAATTTTATATAAACACCACAATGGGGCCTGCCTGAGCCAGCAACCCTTTCCTAAAGTGAAATAACTTTCCCTCCTCTACTATGAAATGTGAATCCTGAAAATTTAAAATTTGAAATGTAATTTAAACCCTATGGGTTGTGTCGGGCTATCAGGCTTTTGAATGTCTTAGTCCAAGCCCGACCCAACTTAGAAATGAGTTTTAAATTTAAGCTCAAGTCCAGCCCAAGATGAGCTAGGCCTAAAAGCCCGACGGCTAACCCGGCCCATTGACAACCCTAGTTGAAACCCATTTTTTTAAGGAGTTCTTTAGTTGCCCAAAGGTACACATAAGATTGGTTCACTTGCAGCTTTAGTGGTTTGAGAGTTTACATAAACATATATGCCTCTACCTTAAAATAATAATAGTAGTAGTAGTAGTAATAGTAATAATAATAATAATAATTTATAAAAAAAAAATGGAGGAAAAAGCATAAGTTAAATGGGCCAAAATCATCAATGTAGATAGGCTAATGAATCGGGCTCATTACCATTAAGGCCTAGTTCAATAAGGCCAATATTAATGCATAACAGATTAGGCTCATTAGGATAAAGGCTCAATCACATTAATGTCCAACATATAAACAAGTTTCTATAATAAATAATTTATTTCTTTCTATGGAATTATTATCTCAATTGGGCCTTTTCCCTTATCATCATGATCATATGATTAGGTCTCATACCTAAATCTTATTCTTATTAGAAATTTGTAGTTGGGCTTAATTAGAAAATTATGTGTGCCTCACTTTGGCCACACACAGCATATATGATTACAAGTTAAGAATGCTCACAATATAGTATAAAAAGAGTAAGCTCAAAATGATACAATGGCCCACTTATATATATATATATATATATATATATATATATATATATATATATATTTGTGGGTTCACACTCTAATGGATAACTATAAGTAGTCCATAAAAACTATATAAATGAGTACTTGTATGTTCTTCTGAGAGTTAACATGAGCAGGCAATGCCTTGAAAATGAAATTGTAGTGGGCCTATAATTAATATAGATTTAGACCATTAATTATTATTTTTTATACATGTAGGTGTATTGCATACATGTTTGTGGGCATTCATTATTTTTTGTATATTTAGCACTAATGTGTGGATCGTTGTGAAGTATTTCATTTTTTGGTCATTTATCTTACTCATAATAAGCTTATATAATTATGAGTAAACATATCCTCCAAATCATAAGCACATCATGCATATGCAAGTTAGAAAAAAAAAATCATGGAATTAAAAGGGCTTCGTAAGGGTCCATAATATGCAAGCTCAAGAAGTTCAGTGTTACTATGCATGTTTAAATTCATAGGATAAACTTATACATAATATGAGTAAATTAGCATTTTACACACGTTGCAACACACACACACACACACACACACACACACACACATATTATCCCATATTTAAACTTATGATATTTTGCGAAAATTTAATATGTAAATTTAACCCCCTTTTTTGCAAATAAGATTGTACAAGTGTGCATGGGCACATATGTACGCATAGATTAATACAATGGTGGAAAATAAAGTAATACTTTAACTATGGAGGAGAAAGGTCCTCTGGTGAGTATGAAAGGTAAAAAACTAATACAAAGGGTTAGGAAAAATTGCAGTATTCTACTTAAGTCAAGAGAAGTACATGATATTATACTTAAAAGATTAGTTTAAAATGAATAACCATAAATCATTATCACTCTGGTATAAGAAGATATAGAAATCTATAAAAAAGACTATCTTACATATGAATAATTCTATGTTCTGAATGCTCAAGCAGTAAATAGTTGATCGTTGTTAATGCATTTGAGCTTGTTATATATTGATGCACATTTTGTAATAATGATGATTATCATGTAGATGTTATATATTTGATCACACATTGTAGATGTATGATGTTACAATATAGCCATTTTATATATCATTATGTAGTTGTTATAATCTTGGTATAAATTACTATGAAAGTGATGGGCTAATTATAATGATTCTCATATTATTTAAGATGTAAAAGATGTTGTGTAGATGGTAGTATTTTTCATGTATATATGCGAGATCTTGAGTAATGGACAAAGACTGGGTGGCCAAATAACCCTCGATCATCAAACAATAACCATGAGTAATAGGTAAACTAACCTCATGTTATAGAATGAAAAGGAATTGATCGATCACTGATAATAACTATTAGTGATGGACAAATTAAGCTCACATAGTTGTTGAAGAAGCTCCAACTTACACGAACCGCTCCTTCTTCAGCTCCCTCAATCAGCAAACCTTGTTTCGAGTCTTCCTTTGAATTGCTAAGGTGAGGGACAAAGGTCTAGGTGAGTCTTCAATGGGATGAGACTATTATTGAAGATGGAAGGTTTCACTTAGGGTTACATTAATGGCATCAATGACTAAGGATATACCTATTTCAGATTAGGTCAAGGGTCATTAACGAAGGCTTGAGTTCATGTTTCAATCCATGTATTGAATAATCATTAATGTTGCCTAGATCATGGATTGAATAATGAACTTAAGTATTATAAGGCTTTAGAAGAAGAGATATAAGCTTGGGAACTCACACTAAGTGTTTTCTTTCTTGTTACTCTCATAAATGCAGTTCAATACTTAAATAAAGAGATAAAAAACGGACTAAAAACAGTAAAAAGTCGGTCATTGTCAGGCCCCCTACAAGAAGTTCAGGCCCCCTACAAAAATCAGCTTCTAAGGCAAAACTCTCTAGACAGTTTTCACCTACTTCGAGCACCCAACTGGACTGCCCGAGCTGGGGTTCGGGTGCCCGAAGGTGGAGCCCGAAAGCCCCTGGATTTGTCTAGAGACTTCTTTGGTCAATATAGGCCAAGTTCAGGTGGTCGAACATATATGGAGGCCGACAGCTTGTTCGAGCGCCCGAAACTGCACAAAATTGAGTGTTTTTATATTAGTTTCTTTGTGCACCAATTGGCCAAGTCCAAGGCAGATCACTTACACAAATCTCTAGCAATATAGGCTAAAAGTCTATTCCTATTAAGTTAGGCCAAGCTAGAGAAAGAAGAGGGTTATAGGTTGCATGTTTTCACCAGGGCACGGACTAGTATACTTGATTCTTCAAGGTTGAGGTCAATGACGGTCTTCAGATCTCCAAGATATGGCTTTAGCTAAGCTCACAGACCCGACGACACACTTATCATGCACATTGACAAACTTTTACACTTGCAGAGGGAGAGAGACTCGATCATGCAATGAGGTAGCATTTGAACAAGAGAATGTTTCTTCTAATTACAACAGTAAAAAGCCAAAAATCGAATACCAATACAAGTTATAAAAATAGGTTCATGTCTATGGTAGAAATACAGAGAAAATAAAAACATCATTCTTTACAATTTGTGGAAGAAAATCATGCAATCGGCAATCCATTGCACAATGGCAACATTATCCCAATTGAGCTCCAATCACTCTATGTGCAACGATCATCAAATCCTAACTATGGATCTTTAAATTGTTCCTTACCCTGTGGCCTAGGGTTGCAACTTGGGGGGATTGGGTTTGGATTAGGGTAAGTGTCAACCTTTGCCCAACTTGACCTTAAGAGTACCCAACCCACAATGTAACCCAACCCAAATTCCAACCCGATGTCCTTTGTACTCAACCCAACTAAACCTAACTAAATCTAACCCATCCTAGTTACATGTGACTTTTCCCAAACCAACACAAATTTGTTCAATCTGAATTTAAATCATACCAACATGATTCATTCCAAACCCAACCCAACCCAATCTTGGGTTTAAGGTTTAGGGATTTAGATCACCATGATTTTTATATTCATAGGTGAACATGATATGGCTTACTTGATGGGTAGGTGGATCTCATGAAAAGTTCCATCCATGTACCCACTAGTTAGCCAAAGTACCAACCTAAGGTATGCTAGTTGGTCAAGAAAAAATTGTAAGGGTATTGTGGTCATAAAATGTTAAAAAAAAATTATATTTTCTTATACAATAGTTAAGGCATTCTTATGATTCACGCCCTTAAAAAACATAAAGAGAACGAATAATGTAAGTGAAAAAATGGTTGTAAGCAAACTTAGATTATCTTTGAAAAGATAATAAAATACCATGTGGCATCTTTATTGAAAATTGCTCTCATATATAGTAAAATCTAACTATCATTTTTATCAGTAATCTTTTAGATTTCTCTAGTTAATCTAAAGTAGTTTCTTTACTTTTGCACAAAATTAAGAATAGCTACTCAAAAATAGTTTTTAATGTAGGACATACTTGAATTTATCAAAACCCTTAATTTTGAACAAATTTTTAGTGACTTACGTACGAAGGACCCACACATTCTCAAAAGGGGGATACGACACATAGATGTTGTTTTGAGTCAAACTCCAACTTACGATTATTAGAGTGTGGATGGTCCTATAACCTACATGTTATTTTTAGAATATTTTAATAATATAAATAGAGAGAGTCGAGAGGAAAAATCTTATTTCTTGTTCTACTTTCTTCTTCACAGAATCAAAGTTGGAGTTGTTCAAACCCTAGTTCAAGCATATACATTAACTTTTTAGTTTCATTATACCATAAGTTTTATACTATTACTCTTCAGTGTGAAATATGTGCATTATTTAAACACGTCCATACTTCTTATCCTTATAGTGAAACTCGACCTTCATTCACTTTTCATTAGTTTGCTTTGATATCTAAAACCCAATAACTTCTACTTCCAATTATAGATATTTCATTTGTTTTATACATGATTATCAAAATTGGTTATAGATTTGAAGTACTTTTCATAATTCAAATATTTACTAAATATGTTGTGTTTTGATATTCTTTATAAAAAAAAAAAACCTAATCTAATTACATAAAAATTGAAATAGGCACTAAAAATCTCAATCATTGAAAACAAATGGATCATTTTTTGCAAATTCCAAAGTTGTGGGAGAACTCCTTTCGAGATTTGAGTTTAGGGCCTATTTGGTTAGTTTAAATGGATATAGATGGTGGTAAACAAGTAATGATAATTTACCTTAGTATTTTTTAATATTGACAGGTATAATTTTTAAAATGAGGATCAGGTTGCTTATGTAAACTCTACGGGCCCCATTATGATGTATGTGTTTCATTATGCCATCCTTTTATTTATTGGATCGTTTTAGGACATAAGCCAAAGAATGAGGAAAATCCAAAAAATTTGTAGCCCCTAGGAAGTTTTCAATGGTAGGCATTTAATTCTCACTAGTTTTGTGGTTTAGGTGACTAGAATTTTGGATCTACCTCATCTTTACACTCAAGCCCTAAAGTGATATGGAAAAATGAATGGACGATGTGGATATAACGTATACACGATAGTGGGGTCCACTAATTTTAAGGTCGAGTTTTGCTCAAATTTCGAGGTGAAATTTTCAATCTTAACCAACACCAACATTGTCATAATTGCTTACTTACTGTCTATTACATGCATTTATGGCTAACCAAATAGGCCCTTCGATGAGCACTAAGTTGTTAATAATCTCCACTCATATTCTTTTCTCTCTTTGTAGTTGCTTGCAAATAAAGAATTAGAGGAAGCACTAATCTCTCGAACTCCTCTTCAACGCTTTGGAGAGGTTAAAGAGGTTTCATCGTTGGTGGCATTTCTTTGTCTACCCACTGCTTCATATATTACTGGCCAAGTAATAGCAATTGATGGAGGAGTGTCCGTCAATGCTTTTCAGTACAAACCATCAAAGACTACGGGCTTTAATCTTTGATATATGGCTCTTGAGATCACATCCAAAGAGACAACTAAATAATTTGTATTATCTTTTTCTAAGCCATGTTAGTTGCAATACGTCTCTATAGATGAACCATAGGATTTCCATAGGATCATGCAGAATGCTTGTAATGCACTAAAGATGTTTGGTAGAATACTTTCCTACATATTGCTATAGTATGTCTAAACTCTTAAGTGTTAGATCAGGGTGTTTCTTTTTTAATTTGAATTAATAATTTAAAAGATTACAAATGAAGGTGGTTACCTCTAAAATTTTCTTATGCTGGAAGATGCTAAATTTTTTTTATAAGTTTCTCATAAAAAGGATTAATGAGATAGTCCAAGGGATGGCCCTACTTGAACTGGAGCTAGTCCAAGGGAAAAGAGTGCATATATATAGGTTGAAAGTGGGTTAGATGTAGTGTGTGCATGATATCCAACCCATTCAACAAGTGCATCCACTGTGAAAAAGAGACACCTAAAAACATCAGGCCAATTTAACCATTAGGTAGGCAGGTTATAACATGGAGAACAATAAAAAAAAAAAATTCTTGAAGAACTAAAGTGCTTGGTTCACCTAAACCTTAGATTGGCTTAGGGCATCCCATCACCATTGTGGGATGCACCTAGTGCACGGGTTAAATGGTATACACACACCACCATAGGCCCCAGAACATAGAACACAATGAAATACACACACACACACACACACACACACACACACACACACACACACACACACACATACACACAAATTCGGATGGTGGGACCCACCTAATAGGTCGATTGGGCTGATATTTTACGTATTAAATAATCATAGTGGGATGCGGTTGATGTATAAGTTGGATGGCATCTACACCTCTGCAGGCCCCACATTAAATTTGAAGCTTTTATGGCGTGCATCCACTCCTATTGTCACCTATGGTGTGTCCCACCTGATGATTAGACGAGCCCGATTTTTTGGGGCATCCATAAATTAACATGGTACTACCTATTGGATTCCCAATGGTCGTTGCCTACATTTTTAACCCTTTTCAGTGTATTCATTGTGAAGACGCTTTCTTAATAGTATTTCTGTAAATTTACTTGTGTGTATATATTGAACCACTTGGGGATAGGCTCAAACAACTCATATCACCCTCGAAAAGAGTGGAATTTTCATGTGACTCAAGGCTACCCAAAGCTTCACTCATTCTACTCAAGTTGACCTGAGTTTTTCTTTAACTCAGTAAATTGGCCATGTTGTGTATTAATGAGCTCTATAAATCTATATATTCTAGAAAAAAAATAGTAGGGATTTAAACTTTCCAGTAATGCTCAAGAAAGAGGCTCTTTGTCATTAAGATGTACATCAATTATCTCAATGGTTGTGTTTATAATCACTAGGGAATTAGTATATATAACTTACATAGAGAGATCAGAATAAGGGAAAGAAAATTTCAGAGAAAGAGAGAAGAAGGAGGAGGAGGAGGGGTGTATCGCTTATGGATGAAAAAGAGGTAGCAAAAGTCAGTAAATTCCAAGGTATTATTTAGTAAGATAAATTCAAGTTATGGGCTTATAAGCACGTAAATTTTCAAATTTCTATAAATACCATTTTCTATTGAAAAATATCATTGAGTGTCTGATGGATCTCAAAAGCTATTATTTTCCTAAAACTAATTAGATCAGCAAAAATATTCATTTTCTCATTATATGTGGTATAGATAGTTAAAAATAACTCACGTGACCCACCCTGTTTCAGGATCAAACTCGTTAGGTTTGTCCCACTTATTATAGTCCACCATGAAAAAAATTATTGACCAAAATGTGTGGAATGTGTTCCATGCATATGGGCCACCATGTGTCATGGGTCAGCTGATGTCCATTTTCTCATGATGTTATTACAGTAGATATAATTAAAATAACTCATGTGCCACACCCACCTTGTGTACATGAAATGTGGATAAACTAATATCAATGTGTACCATTGATTAGGTTCACCCCCACTTATTATGAGCCACCATGAAAATTTATATTGATAGAAAGTTGTTAACCTGACAAAATTTGTATCTCCTTTTATAACCATTAGATAAAAAAAAGCTAAGGGTGAGTGATTATGGCCATCTTATCAAAATTATCTTTTAAAAATTGAAACTTTCCAAACTAAATATAATTTTCATGGTGACGCCAGCAGGGTCTAAACTGGCTTTATAACCCCATGGTGAGGAAACGAGCCCCACATCAATCTCATTCTTACTTGTCACTACTAGAACGGTCGTATGTCCTGCCCCAACCACTATTTCTCCTTCTTCCCAACACATAGTCAACCATTAATGCCTTCCCTTTACCTCGTTGCCCATGACCCATCGGACCTGTCCCGACGCCACCAGCGAAAGCACCTCCATCATGATCGATAAACCCACTACCACTCGATCCTATTCCCCCTACCCCGTCACCACTAGTAACACCACTAGCGAACCCACCAATACCTTCTCCTACTGCCTACCCCGTCACCATCAGTGAACCCACCACCTCCCTGTCCTACCACCCTGCCCCATCACCACCAACAAACCCACCTCCATCTCTGCTTGTCAATTCCTCTAGTGGATCACCTCCACCAACAATGCTCCACTGACAGAGGCAACCAACCCCAGTCTTCGCTCATTTCCTCAAGCCCCTACATCACCCTAGTAGTAGCACTCCACTGACAGTGGCATCCTAGCCCCACCCTCCCTAAGGTTTATGGTCTTGTTCACAACCCCAAGTGTAGGGTCGCAATGTAGTAATAATCTCGATGAATCCAAGGTCGATCCTCCAAGACTTATGTGTGTACGATATTCTTCCAAAATAATCTAGAAAGAATTGAATTAAGAACTAAAATTAAAATTCAAATTTAATTAAAGTAGTAGTGAAAATAGAAATTCTGAAAACATTAACAATAAAATAGAAACACTAGAACATCAAGGATCCACTTGTAGACATTCTTAATGCTTAATTCACTTATATTCGATTGATAAATCAACTAGAATTGAAGTCATATCCTATCCCGTGAGACACTAAAATGATTCAATCATAATTCAAACGTCCAACACAGATTATAACTTTGATTGAACCAGATCCCTTATTAAGAATCAAGTTACTGATCGCAGGAAATCTAAAGTATCTGTTGTGACCATAGTCTATGATGGATAAATGAATTTTACAGATCAATCTCTTGTAAAACATGTAAGTAAACTAATCTAAGTCTTCCTAAGCATTCAATGAGCACGGAGTCATCACTAGATCAAAGTAAAACTAAACTAAAACTTTATTCAAAATATAATTAATCAATTGTTCAACATAAAAACCTAAATTCGAATCTAAAGTAAACTAAAGCATAACCAATGAACTACAAGTTTCCCCTCTTAATGGGCTAAGAGGATTAGTTCATCCTAAACATGATTAAACTAAAACTATTTAAAAACATGAAAAAAGAAAATAAAAACTAGAAGAAAAGGAGAAAACTCAAAGTAGATCTCCTCCATGATCGGTCCTCTCTGTTCCTTCACGTCCTAAGATGCCTTAAAAAGGTTAAAACGTCCCCCTTTTATAGAAAAATTGTCCACCGCCTTCAAATTGCGTAAGATTTTTGCGCACCGACATCGGCTATCGGATTGTCCGACTGAAGGTCCGGATCGTCTGACAGACAACTGAATTGTCCATGAAGGTTTTCAAAAATCCAACTGCACTGTTACACCGTCCAACTATGTAATTGCCGTGTCCAGTAATTTTTCCTAAAAATTAACTATTACGAGGATTGTCCGACGAAATAGTGTTGTTTTGATGTGTATGTGGCACTCCAAGCTTCGATCTTTAATATCTTGTTTCTTCTACTTCTTAACTAAGCTTGGCTTGAGTCTAACTATGCACTCTTGATCTTCATTCTCTCTAATCTCTCTTTATTTCCTACAAACATGAAAACGTTCCTAAGTGAGTCCATTAAACATCATGATTCATGTTAGTGTAATATGGAATTGGGGATAAATATGCACAATTCTAGGCTTAACACACACCCCCAATCAACATTTTTCTAGTCCCGAGCAAAACATGAAAAAAATAAACTCAATCTCCTGATCTCAAACCGCTCTTAAAAAATGAACTTCTATGCAATCCAAACTCATGTAGATAATAAAATTCAGAGATACTTAATAATGAGATGTTGACATGCCTAAATTCCAATGGCTAGTGAATAATTAAAACAAGTTCCAATTAATTAATTGGCAAATAGAATGCATTCAAACAACTAAGATCTAGTGTGCTAAGTGAATTGTTAACTGATCATCTCTAATAAGGGTTGACCTTCCACCATATGGTTAATAGAGTAAAAGTCCAAAAAGTATTTAGACCAACACAAATTTAAACTAGAATTTTTCTTACCGTTCAATGAAGATTCTTCTCAGCTTTGAATTTTTCATCAATGTCTTTCACGCTAATCTCGTTCTTTTTTTGTAGTCGTAGGTAGCCATTTTCGATACAACTGTTTTTTAGTTAATTTTCATTATTTTTTTTATATTCCTTTTCAATTAACTTCTTTTTTTCAATACTTTTATTTTTTTTTTTCTCTCTTGAACATGATGGACAAACTCTCCAAGCTTGGTTCCTAGCACTTTGAACCATCATAGGATTAGGTTTAGTACTTAAGAATGAGAATTATCCGTGTTATATTAACTAGATTTCATTGATGTTTAAACTTTCTATTAATCAAATAATATAAGGAACTCGTTTAAAAACTACTAATCAACTAAATTATAGACTTTCAAAAATTAAATTACCTTATTCCTCATTGTCTCATATCCTTATAGAGTTGAATTCATGAAAATTTAAACCTTTTAAGAGGGTTTTAATTTTAGAAAAATGAAAATTTATTCAAAAGTTTTTACTCAAAATAACAAAATACTAAAAAATTTCATAGGGAATCTTACCCCCAACCTAAAACTTACATTGTCCTCACTATAAAAACTATTCAATGCAACACAAAAAAGAACATGAAAATACAAGAGGAGTGAGAAAAAGAGTACTTGAGAGATGAAAGTGGATGTGTCAATTTTCCTACTAAAAGAATTCTTCCAAGAATTCTAAGCACCAAAACAACTAATAAAGCATACCTAATCTAAACTATTCTATGAAAGGAATGTAAATGGGTGAGAAGACCTCCATCAGACTAGAAGTTTAATCCTGATAGATATGATATTTCAAAGGTATGGACTTATCCTCTGAAGAAAAATTCTCAATAAATGGCTTAAGGGGTTAACTGTTCACTTTGAATGTGTTGACATTCGCCGATTCTCTATCTCGATGGTCCCATTAGGATAGACAGTTTTGACAATGAAGGGATCAATCCATCGATATCTTAGTTCTTGAAAATAGATATAATCTCGAATTATACAGAAGAACTTTTTATTTGGTGTGAATGTTTTAGGAAGGATGTTCTTATCATAAAACACCTTCATCTTGTCCTAGTAAATTCAAGAATTTTCATATGCTTCATTCTGGATTTCTACAAGTTCATTCAATTAAAGCTTCCGTAGCGAGCTCTCTTTGTCAGAATCAAAATTTAGTTTCTTTATAGCCTTGCCCTATGTTCTAGCTCGATGGGCAAGCGGTAAGCCTTCCCATAAATAAGTCTATAGAGTGATATATTAATAGGAGTTTTAAAAGTCATACGGTAAGCCCAAAGTGCATTTGTTAGTCAAAGAGACCAATCCTTGCGATCCGGGTTCACTGTCTCCTCGAGAATGTGTTTTATCTCCCTATTAGATATCTCGGCTTGGCCACTTATTTGTGGATAATAAGGAGTGCTCACTTTGTGAGTAATACCATATTTCTTCATTGATGTTTCAAAAGACCTATTGCAAAAGTAAGATCTTCTATCACTTATAATGGCCCGGGGCATTCCAAACTTAGAAAAGATGTTTTCTTTTAAAAATTGAATGATCATTTTATAATCATTATTGCGGCACGGAATGGCCTCGACCCATTTGGACACATAGTCGACAACACGTAAAACGTATAAATTTTCAAAAGATGAGGGGAACAGTCCCATGAAATCGATGCCCCAACAATAAAATATTTCAACAATTAAAATGGGATTGAGCAGAATCATATTCCTCCGAAGGCTCACAATCCTTATAAAACTCATAAGTATCCTGAAACATCATGGCCAATAAAAGCCGCACTGTAGAATTTTGGTGGTGGTCTTCTTAGCCGAAAAGTGGCAACCATACGCTTGGGAGTAACAAAAAGAGACGGTGAAAGTGTGTCAGATATTCTAACATGACACCCTGCGCTAATTGCAGAAGTTGGTAGAGCAACTTAGAACTATGGCTAAGTCCTAGAATGGGGGTGATTAGGACTTTTTTAAATCTTTTTAAAAACTCGTCTAATTTAAACTAATTAGCAATTAAACTAATTAATCAAATAACACTTAACTTCAAAGCTTATGTGGGTCCAATCACATAGGTTACAAATGATGAAACAATTAGACAACTAGCTTAAACACATAGATTATAAATGATACAACTAATTAAATAACTAATCTATGTGTAATATCTAGACTACAAATTATATAACTATCAAGTAGTTAGTCTATAAAGTGAAACTATAACTTGTGTGTGAATCCACCTATCTAGCATAGCATACATTTTCTTCAAGCATTCATATAATTAACAATAAAGTAAATAATACATGAATAGAAATGTGCCCAATTGACAATCTCAAACACAAGCATATATAATAGTTTGGTTTCCCTACTCCACTCTCAGCTGACATACCCAACTCATGAGTACACTGAATTTCACTAAACAGAGATTTTAAATAAGGTTAACCTCTCAACTCATACCGAAGGTTTTTACAATGGGTTCACTTCTCAACCCGAACAGAGTTTTTCCAGGTTCACCTCCCAACCTACACGTATGCACCCATGTTGGTGGAACACGTACACACCTGTATCGGTGACTCCCCTTGAAGACTTAATTCAGGTTTAACAAATGTGTCAAGGATCTACAAAGGAGCCTAAATTTAGTCTCAACTAGTGAGCCAAAGATCTACTAAGGAACCTAGTTCAAGTTTCGGTCATAAACTCTCGCACTCTAACCTACTAAAGGAAAGAGTATAAATGGACTCCTAAGCTTAACAATATTTTACTTGCCAAATTTAGCCCCTTGTGTAGTGCCTTTTTGGGTTGCTTCTTCTTGCTCTCTCATGCTTGAATCAACTCCTTATTGCTCCCTCAATCTTACTACCGATGCGTTGTCAATACCTCAGTTCCAACGATCAATCGCCTTGCATTTGATCCTCTCAAGATGATGAAAGTGATGGGAGGTGGTGAATTCTCTGTAATTAATGAGAAGGTTGTTGCCTAGAGGAATTGACTTATTTGGATCTCTAGAGAGATTTAAACAAAGAATATACCTATCGATTTTGGTGCATAAACATCTAATGATCAAGAGGAAACAAGTTCATCTTCATTTAAGTTTTAAATGCTCCAACTTTATGAGGAATTACAAGGAAGATGACTTGGGTAGCTTAAGATTAGAGCTTAGATATGGTTACTAGAATGGTGGCTTCTAATACACTAAATTTCCTCTCTTTCTTCCACTACAAGAAATTAGGTTTTTACCGACGAAATAATTCATCGATTTTTAGTCAAATTTCGTCGGGAAATGTTATTACCGACGAAATTTTTCGCAGCTAAAATCGTCGCAAAAAGGCCGTCGGTAAAGGCTTTTCCCTATGAAAAATCGTTTTGTAGGCAATAATAAAATCATTACCGACGAAAAAAATCGTCGGAAAACCATATGATTTTTTGTCGAAGAAAAATGTGGTTCGTCGGTAAAAAGACTTTTACAAGTCTTTACCTACGAAAATTTTCGTCGTTAAAAGTTTTTTTACCGACGAACCACATTTTTCTCCGACCAAAAATTTTCATCATTAAAAAGTTTTACCAACGAAAAAATCCGTCAGTAAAAGTTTTAAAAGTTTTTTACCAACAAAAAATTCCGTTGGTAAATAGTTTTGAATGTTTTTTACCAACAAAAAATTTCGTCAGTAAAAAGTTTTACCTACGAAAATTTCGTCGCTAATAGTATTCCCTTTCCCAGTTACATTTGTTTTCATAATTCAGGAAACAATTCCTGATATACACCTGTAAATAAACCTACTACAATACATTTTTATCCTATTCACATCCACATACATACAAACAAACACAAACTACACCATCCATACACAAATAATCCATTCCACATCCACAAACAACCAACATTCATCCACGCACAAATACATATAAGTTAACATTCGTATGTTAAAAAAAAGATCACGAAGATGAAGGCGGAGGTGGCGGGACATCGGTGCCAAAGCGTGCAGCGAGAGCCTGAAACATCTCCTGCATCCGTCGCTCATGCTCCAGCCGCAACTCCTCGATCCTCCTCTCCTGCTCCTCCCATCGCCTCTCCTCCTCCTCTCTCCGCCTCTCCTCCTCCTCCTCCCTACGCCTCTGCTCCTCCTCCATCTTCCTCTCCAGCTGCTCTTTAATCTCATCGACGACGACCCGTAGCTGCTGAACCTCTCTCTCTGCGATATCAGCTCGATGTAAAGCGCTCTCACCAGCTACGGATCGGCTGGAGCCACCTCTAGTGGATGCCATGAGCTTGGCACCATGGCCAAGCCCACGCACATATCCAGAACGGGTGCTAAGCACCTCGCTCAGGATTTCTGGCTCACTACGCTGACTACCATCGGGAGTGGGCTGACTGCGTATGGTGTCCATTACCACCTATAATGAAAACATATGAAATTTCATAACAAATTACATGAATGACATTATTATCAATCAATGCAATTAAATTTTACAAAGTAAAGATTTCTACCCAATGCTCACTGGCTCTAGGATGAACCCAAGATCCCATTGCCTGCCGACAGTGAGTCCCTCTGTAGAGGTCTACTGGTTCAGGCTCCTGGCCGGTGACGGAATCTCGATGCTTAATCGAAAGGAAAGAAGACTTATAATAAATGCCAATCAAAATAATATATTAACTTAATAATCATCAATAATTTCTTATCATGTCGTAACGATGTTGTACAAATGACTTTGAACCACCTACGTGGTTCACTTGTAACTTTTTCCTATTCGCAGAATTTATTTTACTCTTCTTTTGAACACATTATACAAAATACATTGCTATTAATTGCGAATTTAATTGTTACCTTAAGATATCGTAAATTTGTAAATATTACCTGAAAAGCCTCCGATGAAAATCTCTCACAGAGTATCCGCCAATCGTCTGTAGTTACGTGCGGCGGTGTGGACAGTACGGCCTCACCGTGCGTCCTGCACCACTTGTACCGCTGGTGTAACTCTCCGCGGTACTCCTTGAACCGCTCTCTGATCATGTCGTCGATGGCATGAGAAATGTAAGGAACATTCAAATCGAAGAAAACTTTATCCTACAGTTTCGTAAATAATAGATTAAGGCAATAAACTTATTAAGAAAATCACTTAATTGTAATTAAACTTTCACAAAAGAAAATTTCAATTTACTAAAATTTACCTGAAGGTGCTCACGGATGAGTGTTACTTTTACCGACGAAATCATAATTTCGTCGGTAAAAGTGTATGGCGGGAAGGAAATCTAGCGATGGCGGGAAGCTGGAACGATTTTTACCGACGATTTCTATATTTCGTCGGTAAAAATGATTTTTTCCAACGAAAAAAATTTCGTCAGTAATACTTTCGTCGGTAAAAATCCATTTTCTTATAGTGTTCCCAAAAGTCGAGCCCCATTCTTGTATAGATAAAGCTCCAATGGTAAAAAATGGGTTGTAACGGCTAACTGTTGGTCAGTCGACCTGAGCTATGGACTGGTCGTAAATGAACGTCGATCAGACAAATTAGGTCAACCTCAAATGGTTTTTCAACCTAACTTGCTTACTTAAAAATGACTTTTATCAGTTGGTCGACTGGTCGACCGATTACAGTGGGCCATCGGCTGGTCGACCAACCGATTTTCCTCGTGGCTTGCTGTTCTAGTCAGCCAATTCACGACCCATCGACTGCGTCTGTCGACTAGTTGTGCTCAAGCATTCGACAGACTAGTCAACAACACATGAGTTCTGTTATTTTAGGTGCATTTATACAGCAGCTTATGAACCTTTAAGGCCTTCCTTTGGGTGGTCTTTTGGGACACCTAAGGTCATTCTAAGATGACTAAAAGTATACTTATTAGGATCCAAGTCATCTAGAGGTTTAGGTTGTTTTGGTTCTAAGGGTTAGGGTCACCAAGGCTTCCATTTACCTGTTGCTTCTTCCTTGATCTTCTTGTTCACTTAAGTCTTCAGTCTTCAATGTGACATGGCTTAATTGACATTATAACACATGGACGATGTAATTGACAAATAAGGTGCAATAATATGTCATAGAAAAGTGCACTAATAGATTGAGCTTTGATGCTCATGATCTAGCACACATCTCCTTATGATTTGATCGGGATGGTACTTGAATAAGTATAGATCATCCCAAAAGAACTTGCGTACCTTAGTAAAAATTTTATTCTTACCTTACTTTGTCCCGTGAGTGGGAATTGTACCTATAGCAAGATAATTAGCAATGTTTTCTACTCCCTTTTTATCTCTAATTTCTAAGTCAAATTCTTGGAGTAAAAAGATTCATCTCAATAAATGAGGCTTAGCATCCTTCTTAGAAAGAAGGTACTTAAACGTCGCATGTTCCGTGAAGACGATGATCTTATATCTAATTAAGTAGGACTTAAACTTATCCAAGGCGAACACTATGGCTAAGAGTTCCCTTTTCATAATAAAGTAGTTCACCCACTACGTGCAAAAGCAGAAATTCGATGGTCCAAAACTATTGAATTTATAAAAAAAATTGATGATCCGTCTAATAAAAAAAAACAGTCATAATATTGATGCTCGAAAATGAAATTCGATAATCCCCAACCGTCGTAATGGATATTGATGGTGACCATTTCGGTCAAAAAGTATAGACATTCGAGAGTAGTCAAATTATTTTTCGACCTTTGCAGACCGTCAATTATTTTTTTTATATAAAAATTGGTGGTTTTAAACAATCAAACTATTTTCAATAGTCAAAACCAGTGGTTCTGGATAAAAATTATAGGATTAATTGATTGGTGTGAACAGTCGAAAAAATTTCAACGGTCCAAAACCACCATTCTGGGTGAAAATCATTGGGTTTTTCGACTGTCTCGAATAGTCAATATAGTTTACCGACAGTCCTGAACCATCGAATTTTTACTTACATAGAAAAGTAACTTGCATTTTGTGGGGGCTATGCCCTAATAATCCTATAAACCTTAATATACGATTCATAAATAATTCACAAAACTACAACATATAATACCAACATAATACAACCACAATCCTCCAAAATACAAACATAATCTTGTAAGCTTATAATATATATTTTGTAAACCTCTAATATAAATTCATAAATAATTCACGAAACTGCAACATATAATACCAACACAATCATCAAACCACAAGTACCATGCCACAGTTTTTTAACTTCTTAATTAATAGAGAAATCCATTGTTCAATGCATTAGATAGCCAACAAAAAATCAAATATAGAATTAATTTTCAATCACCAAACATCTATAAAATTCAAAATTCCATCAATGCATGAATCGTTGATAACATGTTAAACCATGATTGATGAAAGATCACCTCATAAATATAAGACCAATAGGCCTACTTGTTACAGTTACTTTATGAAAATGGAAAACTGCTAGTATTCTTTTAATGGAAAAAAGGAGAATTCTTCACAAGATACATTAGTTTGGGAAGCATTCACATTAATTTAGGAAGCATTCACAAGATTAAATTGACACAATTCAGAAGATTTAATGGACACTTGCCCAGTAACACCTTTGACAGTATTTAAAAATTTTGTACAACAAAGAACCATAAATAAATATTGACCCATAAATGGAGTAACTATGTGCAAGAAACAACAATTGCAAGAATTGCAAAATGCCACCTAGAGGGAGATTATGACAAGCATGAAACCTCAGAAAAACACTTAAACAAGGCTAGCCATGTAATGTTAAAATAATAAAAACATGCAAGCTAATTAAGATATGAGAAATCGAATATGGATCCGAGAAAAATATACCAAGTTAAAAGTCTTTTAGTTGAATGGCAGGATGTCCAACAAATAAAAACCTGATAGCATTCAAAACCTGGACTGTTATTACTTTATTCTTCCAATGCACAAGATTTCCAAATTAACAAAACCAAGTTTGGATTTCTTTGCATACCCCAATGTCTGGAATAGACTCAGAGCTCCTAATGACTTTGGGAGCAAATGCAAGTGGGTTGTGTGATTCTATTTGTTTGCGAGTTGCAAGAACAATGTCTTCATGTATAGGCTTGTTAAAGCAGTCTTGACTTGAACAAGGTTGATATGCCCACTAATACCAATATCAAGAACCATGGTGTCCATACTAATTTTAAAGCTCAATTTTGCTAAATTACAAGCAAGAATTGAGGAGAGAAAATAAAATTCATTACCACCCACTTCTTAAGAGTACGTAGTTTTGCTAACTCTCTTGCTTTCATTTGATCCTTTAAAGAGTCTCATTTATGGGAACTATACATGTAACACCTACACCATGATGCACTTTTAATGTGTTTGACAATAGTGAGCAAGAAGTATGGGTTGTTTCGCGCCAAAATCAACAAATAAACATGCTAGAAGATAAAATAGATAATATTGCCTATGAATTATAACAACTAAAAATCTAAGAGAGCATCAATTCTAAATACATACAGATTACACACACAAACACACAAATGTGCCTATGTTTATTTATTTATAAGTGTACGTATATGTCTGTGTGATGACCAGACTGTTCGTGTTAGAATTTCAAGGAGACAATAATAAGTTAAAGTTTGCAACTCACTCAATATTTCTTCATGCTCTACATCCCTGTTGGCCTCAGATCATACAGCCTAATGCAACTGCAAAAATCCAAAGGAAAATAAGAGGTGTTGTGAGATGCATTTAGATATACAAATAACAAAAAAAAGGGAATTTTATAATCAATTTTATCGTCCATAGGTGCACAAGGATGGAAGGCATTGAGTGCATGGCCAAACTCATCAAATTCTATTACACCATTTTTTTTTTTCATCAAAATGATCAAAAACCTATAAAGAGCAAAAAAATGTTAAAAGAAACACATCAAACAATTTGATTAAAGAGAGAAGAATAGTACAAGTAAAAGTATGGCATAGCAAATTCTAAGGGAAAAATGAAGAATAAGTTATGAATTTGTCCAAAGACATCTTGGTAATAGATTAGTAACTAACCAACAAATGAAATGCACAAATAAGTAAATAAATATGTGTAATTGTACTAAACAATTGAAGTTATTGAAGGACAAAATGACCTAAAATAAGAAGATATTATATATCTATCTTCAAGTCAGTAGTACTTAGTGATGGAAGCAAATGATAAAAGACAATAGGAAAGGGAAATTAAGACATAAGCAAATGATACATGTTATTTTTCATTAAAAAAAACTTTTTCTTTACTGAGACTAGATAACTGATGTTTTTTCTTATTTATTATTATTGCTTTTTCTAGGAAGGTTATGCAGAAATAACGTTGTAGGCTCTAAATGAGGTCTGGAGAACTAGGCCAAAATATACAATAAGAAATGTAATAAGACTCTGCAAAAGGGGGAGAGAATTCACAGCACATGTAAGGTGCAGGCATTCATCAGGTGGGTTCCACTATGAAATTGCCTTCTCCAAACTAGGCTAGTCCACTAGTGAGGTGGTTGTATGTGTACATTGGATAGCTGGTCATTTTTCTCTAATCATCCTTTTTTTTTTCTCATATATCCATGACCTACCTAGAATGGACATGCATGGTATTCCGACCAAGGCATGAGGCATGCTCAAGACCGAGTCAACCTGATGAATGGCCTAAAGGCCAAAGCCAGCACATGCGTGACATGTTGGTAGGACATGTATTGTATTGTAAATTGCATCTTTACTCTATACACTCATCTGAATAGCTTTAGCATTTCTCATATAAAATATCTGGGAAGAAATTTTGGTAGTTGGATTATCAAAAGCTTTTATAGTTTGTCATCTTCTTATTAAGAGTGTCTCAATGATTTTTTAACAAGTAATTTTCAATCAAATTCAAACTGACCCAATTTAAAGAGAAGAAAATTTGATCAAGGCGGTACCCCAGGGCTAACGACCTTCTCCTTGGCATTTCTACAAACATTTACTAGGCATTCTCTATCTTCTTCTTCTTTATTTTTTTAAATAGGGGTCCACACTTTTTTTTAAAGAAACTCAGACCTTTATTAATTAACTAACAAAAATTATAACTTTGGATGGATACAATGAAAAAGTTGTACCACGCCTATCATATAACCCAAACCAATCAAACTAAAAATTCCTAAAGCATATATATACGCTCCATTTGCAACTGCACAGAACAAAAATAAATCCACGACAGAGGTCAGAGTAGCATACCTCTAAGAAGACAGAAGAGCAGCTTACAATCATAAGACATACCTCCCAGACTCCACCAACTGGAATTACCTTACAAATAAAAACAGGCAACCACCACAGCAAAACAAAAGAGATGGGATCAGCCCTTACAGCTGGATAGGAGAGGCCAACCAAGCCTACCACCTAACCAACAGACATCAGTCATAGCTCTCTAACAACTCATCGACCTAACAAACTAGAGCACCACCACAAAAAAAAGAGAGAGATCTAATGTACTCAAACTAGATCAACCGTCTCATTCTTTATCTCCTTGAGGCTAATCCCCTTATCTCCTACCATTTTCATAGTTAAGATAAATCAGTCGTGAGAGCTTGAAATCGAAGAAGAGAAACCCTAAGAAAAAAGTCCCAGAAAACAAGCCTTATAACATCATTTAATGGGGGAGGAGAAAAACCAAAGCACTGGTTTTCTATTCCTCTCTCTCTCTCTCTCCCTTTCTCTCTCTCTCTCTTTGAGTGCTACTTCGCCTCTCCCACGCCTCAATGTTCTAATCGAGAGAGATCAAAGAGGGAGAGGGCAATGAGATTAAGAGAGAGGTAGAGAGCCAAGAACTGAGGGAGAGGGAGAGGGTGAGGGAGAGCGCGAGAGGTAAGGAGAGAGAGGGAGGGTTGGGGTTAGGGTTAGGGAGAGCGAACGAGAGAGAGAAAGAGATCCTCTCTTTTTTTTACAAATTGGGGTGGGTTGGGCACGGTTTTTAAGCGGGGCTTTATGGGGTCCATCCAATGAAGAATTCAACTGTCCTTTACAGTTGAAAAAAAACGCACCAATAGTCGACTGTCACATATAGTTGAATTAATTCAATTATGTGCTTTTTCACGTAGTTACCTGGATAGGGTTTAGAGTTTTAATCGCATAATAAATCATGTAGTTTCTTCTCTTTTCTCTACCCCAACACTATCCCAATCACATAGTCACTAAAGTCACATATGATTTCAAAAGTAATGCTTTAATCGGGTGGTTACATTATGGGAGTAGTAGTTAACATGCCTTTAAGATTGGTAAAAGATTTTTGGCATTCTGCACTCCACATAAATGAGGTTTCCTTTTGAAGAAGGTTACATAGAGGACGAGAGATAAGACTAAAGTCCTTAATGAACCTTCTTTAAAATCAGGCATGTCCCAAAAAGGACCGCCCATCACGAATGCTCTTGGGTGGTGGAAGGTTAGAGATTAGGTCAATTTTGGCTTTATCCACTTCGATTCCATTGGATGATATGATGTATCCAAGGACTATTTCCTTCTTAACCATGGAGTAACATTTCTCCCAATTAAGCACAAGGTTCTTTTCTTCACATCTTTTCAAAATAAACTTTAAGTGCTCAAGGTAATCATCAAAGGTACAACTGAAAATAGAGAAATCATCCATTAAGACCTCTAAGAATTTCCCCAGATGTTAGAAAAGATACTAAACATGCATTGCTGGAAAGTGACGAGAGCATACATAGCCTGAATGACATCCTTTGATAAGCGAAGGTGCCAAAGGGGCATGTAAAAGTGGTCTTCTCTTGATCTTTAAGAGCTATCTCTATTTGGTTGTAACCTGAATACCTATCTAGGAAGCAATAATAGGAATGACCCGCTAGCCTTTCAAGAATTTGATCAACAAAGGGCAAAGGGAAGTGGTCCTTCCTCGTGACTAAATTTAGATTTCGGTAGTCAATGCACATTCTCCAACTGGTAGTGATTCTAGTTGGCATGAGTTCATTATTCGCATTGGCTATGATGGTAATCCTGAACTTCTTAGGCACCACTTGATTTTGACTCACCCATTGACTATCGGATATTGGATAGATGATACCCACATCCAATAGCTTTTACACTTGACTTTAACCACTTCTATCATTTTTGGATTCAAGCGAAATTGTGGTTTCCCGAATATTTTCGCATTTTCCTCTAAGTGCATGTGATGAGTACAAATCAGGGGATCTATGTCATTGAGGTCCGCAATTGTTCATCTGAAAGCATTTCTATGTTCTCTGAGAGTAGAAATAAACTTACTCTCTTGTTTCTCATCCAAGTGGGAAGAAATCAGCCGCTAGATATGTCTCTCCTTGACATAAATAAGTATATTTGAGTTCAACTAGCAAAGTTTTTAGGTCAAGATTTGGTGCCTTGACACTAGATGGTAGAGGCTTGTTGTTAATTGAGGGTAATGGTTCAGATAGTGGCCTCCATTGGTTAGTTTCAAGTACCGGCATTAAATCTAGTAAAGCATCTATCTCCCTTATCATGTCATCATCAATATCGGGAGAGTGGGCCAAACACACTTCCAAGTAATCATAGTACAAAGTTAAGAGGACTTATCTTCCACGAACGACCTCCTCATCACCATCCTCTTGTTGCTTGCACGTATTGAAAACATTCAACTCAAGCATCAAGTTTCCAAATGACATCTTTATGACTTCGTTCTTACAATTAATTATGGCATTTGATGTAGCTAGGAATGGGCGGCCAAGTATGAAAGGAATTTGAGTGCTAACACGAACAACTAGTTGTGTGTCCAAAATGATAAAGTCTACCAGATAGTAGAACTTATCAAGTTGGACAAGCACATCTTCTATCACTCCTCTTAGTATATGGATCGAATGATTGGCAAGTTAAAGTGTGGTTTTGGTGGGTTTTAATTCACCTAAACCTAATTTTTCATATACCGAGTAAATGATCAAATTTACACTCGCCCCCAAGTCAAGTAAGGCTTGCTCAATCTAGTCACTAATCATGCAAGAAATAGTTGGGCTACCGGGATCCTTATATTTTTGGGGTACAGTCCTGTTTAGGATGGCACTCACATTCTCAGTTAGAAAAATCTTCTGTTAAACATTGTGCATCCTCTTAATCGTACAAAGTGAAATTGGGTCTTTTACTACACTTGGGGCACAACGCTATGCGGAAGCTCAAAGAGCGAAGCTTAGAACTATGGCTAAGTCCTAAAGGGGGTGAATAGGACCAATTAAAATTATCTACCAATTACATGCATATTTGGCTAATGGACCAAGCACATAGATTACTTATGATTCTACAAGATAAGCAACAAATCTATGTGAACAAGATAAACTATAAAAGATAAGGCAATTAAGAAACTAGTGCAATTAGTACAAATACATCTTGTGTGTGACTCTACCTATCATGTGCATAGCATACATTTCATTCAAGCATTCATATAATTAACAATTGAACTGACAATACTAAAATAACAATGTTCTTAATTCAATCACAAACACAAGCAGTATAGTGGTTCGATTTTCCCACTCCACTCCCGATTGTCATACCCAACTCATGAGTACACCAAATTTCACTAAATGGAAGTTTAAATCAGGTTAACCTCTCAACCTTTAACGGAGGTTTTTGCAACAGGTTCACCTCTTAACTTGAACAGAGGTTTCATAGGTTTACCTCTCACCCTGAACAAAGGTTTCATAGGTTCATCTCTCACCCCAATAGCCCTACACAAGAGACCGAGTTCTATACAAGAACCTACATATATTCACTCATATTGGTGGACCACGTACTCACTCATGTCGTTGGTTCCCGTGGAGACTATGTTGGCTTTTAAAAAAAAAAAAACCAATCAACCACTCATTTTAGGTTCTACACAAGAACCAAGCTCTTACACAAAAACCTCATGTATACTCCCACCGGAGGCTCCCCTTGGAGACTTGATTTAGGCTCTACTAAAGAGCTAAAGTTCTACAAAAGAACTCAGGTCAAGTTTGGGTCACAAACTCTCACACTCTAACCTTCGAAAGGAAAGAGCATGATTAGACTCTTACAATTGATAACTTACATGTCGGATTGAGCCCATTTTGAAGCTTCATCTTGAGTCACTTGTTCTAACTCTCTCGTGCTTAAATCAGCTCCAATGATCAGTTGCCTTGCATATGATGTCACGGTGAGGTGACCAAGGTGATGGGAGGTTGGTTAAATCATCTACAACTAATAGGAAGTTGATTGCCTAGAGGGATTCACCTAAAGGATCTCTAAGAGATGTTTTGACTAAGGTTTTTCCTATAGATCACTTAGTGTCTAAACATATAGAGATCACAAGGGAACAAGATCGTCTTCATTTGAGATTTGAATGCTCTAACATATGATAAATCACAAGGAAGATGACTTGAATGGGATAAGATTAGAGCTTAATAGTATTTGCTATAATGCTAGCTTCTAATGCACTAAATTTCCTCTAGCAGGCCTAAGAACCAAACTGCCAATATATGGAGCAAAAGCTCTAATGGTTGAAAAATGGGCAGCAACAACTAGTTTTCGGTTAGTCGACATAAGTTATCGGCTGGCCAAAATGGGCCGTCGGCCAGTTGAAAATGGGTGTCGGCCGATCGAATTATCCCCCTTGTGGTCGTTGTCTAATTTTTCCACAAATCGACCTGTCAACCCAACCAGTTGGCCAGTCAACAAGGCCCATCAGCCGACTAATTTTAACCATCGACTAGTTGAATTTAGGCTAAACAAAATTTTGCTTTGCTATCCAACTTTGCCAATTTCAACCTGTCGACCCGATCAGTTAGTCGGCCGAATTGGCTATCGGTCAGTCAATGAGTCGGCTGACAACATTATGAGTTCTACTATTTGTGGTTTGTTCTTATAACGGCTCATGAACCTCTTAGGCCTTTCAAATGATGGTCTTTTGGGACTCCTAAAGTCAGTCTATGATGACTAAAAATTCACGTATTGGTTCCAAGTCATCTAGAGGTTATAGGTTGTTTTAGTTCTAAGGATTACGGTCACTAAGTCACATTTACCAATAAATTCTTCCTTAATGCTTCTTGTCCACTTGAATCTTCGGTCTTCATCTTTCCAAGGCTCAACTGACTTTACAACACATGAGCACACGTGATTGACAAATAAGGTGCACTCATATGCCATAAATAAGTTCACTAACAATCTCCCCCTTTGTCAATTATGTGACAAAAACCTAACCTAAACCTTGTCACTGTCCAAACTAATGACAATATCAAAACAACAAATAAATCACATGTTAAAGTAAAAGATTTCAACTCATTAACTCCTGCAATAACAAACTAATTTCTCGCCCTTTTTCATGGGACTTGATCTTTCTCCCCCTTTTAGTCAGCAATTGACAAACTAATTTCTCCCCCTTAATACATCAATTAAGTTAGGGAAGAAGAATTTAAAATGTCTACAGTTTTAACTATAAGCACATTGCTCACTCCCCAAGTATAAGGTTACGAAGTAGTAATAATTTAGAAAGACTGAATATTATTCCCACAGAGATTTATGTATGGGTATTCTCAGAATTTATCTAAAATAACTTATACTTAAGATCGCATTAAGAACCAAATCTAAACAATAGAAAATTGGGTTTAAACAGTGAATGTGTAAGGTAATAATAATCTAAAAGGCACTAGAGCACCAAGGATCCACTTTTAACAATTTTCAATGCATCAACACAACTAGGTCTCTCATAACTCAATCGGAATCAAATTCATATCTCTATCCGATCAGAATATGGAGCGGTTCAATCAACACTTATCTAAAATAGTTGTTTGTTTATTAATTTGATTCCCACAACAATACTCAGGTCTTGGGCACACTCAATTATATAAGCCAAGCTTCTTTCCAAATCAATTAAAATCACAATCATAGCTTTCATCAAATCCTGTCACTAGACTTGATTACAACTCATGATTTGAATTTCAACTAGATCAAAATCAATCAGCAAACATCTATCTTAGATTATAACAAAAGATTAGAACTTTAGATTGAATGAGTTCCCACATAAAAATCAGGACATTATACAAAAGATAATCAAAGTATCTATCATGCCCAGAGTCGATGATAGATCAATGAACTACACATGTATAAACAATGCAAAAAAGGTAAGCTATTAGGGTTAGAATCACGAAGCATCACATGAGCTCGAAGTCATCAAGATATTAAAGCATAACAAATCTAATACTTAACTCAAACTCTTATTAAACTAAATCCTTCAATAACATCATGAAAAACAAACTTAGGTTGCATCAATTCATAAAAAATGAATCAAAAGTTTCACCTCTTAGCCCTAGCTAAGAGGTTTTAGTTCATCTCTAACATCCTTGAACTAAAAGCCTAAAAAACATAAAAGAAACTAAGAAATAGAAGAAAAGCGAAAGAAATCTTCTCCGTAGCTTTCTTGATCTTCCCCACATCCTAACCTGCTTGGGTATGAAGAAGAGAGATCCTTTTATAGGTTTCGGACTTCAATTGCGAAGAACCTTGGAGAAATCCTGCAAAAATAGCGCTTTACGCAGTAAATTTTGGAGCTTCTCGAACAAGCTCAGTTACGCTATCAACCGATCGAACGACCGGTTTGAACCCCCTGTTGACTGGTCTGACGACCGGTCGCAAAACGTCAAATTATGTCCAGCAAGCTTTGGTATTTTTCATCTCTGCTATGTTAAGTGCTCGACCGGTCGGACGACCGATCTGAGTAGTGGTCAACCGGTCGAACGACCAGTCGTAAATGGTCGATTTTGGTTTAGGGGAGTTTGGGAAGCAAGGGGAGGTCCCTGTTGAATTGCCAACCGGTCGGACAACTGGTCATGGGTCCTGGTTGGCTGGTCGACAGTGCAATTGACCTACACCTCTTCCTTCTTTCTTTCCTTTCTCCTTTGCATCTTTCTCCCATCTTCTGACACTTGGTCTTTTGGTCTTCAATGTATACAAAGTGCCATTCTAAGCATTAAATCAATGAAGTCTCCCTCTTGTTCCTACAATCACAAATTGTGCATTAGAATAGTCTTTTAAACATGCAATCTATGCATAATGTGTGATGAATTGAGGTTAGAATATACACAATTCAGAGCTTAACACACATGTTAACAAGAAAGACTAAGGATGCATGAAATTTAAACACATAGAGCATACATCTCATGATCACTTAAGAAATTATTCTTATCTAAGCATAGGTGATTATGTATAGATTGGTCATTCAAAGATAAACATGAAGCATAAATAACCAAAGCATAGATTAGCAAGCATGAAGTACAAAATTGAGCAAGAAAAGCTAATCTAGGTAGGATGATAATATAACAATCTAAAAATAATAAAATAAGCACACAGATGTTAAACTATCGAAGGCTAATGAGGATGAAATCCTCTGATATGCCAATAAGCACACTAATGAGGTTAAAATCCTCAGATTTACCTATAGTGTTCAGCAAAGAAGCTAAATTCCTTGAATTCAACAATAAGCTCCCTAGTGAGGATACAATCCTATGATTTAACTATTTAGCTCACATAAACCTCCTAAGGTTACCTATCCCTTTTCACAACCACTTAGGTGTGTGATTCTTAAGACCCAACATATTTTTTGAAGGAAAATCATCTATCCTAAATTCATCTCCCTTCATTCTTAGTTGGACATCTGCTTTCATTAGGAGGTCTAACTATTTGATACCTACCTACATTATATCATTGCCACAACTAATGATTTTTTTAGTGTTACGTTTAATAGGGAAATAAGCTTTATTAACTCCCTCATACGATTTGTTATTTTTGGAGGGGGTAAGAAATTTCTCTTTTTCTCCAGTGATTTTCAATTAAAACTCTTCATGCATTATGTGATTCTCACAGTCACAACATATTAAACTACATGGTTTGGAGCCAAAGCCGATTGGGGCCTTTTCGAATTTACCCATTCAAATTTAAAGTGCTCAACATCTCTACATGAGTGGCACACGAGAGAGGATTTAGATTTACTTTCTGAGGCACTAAACTCTTTTTAATCACTGAAGGAAATGTGGAGGTTACACATATATGCTTGTTAGGCTCAAAACCTATCTTGTTTTCATATGGAATACCCATAACAGATTTACCTTTCAAGCTCGAATTCTACTCTTCGGTAAACATCGTTCTAAAGCTCATTTAGGATCTACTCCAGACGGTTAAGTCCTTTCAAGAGCAACTCACACTAACTCTATCAAAATAACTCGCTCGGATACCAATTGAAAATTGAGTATCAAGAAGGAGTACTCAAAGAGCCGCTCATATCAAAGTAACTTGGCTATGATACCAATTGATATTGTGCCTTTTACTCACATATGGGGGGCAACAATTAACGGAAGCTCAAAGAGCGAAGCTTAGAACTATGGCTAAGTCTTAGAGGGGGGGTGAATAGGACCAATTATTAAAATTATCTGTC
Source organism: Liriodendron chinense (assembly GCA_003013855.2). Lineage (NCBI taxonomy): Eukaryota > Viridiplantae > Streptophyta > Magnoliopsida > Magnoliales > Magnoliaceae > Liriodendron > Liriodendron chinense. The sequence goes on along the minus strand of PVNU02001598.1, from coordinate 134,709 downwards.
AATTACATATATATTAGGCTAATGGTCCAAGTGCATAGATTACTAATAATTCTACAAGATAAGAAACAAATCTATGGGAACAAGATAGATTACAAAAGATACAGCAATTAAGCAACTAGTCTAATTACTAAAAATACATCCTATCATGTGCATAGCATACATTCCATTCAAGCATTCATATAATTAACAATTAAATTGACAATATTATAATAACAATATACTCAATTCAATCACAAATACAAGCATGTATAGTGGTTCGGTTTCCTTACTTCACTCCTGGTTGTTGTACCCAACTAATTAGTACACCGAATTTCACTAAACGGAAGCTTTAAATTAGGTTAATCTCTCAACCTTTAACGAAGGTTTTTAAAACAGTTTCACCTCTCAACCTGAATGGAGGTTTTATAGTTTCACTTCTCAACCCAACGGCCCTACTTAAGAGATCAGGTTTTATACAAGATCCTACACGTATGCACCCATGTTGGTAGACCACGTACTCGACGTGTCGGTGGCTCCCGTGGAGACTCCGTTGGTTTTCAATCGGCTAACCAATCAACCACTCAATTTAGGTTCTACATAAGAATCGAGGTCCCACACAAGAACCTCACGTACACTCCCATAGGAGGCTCCCCTTGGAGACTTGATTTAAACTCTACTAAAGAGCTAAGGTTTTATACAATACATAGGTTGTGTTTGGGTCATAAACTCCCACACTCTAACCTACAAAATGAAAGAGCATGATCGGACTCTTACAATTGACAACTTATCGGATTGAGCCCCTTTTGAAGTGTCGTATTGAGTCGGTTTCTAGCCCTCCCTGCTTGAATCAGCTTCTCATTCTCCCCCGATCTTTGTTACCGATGCGTTGTCAATGCCTCAACTCCAACGATTAATCGCCTTGCATATGATGTCCCAGTGAGGTGACTAAGGCGATGAGAGGTTTGTTGAATCATATAGAACTAATTAGAAGTTGATTGCTTAGAAAGATTCACCTAAACGATCTCTAATAGAAGTTTAGCCTAAGGTTTTGCCTATAGATCACTTGGTTTCTAAACATCTAGAGATCATAAGGGAACAAGTTCATCTTCATTTGAGCTTTGAATGCTCTAACATGTGATGAATTATAAAGAAGATGACTTCATTGGGTTAGGATTTGAGCTTAATGGTATTTTATATAATGGTACCTTCTAATGCACTAAATTTCCTTTATCAAGCCCAAGACCTAAGCTACCAATATATAGAGTAAAAGCTCCAACGGTTGAAAAGGGACAGTAATGGTTAGCTGTCGATCAGTTGACACAAACTATCGACCGGCCAAAATGGGCTGCCAACCCGTCGAAAATGGGTGTCGCCTGATTAAATTATACCCTTGTGGTTGCTGTATAATTTTACCACAAATCGGCCAGTCGAATTTGGCATGGACAAATGTCTTCTTTATTGTCCAACTTTGGCTAATTTTGGCCTACCGACCTGATTGGTCAGTCAATCGAACTCGCTATAGGTCGGTCGATGAGTTGATCGACAACACTACGAGTTCTGTTGTTTGTGGTATTTTTTTACACGGCTCATAAACTCTTAGGCCTTTCAAAAGGTGGTCTTTTAAGACACCTAAGGCTAGTCTATGATGACAAAAAGTTTACATATTGGTTCTAAGTCATCTAGAGGTTATAGTTTATTTTAGTTCTAAATATTAGGGTCACCAATGTACCTCTAATTTACCTGTAACTTCTTCCTTGATGCTTCTTGTTCACTTAAATCTTCGGTCTTCAACTTGCCAAAGCTCAACCGACTTTACAACACATGGATGCACATGATTGACAAATAAGGTGCACTTGTATGCCATAAATAAGTAAACTAACACAAAGGGTCCTTTAAAAATTTGGCATTTAACGGTATTTGTTTTATGGCATCCAACAAAGGAATGTTGATCTTAACCTTCTTGAAAACCTCTAAGATATCCTGAGTGTTCTGAGGTTTGGGTGAAATCAAACTTTGTGGAGCAGAGATATCGACTTATATTCTTTTTTCGGTTCTTTTTCATGTGGAGTGGGGTTAGGTTCATCATCTCTCTCAAAATTCACTAGATCCTTAGGTTTTACGACCTTTGTCGGAATATACTTTTCAATTGTGTTACCACTTCTAAGAGTGGTGATGGACTTAGCATGCTCCATGTGTTGGAATGATGAACTAGTATTACAAATCTCAAATTGGTTCTTTGGGTTAGGAAGGGGTTGAAAAGGAAGTGTGCCATTTTCCCTAACATTAAGATGAGATTCAACCCTTGTTATTGATGTTTTAAGATCATTAATGGCCTGCCAGCTGGTTTGGTTGAATCTATATTGTTCTTGCATAAAGTCATCCATTTTTTTTTTTTAGAATTGTTCTTGTTATATTCATCTTGAACTTGCACAAATGCACCCAACATCTCCTCAAGGGTGGCCTTAGGTATGATCATGAGAGATGGACCCAACAAAAGTTGTACTTGAGTTATTTGTATTCGCGGTCGGTCCATTCCTCCAACTGAAGTTAGGATGGTTCTTCTAACTAAAATTATACATGTTTGATGTTGGAGCACTAAATGAACGTTAATAGTCATTTATGGCTTTTGATTAATCATGTAAAAGCTCTTGAAATGAAGGATATGTAGGACAATCTTATATTGTATACACATTTGCTAGCACAAATTCTACAAACATTTTCAACGTTCACATTAGGTTTGACCATCTCTACCTTTTTTAATTCCATGGCCTCAACCTTTTCCAATGAGATTAGCTACTGTAGCATTAATATCATCCTCTACCTTTAAGACATACAGCCTTCCCTTTTCCTTAAGATGGGCTAATTTGGGATTTCTTGGCTTAAATGTGTCCCATGATTGTGTGTTCTCGGCCAACATGTCAAAGTAATCATATGCTTCATCGACTTCTTCGTTTATGAACTCCCCATGGCACATCATCTCTACTAATTAGTGCATGGGTGAAGTTAGGGTCACCAAGGTACCTTTAGGACTTAGTTAGATTCCTGTAAAAAAAATTAAAAAAAAAGAAAAAGAAAATAAAGTTAGTATACTAAATTTAAACAAAATCCTAACCTAAGCAATATGAAACTAAGTTCCATCTTAAAATAATCCTAACACTCAATTATTTCATAAAAACACAATAACAAGTCCCTGACAACGACGCCAAAAACTTGTTCACTACCCCAAGTGTAAGGGTCACAATGTAGTAATAATCTTAGTGAATCCAAGGTCAATCCTCAAGGACTTATGTGTGTATAATATTCTTCCAAAAAAATCTAGAATTAGAATTGAATTAAGAACTAAAATTACAATTTAGATTTAATTAAAGTAATAGTGAAAACAGAAATTCTAAAAAGATTAACAATAAAAGAGAAATATTAGAGCTAAGGGTCCACTTATAACCATTCTCAATGCTTAATTCACTTATATTCGATTGATAACTCAACTGGAATTGAAGTCTTATACTATCCAATCGGATAATAAAGCGATTAAATCATAATTCAAACGTCAAATACAAATTAGAACCTTGATTAAACTAGTTCCCTTATTAAGAACCAAGTTATTGATCACAGGAAATCTAAAGTATCTATCATGACCCTAGTCTACGATAAATCAATGAATTTTACAAATTAATCTCTTACAAAATATGTAAGTAAACTAATTTAGTCTTCCTAAGCATCCAATGAGCTCGAAGTCATCATTAGATCACAGTATAACTAAAACTAAAACTTTATTCAAACTATAATCAATCAATCGTTCAACATAAAACCTAAATTCGAATTTAAATTAAATTAAAGTATAAAAAAATGAACTACAAGCTTCTAGCTAAGAGGAATAGTTTATCCTAAACATGATTGAACTAAAACTCTTCAGAAACATAAAAAAGAAATGAAAAACTAGAAGAAAATAAGAAAACTTGAAGTAGATCTCCTCCACGATCAATCCTCTCTATTCCTTTACGTCCTAGGATGCCTTAGAAAGCTTGGAACGATAAAAAAAAAAATCAACCACCGCCTTTAAACTACGTAAGGTTTTTGTGCACCGACATCGACTGTCAAACCGTTCAACTGAAGGTTCAAACCGTCTAATAGACAACTAAACTGTCCAGCAAGGTTTTCAAAAATCCAACTGCCCTGTCGGACCGTTCGCCTGTGTAACTATTGTGTCTAGTGATTTTTCTTAAAAATCAACTGTTTGGTAGGATGGTCCAATTTTCTGGTTGAACCGTCCAAACAGTGTCATTTTGTTGTGTATGTGACACTCCAAGCTTCAATCTTTAATGTGTTCTTTCTTCTACTTCTTAACTAAGCTTAGCTTTAGCCTAATTGTGCCCTCTTGATCTCCATTCTCTCTAATCACTCTTTATTTTCTATAAACATGAAAACATGCCTAAGTTAATCCATTAAATATCATTATTCATATAAATGTAACATGGAATTGGGGATAAATATGCACAATTCTAGGCTTAACAGGTCCTTATAGCTTCTGCTTGTAGTTGCGACCAAACCATCAAGTTGTAGAGATCCGAATGCCAGCGGGGTCCTGACTAGCAAATCTAGCCACCAATGGTGCCCACCCCCTATAATGTCACCATCAATTAAGATGGTCGCCTAAAATGGTGGAGTGTTGATATATTTTTTCCTTTTTTCCATTTGTTTTCTTTTTCATTCTTCAATACTCCATGGATGGCAAGAAGGTTAGATCGGTTCATCTCAATCCTACCCTATGTATTACCACTATCAAATTAGACAGGTACAACTATCTTTCATGGCCATAGCTTGTTAATATATATATATATATATATGAAGGAAAGCTCACACCACCAAAAAGTGACCCATCACTCGATGATTGGGAATGTGATAACTTCATAGTTATAGGTTAGTTACTTAATTCTTACAGCCTAATATTAGTGGGCAATTAATAATGTATTCTATAACCTAATAAATATAGAACACAATTAAAAAGATATTTTCTTATCATAATGATCTTGCTCACATATATCAATTATATTGAGTATTGTTGTCACTATGTAATAAGGGGAGTATTTATTAGAAACATATTGTGCATTTTTTTGTCAATGATGGAAGGAACCTAACCACTATATGCCATAATTTGTTCCTTCTGAAGATACACATAAGTGGCACAAGAAGCTTCGTATCTTTGAATTTTTTTGTGGGCTCAATGATAAAGTAAATCCTCAGTGTGTTCAGATTTCCGGCCTGTAAAAAATTACTTTCTTTAAAAGCATTTTATAGTTATATAATAAGCAAAGTAATCAACATGATTCCAAGATGACATCGATTCCTGACAAGTCTGCCTTTGCAAATGGGTCTAAACTGAATAGAGTAGGATCCACTATTAAATGACAGACTAGTGAGCAGTCGGATCACCCATTTTTTTGTTTTATTGATTTAGACAACCTGATTTATACTCATTATCCACATCATTGATATGCTGGAGAATAGTGTTATGACTTAGTTCCTCACCTTCGATGTAAGCCCCGATATGGGGCTAATATTGTTATCCTTAAAGGAGAGGGTCACCGTACTAGTTTATTTTTATCTTTGAATCTAATATTTATTTAGTAGATCATCATCAGCCTTCATCTACTACCACTACATCGGATCATCCAGGTATCTCTATTCACCACGTCTCCCGATCCAATTTGCATACATCATAGACCTTCACTGCTAGAGCTACTAACCATTTAACTTATGAGGAAAGTAACTTTCTTTAATATACTTTCTTTAATGATCATATCAAACTAATTGATGAATCTTATTCCATGGTTTATGGGAGGGAACTTGTCAGTTAGTTCAACTCTTACATTACCATCAGTTCTACATATTCTCACATTTTTATCTAATCTTTTATCTGTCAATGCTTTAACTAAACAATTATATTGCTCTATTACTTTATTTTTCAAATCTTGTTATGTGTAGGATTTGTAGACTAGAAAGTGTATTGGTGATGAACATGAATCTCAAGGACTATATCATCTTATCGTAGACTGGACATCTTTTGTATGCGATGTAACATCTAGATTTGGCAATTGGGAGTCTCTTTAGCTTTGACATTCTTATTTAAGACATTTATGTTCTTACACTTTGTAATCTCTTTCTCAATATGTTTCATAATATTACTCTTTGATATAAAACATGTGCATTATCTAAACATATTTATATTTCTCATCCTCCGAGTGAAATTTAATTTACATTGCTTCTTTACTTAGTTCATTCGAATGTCTAGGATCATATCCTAGTTATTTCTACTTCTGATTTTAGATACTTCATTTTATTTATAAATAATTATTTAAATTTTATATGTTTGTATTTAATGAAAAGTAAATCTAAGGTGTCTACCATAGTTCAACTATTTACTAAATATGTCAAAATTTAATTGAAATAATTAAAATATTCCAATTAGATAACGCAAAAAAATATATATATTTCTAAGGACTTATAAAAAATTTATAGATTGAAAAATTGAAGTGTGTTTATTTCCCAATTACATCTAATAAATGCAAGTAAATGGGTAATAATTATCATTTACACATGTTTGATAGAAACAAGTATTTCCTTCTTGAAATGTCATTTGAAGGGGATGGATTTAAATTCGTGGGCCCACTATAAGGTTCGTGACATATCCATGTCATCCATCCATTTTACCATAACCTTTTAGGGGCCCAAAATGAGGCAGATCTGAAGCTCAAGTGGCCTACACTATAGGAAATTGTGCTTGTAAAAGGTTTTTAATGGCAGGCATTCAACCCATTATTTCATGTGGTGTGGTCCACTTGAGTTTTGGATCTACCTCAATTTTGGGTTCATGCCCTAAACTCAGCCCACAAAATGGAAAGAAGATGTGGATAAGCGACATATATCATAGTGGGCCCCACATGAAATTCTCACAATCATCGATTTTAGTATCCAAAAAGCAAGCCTCATTATCAACATAGAAAAAAGTGAAGGAATTGCATTGGTAATTAATCATTACCCATTGCATGTATTTACACGAATTGAAAAATAAATACTCCCTAAGTGTCAAACGTCATGCGTTTACATACCTCAATAGAATATAGTTGTTAAATAAAAATAATTGGCATTTATTGGAGGTCAGTAGAATGAAAGTGATATAAGAGTGGATCTAGTTTTTCATAGGCATTAACCTAAGGAAAGGTCCCCCTCTAGACTAGTGCGGCAGGGATTCGCACACCTGTGCACACAAGTATTGACCATAAATATATTATTCATTGATTTCTTATTTAGTTTTGCATTGGGTTCTTATTTAGTTTGTCATTGGGTCGAGATTGCACATATATACAAGTTAAAGTAAAGTAATAGATTGTCACAAGACTTATGGAGAAGAACCTTTATAATGATCAACTTTTTCTTTTGAACTTTCAACGTATGACAAAGAGAAGTGCTTGCAATCATAAGAAGTTAAAAGCTTATTTTTTCAAACCTATATTAAACGTTCTCTTATTTTATTAATACTAAACATACATGATGTCTGTGCATTTGTTTTGATCATAATACATGTTAGTATACTATATGTTAATATTCATAATTGATTGATACAGTTTTATAGGCTTTCTTCCTAGGGTTTTCAATATGTTGAAATCATTTTTCCATTATGTGCAAGAAAACTATTTCAACTTTGATTAACTTGATCTAACAGATCACGTATCTGATCATTATAAAATTTTAACTATTGTTTTCCTAATGCATTTAGAATTCGTGGTTAAAATTTTAGCCCAAAAAAAAAAAATGCTAGATCTAGTAGAATTATGTTTTTACCAACCATCTACACAATCTAAACCATATATGATAATCTATAATATATATCATTATACACATCTTCTTAATGTAAAATTTTAATATATGCTTATTACATAAACAAAACGTTTCAACCAAATCTGATGGTTGGATTGATCACAATCGTGTCTTTATTTGAAAGGTTGCAAACTCTACAATAGTAACTTCAACTCTCTGAACTTGAAAACATATAAATATGATCAAACATGAAAAGTTGATGATATGGAAGTGCCCAGTCTATTCTATGCTTGTAAAATGTGATATCAATCTAAAATTTAGATTGACAAGAATAGCTTAATTACTGATTGCCTACCGAGATCGTTGTACAATGCGTATACAATAAGAGGGTTCCATCTTTGGACCCATTTTCTTGATGATCCAGGGATTGGGACTAACACATATTTAACCCTTTTGATATCCGAATCAATGGAAGTTCCTAATCCATGTAGGAAGCAGACTTGTAGCTTTTCAAATTTATGTGGAATTATGTGTATATGAATGTTCCTAATCATGGTTAGGTCACACCTATTATTGGATTTCTAGTTTAGTGGCGTAGCATTAGTTTTTTATTACGTAATGTATGTGTTGTAGTTAATACTAATCAATGATCAATTGATAATTAATGTACATAATGTATGTGTTGTAGTTAATGTTATTCAATGACTACTTGATAATTAATGTATGCACCTTATGTAGTCAATCGGTGTATGCATTGACTATCAATGATTATCATTATTTGTTTTATTATATTCTTATGTCCTAAGGGATGTAAAGGTACTCCATGTTTGTATGATAGTTATTTATTATTTTTTTTTGTAGTTTGCAAAAAATGTTTCACTTTAATTTTTTTCTGATATGTTAAAAATGAAAGGCTATAGATTCTAATTATAGTAATTAAAAATGTAAGCGTTAGATTGTCTTAACGGCTATTAAAATTGAGCATACCATTGTTGAGGGTATACCTCAAATTCTTATTACCTCTGCTTTTGAAATAAAAAAAAGGCCTATAAAAATTAAAAAAAGATGGATAAGCGAACAAGAAATTTATATTCTTTACATTTGAATGACGATCTTGAAATTTATTTTCTTTCCATTTGAATAATAGTCTCCAAACTTAGTACTTTTAATATAAGAGTGCAAAATCTATTATAAATCATCATTTAGATGAGATGTTTGGAGAGCAAATCCATTCATCTTGCCAATTAGCCTAAGATTTTTTTTATTACAAAAAAGCAAAGAAAAGTTCTGTGAGGAAGCATATTTTCAAAAGCATGGATTTTATTTATGAGTTAATTATTTATTATTTACCCCCTAAAAAGTAAACTTAGATTGATATTATACTAAACTCACCTGTATAATCATTTGAACCTTTTAGCTTAAACAAATCTTACAAATTGTTTCTTATTAAAATTAATTATATCTTATTAATCATTCATGAGAATGCGTTGTGCCATGGGCAGGGAGGTGATGTAGGATAAGGATCAAGCACATTTCTATCACATATGGTTTGAAAAAAGCTTAAAGAAAAATTAATAAAACTCAGCAAAGTTTGACCGGTTGACCAGCTGAGTTGGCAGATCGAAATTCCTGCAGAAATTCCAGTTTAGTTGCTGAACAGATTCTACCAGTTTAAACAGGTTGAAATTGAGCTTCAACAGGTCAAAATCCATTTTAACAAGTTGAAAGAACAAGTCGATGCTTAAATGAACGGATTTACTGAAAATTATAAAAATTTCTAAACTTGCGTGATTTAGTTTCTTTATTTGATTAGGACTCTTTTAATACATTTATAGGGTTTGCTTAGGTTATATAAACTCTTTTTAACTTGTTTATATAACAACATATGAATTTTATTCAATAAAATTTTAACTTTTGTTGCTTTTTATCTTGTGGATTTGAGAATTCTCTTATAGATTCAAGAAAGCCTTATAGATGCAAGGTATTTATCGATTGAGGAAAGCGATGATCGACCTCATCACGTCTTTCCCTACATCAAGTGGTATCAGAGTGAGGACTTTCCCTCAGTTCAATCACAACTAACGAAGGTGTTGAAACAATCATGTGGGCGGTGATCCAATGATCAACTATCTAACGGAAAGTAGTGGAAACTTTCCAGGGGGAGAATCAACAAGCCGTGCAAGGGTTGCAGGCTTCTCTCGACCTTGTAGCGGAGGCCCTAGTGACAACCCACCTTTGGTGGTTGCTGGACATTGCAATTGCATTGTTCATGGTGCGAAGCTGACGGTCAATCGTAAAATCACACCCATTGATGGCAACAAACAAGTAGATTAGGGAGATCGAGACTTCATGGTAAAGGTCGATCTTCCTAGATTCAATGGCCAGATTCACATGGAGGATGGGCTTTTTCAAGTTGAACACTTCTTTGTTTACATGGAGATCCCTTGGGAGAAGAAAATTAAGTTTGTGGCTTACAATTTGAAGGGTGGTGCTTCGGCTTAGTGGGAACAACTTCAACACAAGTGGACATGACAAATGAAGGTGCAAATCCGCACATGACAGTGGATGAAGTGATGGTTGCAGGCACAATTTATATACATCGATGATGATCGAGTATTATTCCAATAATCCCAAAATTATCGGTAGAATTGCTTATCGGGGTGAAGCTATTAGTGAAATCCTATTGTTTTCCAGTAAGGAACGATTTTGTTAAGACAGAGTCATAACAAGTTGCCAGATTCAACAGTGGCGTACATACGGCCCCTGTGGAAATTGAGAACTAACCCAATACTTGTAAAGTGGAGCGGCAGTCTCCCGTAATTGTCCGAGCTGTTGTCGAAGAATCTGATGGGACAGGTGAGATTAATGAATTAAAAAAGGAAAAAAAAAAACCCACGAACATGTCAGAGATTATTCAAACTTCTAAGAAGGTGGAGGAGATCAACACCTTACTTGTGAAGGAAAAAGAAAAAGAGTCTATAAACATCTTAGAAATTATAAAGCCAATGTTGCATAAGTCTGTGACAATCCCAAAAGATGTCAAGCCAGCGTTGAAGTAATTAAAGGCGATTGTGCTTGCCAAAATTTATAACTACTTATCATCGATGTAAGAGATTGGTCTTTCTTAGGTTGAGTTATCTTTATTAACATGAAGAACAATCTACTGACCAGTCCCAGTTCAAGAAAAAGTTAGCTTAGTCTATTGCAGAGTACCATGAAGATGATAAATGTTAGCACTCGAGATTGAACAAGTATCGCAAACTGTTGAGCTCTTAAATGTGCATATTCTAACCCCATTTCATTACTAACAATGGTTGAAATAAGTGACTAAAGACCCAACTAATACATGGTTTTGTGGTTGTAGGAATGAGAGAGAAATTCATCAATTGAGGGCTCAGAGATGCTGTTTACACACCTTGAAAATCAAAGGAATGAAGGACCAAAGGTGGAGCAAAAGTGCATTGAAGATGAAGGAGGAGAAGCTGAAAATTCAGCCAATTTCATATCCACCCTCCAGAAATAAGAAAGTCACTAGACACATTTTAGGAGGACCGACGCCTTGATCAACCGGCCGGACAGACTGACCGACCGGTCGGCTGACCAGTTGGATGAAACGTCGGCCTATGCATTACAACTTCCAGTGAATTCAACAGTTTGAAGCAGTTCCACCGGCCGGCCGACCGACTGGTCGGCTAATGGGTCGTATTGTGTAAAAAAGACTCCAATGAGAAGTACATTTGCAGGCACTTTGTCCGACCTGCCGGATAGGGGGTCCGACCGGCTGATCAACACTCAGGAACATCTGGAGCTCCAAAAATCTGTGTGCAAAACGCTAATCTTGCGGGATTTCTCGAAGTTTCTTCTCACCCAAGGCTCCAAAGCTATAAAAGGACTCCTCTAGCTCGTTCCTAGGGCATCCTAGAAGAGATTTACCATGGTGGGAGGCGGCGAAAGTCAGATCCGAAGTTTTACAACTCCTCCTAGTTTGTTCTTCTAGTTTTATGTTTTTTCTTAGTTGTTTTCATGTTTCCTTGGAATTGGCTAAACCTCTTAGTTAGGGCTAAGAGGTGAAGCTTGTAGTGAATCTAAGATGTTTCAATTCGTTTGATTTGGTTTCAAGTTGGATTATTAGTGAAGAACAATGGTTGAAGTTTGAATAAAGTTCTAAGTAGTTTTTCTTAATCTTATGATGGCTCATGGATGTTTAGAAGAATTATTTGAGTTCTTAATTGTTTTGAATTATTCTAGACCTGTACGCTCCGAGGAATCAGATTCAATACGCTCTAGACCTTTGATCCTCATGTAGGAACTTCATACCAAAAGTTCTACTATTCTGAAATTTCTGTTTATGTGTGATTGTGTATATGATTTGAATAAAGTTTAAATCATGATCTACTCATACTTTGTGACAGAATTTAATGATGATTATGATTGTGATCTTAACCTATTGGAGCTAGGATTGACTTATACAATTGAGTGTGCTCAAGTCCTAACTTGAATTGAGGGAATCATGTACTTGAATCACACATATGGCAAATTGTTTGTTTTAACTACTCTATCATCCGGCTAGATAGGATTTAATTTCGATTCTAGTTGAGAAAGTGGGAAACCATAGTGAATTAAGCATCAAGGATTGCTAAAAGTGGATCCTTGAACCCTTGCTGCTTTTTAATTTAGTTCAAAATATCTATCTACACCAAATTCCTAAATCCTGTTTGGTTAGTTCTCAATTAGAAACCATTGGAAGTGTTTTGTGAATTCCTACACAAGTCCCTGTGGATAGGCCTCGGTCTTACCGAGATTATTACTACATAGCAACCCTACACTTGGGGAAGCGAATAAGTTTTTGGCCCATTGCCGGGGACTTTGACGGTTTTTCATAAAATTTCTAAAAATAGTTTCTATTTGAGATTTTTAGAACTCCTTTACTAACTTAGTTTGTTTGCTTTGTTTTATTTTTCCAAGAATTCTAGGAGTCGAAGTAGTCACTTCAAATCAGGTTTTTCTAACCCTTTTTCTTTTTATTTTTTTGAGATTTGCATGCCACATTGGGTTCAGGATTTTAATAACTGACTCATTAGTGAAGGGGGAATTGTTGAAGGGATTAATAGGGAGCCACGTGCTAAGAAACATTTAGATTCTCCAATTTTGTCTAAAAGTATGGCTGAAAATCAACCCCACCCTATGGCCAATCAAAATCTGGGTTAAAACCAAACCGAAACGGTAATGTTCCCCGACCTAGAACATTACGTGATTACTTGCAACCTGCAAGAGCAAGCACTCCCTCATGCATAGTTTTTCCACTGAATGTAGGGAACATAGATTTGAAACCTGGAGTAATCCAACTCATTCCAAAATTCCATGGACTAGACAGTAAAAGTGTCTATCAACATCGTAAGGAATTTGATGAGGTGATAGCCACAATGCACTTTGCAAATGTAACCGATGATGTGGTGAGACTCAAATTTTTTCCTTTTTTCCTTAAAGAGAAAGCTAAAGCTTGGATTCATGCATTAAGGCTAAGATCAATTGGCATATGGACTGAGATGACTAGGGAGTTCATTGAAAAGTTCTTCCCTACTCACAAAACGATCATGTTGAGGCGCCTTATCATGAATTTTACTTAAAAAGAGAATGAGACCTCCTTCCAATGTTGGGAGAGGTTTAAGGACTTGTTAAATGCATGCCCACATCATGGCTACGAAATTTGGCGGGTAATAAGCTTTTTCTATGAAGGACTGACTTCACCCATGCACCAATTCGTAGAGACGATGTGCAATGGAGAATTCATGAATAAGGAAGCCGAAGAAGCATGAGACTATTTTGATGAATTAGCCGAGAATGCACAGTCTTGGGATACATCTAGACCAACAAATTCTAAGACAAGCCAACAAAAGGAAAAATGAAGAATTTATGTCCTCTCAGAAGAAGATAATATAAGTGCACGTGTGGCTAGCCTCACAAGAAAAGTCGAGGCCATATAATTGAAGAAAGGAGAGACGATCAACTCAAAAGACGTTGAAACTGTTTGTAAAATTTTTGCTGAAAATCAACATGCAACACAGGATTGTCCCACAATTTCTGCATTCCAAGATATCTTACAAGAACAATTAAATGCCATAAACAGTTATCAATGGCCATTTAGTGCTCCAAACTCAAACACGTATAATTCTAGTTGGAAAAACCATCCCAACTTCAGTTGGAAGAATGGACCCACTGCGAATGCAAACAATACCCCTCAAGCTCAACCTTTACTAGGTCCATCCTTAGTAATTACATCAAAAGCTACGCTAGAGGAGATGTTGGGTGCATTCGTATTGGTTCAAGCTGAATATAACAAGACTACTTCTCTGAAAATTGATGGGCTCATGCAAAAGCAACTGAAATTCAATCAAAATTCATCTCAAGCCATTAATGACTTGCAAACCTCAATGGTTAGAGTTGAATCTCATCTCAGTGTTAGGGAGAAAGGCACACTTCCTGCCCAACCTCTTCTTAACCCAAGAACCCAATTTAAGATACAAGACACAAGCTCGTCCTCCCAACATACGGAGCATGTTCAAGCTATCACTACCCTAAGGAGTGGAAAAATAATCGACAAATCTCATCTGGTAAAGTCCCCAAAGCTTAATAATCCAGAAATTTTCAAAGAGGATGATAGCTCGAACAACACTCCACATGAGAAAGAACCAGAAAGGCAATACAAGTTGGTTGCCCCGTTTCCCCAAAGGTTGATTTTATCCAAACCTTTAGACAAAAACCTGAAAATTTTAGAGGTTTTTAAGCAAGTGAAGATCAACATTCTGTTGTTGGATGTTATAAAACAAATACCATTTTATGTCAAATTTCTAAAGGAATTGTGTATAATCAAAAGGAAACACAATGTTCACAACAAAGTACTTTAGACTGAGAATTTAAGCGCTATTATCAGACAAGAGGTGCCCTAAAAATATAAGGATCCGGGTAGTCCAATCATCTCATGCATCATAGGTGACTACCAGATCAAACAAGCCTTACTCGATTTAGGGGCAAATGTTAACCTCATCCCATACTCGGTTTATGAACAACTTGGGTTAGGTGAATTGAAACCCACCAAAACCACACTCCAACTTACTGATAGATCTATTCATATACCGAGAGGAGTGATTGAGGATGTCTTGGTCTAAGTTGATAAATTCTACTACCCAGTGGACTTTATTGTCTTGGATACACATCTCGTGATAGGTGTTAGTGCACAAATCAGTGCATCATTTTGTCAATTCCTGTGGTTATGTAAGTCAGTTAAGTCTTGTGAGCCCCGACGAAGATTAAAGACTCAGACTTGAAGACCAAAGCAGCTTTCGTACTCAAGTTCAAGCCAAATCAAGTTCGGAAGGTAAGTTGCATATAGACAGCCTATAGGATCCCAAAACATCCTAGTCCATGGCATTCAAATCGCATTTTATGTTTGCCAGTTGATCCACAGACTTAAGGTCAAGATGATCAGTCTTGGACCTCCATTATGTAGGTGCCAATCAGTTGAAAAAGATAGGACAACCATCTCTATGTGCACCGTTAAAGTCGAGGGAGTTCACCCCATTTCAGGCAATGAAATTAAAGCCTGACGACTGATCGAACGATCGGACAGCTGTTGCAGATTAAGACAGCAAGCTTTTAATAGGAAAAAACCTGATCTGTTTGGCTGAAGACCGGTCTGACGACCGGTCACTGGTCTCCTAGGACCGGTCACACGACCGGTCACATATGGACGAAAAACGTCCAGCAACATTTGGGAGAAAATGGCTTTAAAGGGGAGACCGGTCGCTAACCTCCAAGACCGGTCACGGACCTCTCACGACCAGTCGCACGACCGGTCACAAATGGACCAAAAATGTCCAGAGAACTTGGGGCCGTTGTTTGTAAAGGAAGACCGGTCATCAGACCGGTAGGAGGCACAATCAAGACCGGTCCTTGGGGTTCTAAGACAGGTTGCACGTTACCGTTTTCTATCCGTTAGAGCACGATTCTTAGAGCCTATAAAGGCATATTTCGAGGGTTTTAAAGGCATCTCTTGCACACCCATTTAGAGCTTAAGAGAGGCTATTAAGACTTTCATCTAATCTCTTTTGCTCATCCTTGTCTTGAGTTCATCTTTCAAACCTAGCCATTAATGGCACTACATTGAGTATTCAAAGCTCGGTTTGAACAATGAACTCAAGCATGGCATTCATGGCTGTTCCTATCATTGAATCTCATCTTGAAGTCATTTATAACCATTGAATGATCCGATTGATGGTTCCTTTATTAACCATTGCATTGTAATAGGCATATGGAACATCAATACCTTCTCCCACTTACCCGGCACTAGTCTAGGAACATCATATGCATTGGTAGCTGATCATGGGAGTTTGAAGAGGAGCTAAATCATTCGTGGAAGCTGAAGCTACTCATCAACGGCGCTGAATCGTGGCTCATCTCTTGTAAGTGTTTAAGCTTATACAGTCCATTGTTTAATTCCCCATTCTTGTTGAGATTGGGGTCTAGAGATTGTGACCCAATCTCGGAGTTGTCCTTGAGTAGAA
The DNA here is from genome assembly GCA_003013855.2 of Liriodendron chinense. NCBI lineage: Eukaryota > Viridiplantae > Streptophyta > Magnoliopsida > Magnoliales > Magnoliaceae > Liriodendron > Liriodendron chinense. The sequence goes on along the minus strand of PVNU02001598.1, from coordinate 118,354 downwards.
CGTGGAAGTCCTTGCATAGGCCTCCGACATGGGAGAATATGTGCGTAGGAGTTGAGAAGTCCTTGTGTAGGCATTTACCTTGTGTAGGTTGTAAAGGTTGAGAGGTGAACCTCATTTAAAACCTCCGATAGTGAATGCCGGTGTACTCAAGGGAGTTGGGTACTTGAACCGGGAGTGGAGTAGACTTATCGTCGAACCACTATAGATCATGTGCAATGTGGTGAATGCATTTTGTCTATTATTGTTCCTTATTGATCAATCTTATAAGTGCTTAACTGTATGCCCATCTTGTGTTCGAAAACATGCTCATATGCCATCTTTGAATGATTAATACAAGCATGCATATAAACTATTTGATCAATTGGTTCTTTTAGTATAGTTGATCATTTAGAAGAACCTTGTGTGATCGATTTACGTGTATTCATATATATTATATTGGTAAATTGTTTTGCATTTTTAATTGGCAAAGAATTTGTTAAAAGCCCTATTCACCCCCCCTCTAGGACATAAGCATACCTTCAAGCTTATCTCACTAGCGGTAAAACTGTAATTTCAATTGGTATCAGAGCGGGTTCCTCTATAAGGGCTTAACGCCTAGAGGTTGATCCTAGAGTAAGCTTGAAAATATGTCTATGGAAGACTCCACTTCTATCTCCAAGCCACCATTCTTCAATGGATCCAACTATCCATATTTGAAAGCTCGAATGCGCATTTTTTTAGAATCCATCGATTCAGATGTTTGGGACATGGGTGAATTTGGTTATAAAGTCCCAATGGATACCATAAGAAAGGAAGGTGAACCAGATGTGCTTAGACCAAGAGAGAAGGCCATGTAGACTGATTTTGATAAAGCTCAACGTGTTTTTAATGCTAAAGGTTTAAATGCCATTTTCTGTTCAGTCTCTATAAGTGAATTTGGTCGCATCTAAAACTGTAAAACTAGTAAAGAAGCATGGGACTTTCTAGAAGTAACTCATGAATGAACAAGCATAGTCAAAAGATCTAAACTCCAACTCCTTACAACACAATTTGAGAATATCAAAATGGAGGAAGATGAAACCTTCATGCAATTTTTTACACGTCTAAATAGCATCACCAATGACATGAGTGGACTAGGAGAGAAGGTTCCAGATAGCAAAATTTATAGGAAAATATTGAGATCTCTACCAGAACGCTTCTCATCTAAAGTTGTTGCTCTAGAAGAGTGTAGGAACCTAGACACTATGAAGGTTAAAGAACTTCTAGGATCCCTTCAAACTCATGAGCTTCATTTCAAACCTCCCACAAAATCTAAATATTCAGTCTTGAAATTCTCTCACAAAGCACATACGTCTAAAGAAAATGATGATGAGGAAATAGACATAGAAGAAATGGCTCTTATGGCTAAAAGATTCCAAAAATTCTTCAAAAACAAGAGCCACCATAAGGAAGGAAGGCATTTTGATCATAAGAACCATACAGGTACATCCTTCAGAAGATCAAAAGAGCCAAAATCCTATAATTGTGGGAAGTATGGTCACATTGCTCCCAATTGCTCAGAAAATGATGAAAAGAACCATAAAGGAAGAAAGGCCATGGTTGCCACTTAGGATGACCTAGCTCGGAATCCGATACCTATGATTCCCATAGTGATGGTGGACAAAGATCGGTGAAAGCTCTTATGATCTCCACCACCACAATCTTCCCTGAAAATGAGAAAGAGGGAGACAATATTAACCTTACCTCCTCAAGTGATGATGATAGTGAGGATGATGAACTTCAAGAAGTATATAATCAACTGTATATCGAAAATATGAATACCATAAAGAAGTTGGGACAAATGAAGACGAAAAATGATGAACTGACCAAAAATCTTGATGGTCTGAAAATTGAGAATCAAAAGTTAGGTCAAGATCTAGAAGAGCTGAAAACGAAGAACAAAGCTCTTGAACTTGAAAAAGAAAAATTCATAAATGGTGAGACCCGTGATAAACATGTGAGTCTTGAAAAAGATCTCAAAGAGGCTAAAGCTGAAATTGATCGTCTTAAATGTCAAGTTGTTGACTCTAGAAGACGTTTCGCCCAAGGAGAAGAAAATCTTAAAAAGCTCTTAAGCATGGGGAGATCACCTATGGACAGAAGAGGAATTGGTTTTAACAGTCATATCTCTAAGACTGCTTCTGTCCCTCCTATGGTGAGAAAGAATTATGGTGCATCAGGAAGTAAAACCAAAACATCCTTGTCATGCTTGTGGTGATGTGGGTCACCTAAAATTTGAATTTTTGGCCTTTAGACGCCCATAGCTCTCTCCCTACCAGCGCAAGATAGGTAAATCTTTTTCAAAAGGGAGAGAAGCGCACCGCACTTGGAGTCCCCCTAAGAATTAAAAGAATATAGGGAGAAATTTTTCAACTCCACCAAGGAACGATGCTCGAATGGAAGCTTTGCTCAAACAAGTAGCCCTAATCAATGATAAGACAAACAAAATGATAAATGAAATGAGGATGGGCTATGAGCAATCATATGAAAAGAACAGCTCTCCTGGAAAGAGGAGAACTCTTAATAGATCCTCATATGACCCCGGCACAATGAAAGTTGTTGCTAAATGGGTCATGAAGGAGAAGTGATCTTACAGTCTTATGCCAGCCCCATGAATTTGTTCAATCTGTAATATCTTGAAAATTCATTGGTGGCTGTGCATTGGGGATTGGCTAACAAATTATCTGTTCTGCAGGTTGTTAGCCTTTAGATAACTATGGTTTAACATTTTATAGTAAAATCTGAGATTCTTATCCTCATCATTTATGAGCATAATAGGTATATCTGGATATAAGATCCTTCATCTCAATTTATCTTAAAATTTGTTCTGTTTTGGCATCAAAATTTCATAAAATCATATGGCCAAACCTATACTTTTGATATGAACTGATGATGGACCGTTGGTCATCCTAAATTGCATAATTTCGTCACAAACAAACCAGGTTTAAAGAAGCAAAAGAAAATACATTTGTGCAGATTTTCAAACAGTGCACAGATTTTGCAGTTTAGGGCCTACGACCGGTCGGGCGACCGGTCCTGGACCGGTCATGGACGGGACAACGAGCGCAAGTTGGGGGTTTTTAAAAGACAAGGGGCTACCTCAAATCCCTTCTATCCTCATTTTTCTCTCCTCTTCTTTTGTCCTAGAGGTCTCTCCAACCCTCCTCAAGCTTGCCTAGGTCTCCTATCGAAGGATAAAGCCCTCGTACGTGGTACATTGTCTTCCAAATCGAAGTCTTCATCATCTTCTTCATTGGCAAGGGTTTTAGTCTTGTTCTTCCTTGTTGTATCCTTTCTTTTGATTCCTAGGGCATACTTGTGTGGATTGTACGGCTCTATTATGTCTTCTCGTGGGAGGAAAGGTGCCTCCCCTCCTCGGCGTGAACGCCGTTCAAAAATCTAACATGATGAAGGGGCCCCTCAGCACACATCTAAGAAATTGGTTTCCAAAGGAAAAGGGGTTGCTTCCTCATCCAAATCTCCTTCAAAACCCCGTCCTTCTGGATCAGATACATCACATCTTGCCAATTGGCACAATTTAACAAATCGTGATGTTCTTTGTGAAAAATCCGCCAAAATTGAGGACTTAGCACCGTATCAGGTGGTCCAGCTTTTAGAGGCAATAGGTTGGGAGCCTGTGCTCCATATGGGGCGGTCTCGTTCAGAAAGAAGTAGTCAGAAAATTCTATTCTTATTGTCGCATCATTCTCGATGACTCATCTTCTTTCGAAGTCCATTTCACTGACGGGATTTGGACATTCGGTCTTCCTACCATAGCTGAGGCTACTAGCGTATCTATTGGTGATGAGGATGAGCTCTCTGATGATGAGGAGACCAAACCTGCCTCTTGAGACACCATGACCAGAGCATTATGCAATGGAGTGTGCCCTAGATGGGTTAACGGCAATGCTCTTTATGCCTCGTCAATGTCTTAGGATTATCTTCTTATTCACAACATATTCTTCAAGAACGTATTCGCGAGGAAGAGCAACAAGGCCGACCTTCCCGAAGACATGGTCACTATTCTTTATAATGTCAGTCAGGGCCGTAGAATGTGTCTTCCCTCGTGTATTATGAAAGTCATTTGGTCTGCCATCTTGGTGTCTGATGGTCTGTGGCGGGTCTTCCTTTTGGGTATCTCATCTGTTGGTTGGCCAAAACAGTAGGACTGATTGATCCCTCAGATGTGTATGTAAAACCTCCCATCCTAAATCACTCTATTATCACTAAAATGCGCCAGATACAAGAAGCTCTCTAGCGCCGACTTCAGGAGGCTCAGCCGCAGCGAGAGGCCCCTCCAGGTTCCTCTGAGCCATCACAGCCTGGAGCAGTAGCGACATCATCTGATCCCTCCATCGATCCTCATTTTTCTCCTGGACACTTCAGTACGCCCCCACGGGCGTTCTCCAGTCGTAGCTCACCTGCCACGCACTCTTCAGCTTATCTTGTTGAGCTACGCCAGCTTCAGGACCATCTTACACGGAGACTTGATCGAATTGAGCAGAGGATGGATCAGACTGAGTCTTAGCTATTTTAGGGACAGGCTACTCTACTCGTGCAGCATGAGGCTATTATGGCTCGCCTTGCCCAAATTGACAGGCGTTTGGAGGCTTGGGAGCGAGCTGCTCGTGGCGATGCACTGCCACCAGATCTAGGCGACGGGACTGATTTTTAGCATCATTGTATCATGTGTCTTGGTCAGGAGTATCTTTTTGGGTGACCAAGACACTTGTCGCTCATCATATTTTGTATTTATACATTTTAGATGACTGTTAGACCATTTGATGTCTAAGCTTTACAGTTATATCTCTTTATGACGTCATATGTTGGGATTTCCTTCTTTTGAGCTATATTGATATATCTTTTTGAGATAGTGATCTTTTCTTTGATATATATTTGTGCTTTTAAGTTATATTCACTTTGAGTCTTATGCCTTATTGACTATTCATTAAGTGAGACTAGCTGGTTGGGCTATATACATCATTTACTCATGTTATAGGTCCATACTGGTTGGCCTATCATCTATGTCCATCTCCAACAATCATGAAAGCATGCTCTTTTAAATGAAAATTTGTTTTTTTTTAGGATGGATGATTCAGGCAACATGCCCAATTCGGTTCTATTAGTGCTATATTGATGAGTCTATTGCATTTTCTTGGTATATTGATAGGGGGAGGTTGGATGGTTTGGGCACTAAGCCCTTTTTGACTCATTACACTGGTTACATATAGCTTATTTTGCTTATTGATCTTGATATACATACCATTTGGGGTGGTTGGTTGATTGGGCGAAAGGCCCTTTGTGCGTAATGATTAATTGTATATTAGGTTTCTATGTATTGCTTCTATTCTCCCATATGTTTCAAGATTTATCTCTCCTAATTCATGGTTTAGCTTCGCTGCTCTTTTAGGCAAATTTTTTTTAAGCTAACCTTTGTCAATGATTGACAAAAAGGGGGAGAATTATATCCCACCAAGAACCCGATTTATATAGTTTTGCAGGCTTTCTTAGGTGCAGGTGTTGAGGGGGAGAAATCAAAGACATTTCAAGTATGTTCATGTCACCTTGTAAAGTTTAAATTATAAATTATGTTCAGACATGTAATTGGGTGTAAAAGTATTTCTTGGTTTTGGGATATTCATGATATGGAGATCATGAACGGTCTTAGGTTGTGTTTTGTCACGTAATTGACAAAGGGGGAGATTGTTAGTGCACAAATCAGTGCATCGCTTTGTCAATTCCGTGGTTATGTAAGTCAGTCAAGTCTTGTGAGCCCCGACGAAGATTGAAGACTCAGACTTGAAGACCAAAGCAGCTTCCCGCACTCAAGTTCAAGCCAAATCAAGCTCTGAAGGTAAGTTGCATATAGATAGCCTATAGGATCCCAAAACATCCTAGTCCATGGCATTCGAATCACATTTTATGTTTGCCAGTTGATCCACGGACTTAAGGTCAAGATGATCAGTCTTGGACCTCCATTATGTAGGTGCCAATCAGTTGAAAAATATAGGAAAACCATCTCTATGTGCACCGTTAAAGTCGAGGGAGTTCACCCCATTTTAGGCAACGAAATTAAAGCCTGACGACCGGTCAGCTGTAGCAGATTAAGACAGCAAGCTTTTAATAGGAAAAAACCTGATCTGTCTGGCCGAAGACCGGTCTGAGGACCGGTCGCTGGTCTCCTAAGACCGGTCGCATGACCTGTCGCATATGGATGAAAAACGTCCAGCAACATTTAGGAGAAAATGGCTTTAAAGGGGATACCGGTCGCTAACCTCCAAAACCGGTCGTTGACCTCCCACGACCGGTCGCAAATGGACCAAAAATGTTCAGAGACCTCGGGCCGTTGTTTGTAACCGGTCGTCAGACCGGTCGGAGGCACAATCAAGACCAGTCCTTGGGGTTCTAAGACAAGTCGCACATTACCGTTTTCTATCCGTTGGAGCCCGATTCTTGGAGCCTATAAAGGTATATTTTAAGGGTTTTGAGGGCATCTCTTGCACACACATTTAGCGCATTAAGAGAGGCTATTACGACTTTCATCTAATCCCTTTTGCTCATCCTTGTCTTGAGTTCATCCTTCAAACCTAGCCATTAATGGCACTACATTGAGTATTCAAAGCTTGGTTTGAACAATGAACTCAAGCATGGCATTCATGGCTGTCCCTATCATTGAATCTTCATCTTGAAGTCATTTATAGCCATTGAATGATTTGATTGATGGTTCCTTCATTAACCATTACATTGTAATAGGCATATGGAACATCAATACCTTCTCCCACCTACTCGGCACTAGTCTAGGAACATTATATGCATTAGTAGCTGATCGTGGGAACTTGGAGAAGAGCTAAAGCATTCAGTGGAAGCTGAAGCTAGTCATCAACGGCACTGAATCGGGACTCATCTCTTGTAAGTGTTTAAGCTTATAGAGTCCATTGTTTAATTCCCCCTTCTTGTTGAGATTGGGGTCTAGAGATTGTGACCCAATCTCGGAGTTGTCCTTGAGTAGGACGTGGAAGTCCTTGCGTAGGCCTCCGATACGGGAGAATACGTGCGTAGGAGTTGAGAAGTCCTTGTGTAGGCATTTACCTTGTGTAGGTTGTAAAGGTTGAGAGGTGAACCTCATTTAAAACCTCCGACAGTGAATGCCGGTGTACTCAAAGGAGTTGGGTACTTGAACTGGGAGTGGAGTAGACTTATCGTCAAACCACTATACATCGTGTGCAATGTGGTGAATGCATTTTGTCTATTATTGTTCCTTGTTGATCAATCTTATAAGTGCTTAACTATATGCCCATCTTGTGTTCGAAAAAATGCTCATATGCCATCTTTGAATGATTGATATAAGCATGCATATAAACTGTTTGATCAATTGCTTCTTTTAGTATAGTTGATCATTTAGAATGACCTTGTGTGATCGATTTACGTGTATTCACATATATTATATTGGTAAATTGTTTTGAGTTTTTAATTGGCAAAGAATTTGTTAAAAGTCCTATTCACCCCCCCCCCCCCCCCCCCCCCCTTAGGACATAAGCATACCTTCAAGCGTGTCTCACTAGCGGTAAAACCCCAATTTCAATAGGTACCGGTGCTTAATTTTCCGTCATATGTGGCCGCCCTTTTCTAGCTACTTCAAATGCGATTATCAATTGTCGAAATGGGCTTGTACAAATGTCCTTTGAAAATATGACACTTGAGCTGAATATATTTGATTTATGCAAACAACCACGGGAAGTTGATGACGAGATCCACGAGATAAATTTGATTGAATCATTCATGGAGGATACATTCCCCTTGACATTCTATTCTGACCCTTTGAAGGCATGTTTGGCCCACTCTCATGAGATGAATGATGACATAACACGAGAGATGGATGCCATTTTGGATGTTATGCCGGTACTTGATAACAAAAGATGGAGGGCACTATTTGAACCCTTACCCGTAAGCGAGAACAAGCCTCTTCCATCTAATATCAAGGCACCAAAGCTCGACCTAAAACCATTACCAAGTGATTTAAAATATGTATATTTAGGTCGAGATGAGACATATCCAGTGGTGATTTCTTCCCACTTGGATGAGGAACAAGAGAGTAGGCTAATAGTCACTCTAATAGAGCATAAGAGCACCATTCGATGGTCGATTGCGGATCTCAAAGGCATAGACCCACTGATTTATACTCATTGCATGCACCTTGAGGAAAATGCCAAGACATCTAGGCAACCACAAAGACGCCTCAATCCAAACATGAAGGAGGTGGTTAAGGCCGAAGTAGTGAAACTATTGGATGTGGGTATCATTTACCCAATATCCGATAGTCAATGGGTGAGTCCAACTCAAGTGGTGCCTAAGAAATCCGGAATAACCATCATAGTCAATGCCAATAATGAACTTGTACCAATCAGAGTCACTACCAGTTAGAGAATGTGCATTGACTACAGGAAGCAAAACATAGTCACGAGGAAAGACCACTTCCCCCTACCGTTTGTTGATCAAATTTTAGAAAGGTTGGCGGATCATTCCCATTTTTGCTTCCTTGATGGGTATTCAGGGTATAACCAAATAGAGATCGCCCTAGAGGACCAAGAGAAGACAACATTCATATGTCCCTTCAGCACTTTCGCCTATCAAAGGATGCCGTTTAGACTATGTAATGCCCCTACCACTTTTCAGCGTTGTATGTTGAGTATTGTTTCTGATATGGTGGGAACGATTCTCGAAGTCTTCATGGACGATTTCTCTGTATTTGGTTGTAACTTTGATGAGTGCCTTATGCACTTAAAAACTGTATTGAAAAAATGTGAAGAAAAGAACCTCGTGTTAAATTGGAAGAAATGTCACTTCATGGTTCAAAAGGGAATAGTACTTGGTCATATCATCTCACAAAATGGAATCGAGGTGGACAAAGTAAAAATCGATCTTATCTCTAACCTTCCACCACCCAAGAGCATACGAGATGTGCGGTCCTTTTTGGGACATGCCGAATTTTATAGACGGCTCATAAAGGACTTTAGTTCACTCTCTCGTCCTTTATGTAACCTCCTTCAAAAGGAAAACCCATTTAAGTGGACTGAAGATTGTCAAAATGCCTTTAACAAACTAAAAGGTATGTTGACATGTGCTCCCATAATGCAACCATCTGATTGGAGCCTTCTTTTTGAAATTATGTGCGATGCAAGCGACTACGCTATTGGGCTGTGTTAGGCCAGAGAAAAGAGAAAAAGCCATGCGTCATCTACTATGCAAGTAGAACTTTAAACTCAGCTCAAGAAAACTACTACTACTACAGAAAAAAGAACTTTTAGCCGTAGTTTTTGCTTTAGACAAGTTTAGGTCCTACTTGATTGGATCCATGATCATCATATTCACTAACCTATGTTGCACTTAAGTACTTTCTCTCTAAGAAGGATGCTAAGCCACGCTTGTTAAGATGGATTCTCTTACTCCAAGAATTTGACATAGAAATACGTGATAAGAAAGGAGTAGAAAACGTCGTGGTTAACCATCTATCTAGACTTGTTCTCACCAATTCCCCTGAGACAACAGCGATCAATGACATGTTCCTTGATGAACAACTTTTTAAAGTCCCCCAATTGCCATGGTATGCGGACGTTGCTAACTATCCTGCTACAGGTACAATTTCGACATAGTGGAAAAAGCAAGATAAGGATAAGTTCTTCAACGAGGTGAGAAATTTCTATGAGACGACCCATACTTATTCAAGTATTGTCCTGATCAAATTATAAGGAGATGTGTGCCGGATGATGAACAACACAATATCATCTCCTTTTGTCATTCTCAGGCATGTGGTGACCACTTTTCGGTTAAGAAGACCACAGCCAAGATTTTGCAATGTGGGTTTTATTGGCCCACCATGTTCAAAGATACCCATAAGTTTTGTAAAACGTGTGAGCCTTATCAGAAATTGGGAGGAATATCCCATAGAAATATGATGCCACTCAATCTCATCTTACCAATCAAAATTTTTTATTGTTGGGGCATGGATTTCATGAGTCCATTCCCATCTTCTTTCGAAAATTTATATATATTGCTAGTCGTCAATTATGTTTCAAAATGGGTCAAGGCAATTTCATGCTGGAACAATGACCATAAAACAGTCATTCGTTTCTTAAAAGAAAATATCCTTTCTCGATTTGGAACACCTCGGGTCATTATAAGTAGGGCTGTCAATGGCACGGATCAAGATCCGTATCCGATCCGTATCCGATCCGATTTAATCGGATTCGGATCAATAATCGGATAATCGGGTCGGATACGGATATCCAAATATGATCCGTTTAATATTCGGGTCGGATTCAGATCAACCTTGATCCGGCCCGTTAACGATCCGACCCGGTAAAAAAATAAATAAATAAATAAAATAAAATAAAATAAAATAAAATAAAAACATATGAGAATCTCTCTCTCTCTCTCTCTCTCTCTCTCTCTCTCTCTCTCTCTCTCTCTCCCTCTCGGATATCCGGTCGGATATCGGGTCGGATCATAATCGGATCGGAAACGGATTTCGAAAAATTTAATCGGGTCGGGTTCGGATCATATACTTGTGATCCGAATCGGATTCGGGTCGGATTCGGGTCGGAATATTTTCTTAATCGGGTCGGATTCGGATCATCACTGATCCGGCCCGTATCCGACCCGTTGACAGCCCTAATTATAAGTGATGGAGGATCTCATTTTTGTAACTACCGGTTTGAAGCTTTAATGAAGAAATATGGCATAAATCACAAAGTGAGTACTTCCTATCACCCACAAACAAGTCGACAAGCTGACATATCCAACATGGAGATTAAACATATTTTGGAGAAAACAGTGAACCCCGATCATAAGGATTGGTCGCTTCGACTAACCGATGCACTCTAGGCTTACCGTACTGCTTTCAAGACCCCCATTGGAATGTCTTCCTATAGACTTGTCTACGGGAAAGCTTGTCACTTGCCCTTGGAGTTGGGACATAGGGCATATTGGGCGATAAAGAAGATGAATTTTGATTCTGACAAAGCAAGCTCGTTGCGCAAACTTCAATTGAATGAACTTGCGGAACTCTGAAATGAGGCATATGAAAATGCGAGAATTTACAAGGACAAGATGAAAGTATTCCATGATAAGAACATTCTTTGTAAGACCTTCACGATTAATCAAAAGGTCCTTATGTATAATTGTCGACTATATTTATTTTCGAGAAAATTGAGATCTTAATGGACCGGTCCCTACATTGTAAAAACTGTTTATCCATATGGGACCGTCGAGTTGTTGAATCCAAAGAGCGGTAATATCTTTAAAGCAAATGGTCAGCGATTAAAGCCAGTTCTTTGAGAATTTTCCTTCAAAAGGTATGTCCATACCTCTGACTGATCCTGTGTATCAAGATATTTGATCTCCTAGTCTGATGGAGGTATAGAGTAGTTAGGATTAGGATTTTGTTGCTTTTGGTTTATTTTTTTTTTAGGTTTGTTAGAAGGAGGTAGAATTTCAGTTGTTGTTCCCTCAGGTATTCTCATTCATCACTCCCTCTGTTTTATAATTGCTCTCATATTTTGCTCATTACATATCTTTTCCATTGAGGATGATGCAAGATTTGGTTAGGGGGTGTGGGATCACTAGGATGAATCTAGTATTTTGTAACATTTCGAGCAATCATATAGGAAATTTTCAATTTTTCTACAAATTCAAAACTCCATTAGAAAACTTTATTTCTATGTATTTGGTATGGTGTGAGTATAAGAAAAAGGAGAGGCAATGTGAGTGAAGTTGAATATCGTGAACAATCTCTAAGATACTAGTTTTATATGCTGTTGGGGTCCCAAAATGTAGGGGCTCTCAAAGCAAACAGAATGGTCACGCACCTCCAAAAGTATCACCGAGAACGCCTTCCGATGCACGCAAGCCGAAGATTTACAAAAGATCCCTTAGCTAATTTTGATTAAAATCTCTGGCGGGCCCCTACAAATCACCGCGATCGGAACCGTCTGAAATTGAACCCATAACTTTGTTATGATTTATGATTAACCATGCTGAACTTTCATCATCAAGCGGGCCCCACAAACTCATCAAAATTCAAAACCCAAATGGTAGAGTTCAAAAAGTCCGTCCACGCACCCATTAATTCGGACCCCCACGCATCTATAAATTCGGGTACCCCTGTACCCGAAAAATCAACGAAATCAGAAAACTCATTTCTGGGTGCATGGAGTCCCACGCATCCATAAATTCAGGTGTCCACGCACCCAAAAATTCGTCAAAGTTCAGAAATCGGTTTAAAGGGTGCATTGCGTTCCACGCACCAAAAAATGGGTCCACGTACCCATAAATTCAACACATTTCAGAATTATCATTTCAGGGTACAGGAGGTCCCACACACCCATAAAATCAGGGTCCCGCGCACCCATAAATTCAGCAAAATTCAAAATACATTTCGGATGTGCGTTGGAGCCTTGTGCATCGATTTTAGGGTGCGTGCGAGGTATTTTAGGGGTGTGTGGCACGTGACAGCCCCTCATTGGCCAAGTTCCGGTATTTTTGGGTATAAATACCCCACTTGACTATTCATTTCTACTTTTTGAAAGAGAGAGGGAGCTACTATCCTTTGGGTATTTCAGATCCTCGCCGGAAACCCTTTCCGATCACCGAAAACCTTTCCCGGTCACCCGAATACCTTTCGATTGCCGACGCCTTCCGCCGAAAAATTACGACCAAGACTACCACAGGTTTGACTTCCAAAAATCACAAGTGTGGGCACGCACCCATAAAATTGGTACCACGCACCTAAAAAATCATCCCACGTGTCCATAAATTCGACATAATTTGGACAAGCGGATTAGTGTCCCACGCACCCAAAAAATGGTCCACGCGCCCATAAATTCATGTCCCATGCGCCCATTAATTCGACATGAATCAGACAAGTGCATCGGACTCCCACGCACCCAAAAATGGCCCACGCACCCATAAATTCGGGTCTCACGCGTCCATAAATTCGATGAAATCCAGATTTGCATATTCGGTCCCACGCACCCGAAAAATGCTCCACGCATCCATAAATTCATAAAAAATCAAGCACTTAATTTAAAGGTGCGTTGAAGACCACGCACCCATAAATTAAGTCCCACGCACCCAAAAAATCAGCCAATTCCAAAACATATTTACGGGTGCACCGGACTCAATTTTAAGTGTTTTCAAGTTTCGTTTGAGCCTATTTTGGGTATTTCGAGCGTTCTGGACGCAATGGAACAGTCAAATGGACGTTCCAAGATCTCTAAATGAGCAGAATTGAGCATCTTTGAGGTTTGACCCAATTCGATGCGTTGAATGAAATGACTTCTCGGAAAGAAGCCGCCAGCATCAGAACTATGCAAATATGTCATCATTTATACCTACTATAAAGATATGATCCGATTTGGGTCGAAAGCTAGACAAACGGGACTATGGTTATCACGATAAACCATGTTAAAGAGTTTCAATTCTCTACAAAGCAATTGTTATGAACTGCCACAACACAACAGTCGATGCCCTACCCATTCAAACTGCATCCGTCGGTTGGGCTACGCAGGTACACACAACTGTAGATTGGACTTCCCGAGGTCACCTATCCATACATGATAGGTGTGGGCCCAGAGTCATTTTTCTCAGTCATAAACCCTGATAGTCTCAGCCCGGATCTCCGGTTAAAACATGGGACATAGACATCTGGCTAATAAAAAGATGGTTCAGTACATAACAAAACAAATACAGGTCTCTATGACCACAAGCTCTAAGACCATAATCCTTGTTGACTAGTCTTTTGCCTTTTAATCAAGGGTTATCGATCATTCGATGTAATTAAGGGCTCGTGTCAGATCACGGCCTGGAATGTACAAGATCTCAGGGTTTCTGGAATAAAATTCGCCTTGCAATATCTCTTCTTATGTACCTTTTGTGAATGCTTATGATTATCTATGAATGTTTCCATTACTCAGAACCCCAGAGCAGCATTACATAGAAAATGTTCCTTGCATCATTTTCTAGTTCTAACAATCTGGCGACTCTGCTGGGGATTTTCGAACCCAGAATCTATAGTTTCGCTTTGAGTATAGAAATGCTCCAAGATTAATCATTTGTAAATGCGAATGTGTACTGTAGGAGATCTATCGCAAGGCATAATGTTTCGGCACCCTCGGGCGCCAAACTAGCGACTCTCAACGGGAACGTTCTTCCCTTCATCTTTAAGGCAATAGACAGTAAAATAAAAGGTTTTCAAACTCACAAACTTCCACAACTACATGCATTTGTCTTCTTCTTGCTTATTACTATTAGTTTATGCACCGCAATCGATGGGTTCACACTCCCAACCACATTTATGAACTGTTCTAATGATTTTCTGACACTGCAAAATTAGTAAGATATTACCGCAGACAGAAGAAATGACATACTCGATGACAAATTCGTGCATTTTCCTTACTGCAGGGGGTTTCAGCTTCCCCTATTTCACCGCGACTGCAATAGCCAGCCCAAACTCAGAGTGACAGTTCGGTTAAGACCCGAAGGCAGAAGAAGGAATAGAAGAAAGCGGCCATCGTAGTCGCGTATAAGAAAGTAAATGTGGCAAGATCTCACCCAATGGTTAGGAAACAGTGGCAACCGAAGCAGGGCAAAAGATCCGTACCAATAGTCAAGTTATATCAGCCAAGCTCGTGATGCCTGCAATGACAGTCGAGCAGTTCCCACCGTTATCCAAGACCATCGCGCCTCATAGAAATCTACTAGGCCTACGCACATAAAGAAATCCAAGTCCATGACAACCCTCGAACCAAAACAGAGGCCGGCTCAGGAAATTCCATTGGCACAAGTAGTGATGGTCCAAGTGGCCGAAGAAGAAGAAGAAGGACCATATGAAGCTGAGGAATTACCTCCATTCCAAGATCAGATCGATAGATTGGTTGAGGCTAATCGTGAGACAAATGATCGCATGAACACCATTCAAGAAGCCTTGACCACTCTGATAGCGCAAAATGCCAATAGAAGCATCGCGCCACTCACCCGTCAGTCGGCCGAGGAATCCCAAGGTGCAGCAGAAGGTCCGACTAAGCTTGAACCACCCGTCCAACTCAAGGTCGCACCAATAGAAAGTGCACCGCTTTCCGCATCTCACGTGTCACGAGAAGAGTTATCCCAGACGATAGCCCACAAGATGCAGCAAGAAAAAGAGAAAAAGAGAAGAAGCAGCTATAAATATCGGGTCCCGTAACCACCAGAGGTAGAAGAGGTACCGTTCCCGACCAATTTCAGATGCCTAGACTTCGAAAAGTTTGACGGCAGAGGATCGCCAAAAGAACACATCACCCATTTCTTAACTACGTTAGGAAATTGGTCTGCAATCCCGCAGTATTGCATGCAGTTATTTGGATAAACCTTGACCGAAAAAGCCTTCTAATGGTATATGTCACTACCAGCCAGCTCCATAAGGACATGGAAGCAACTCAAAGTTCTTTGCAACAGAGAGGGAGATCTCATTAACAGACCTAGCATTGGTCAGACAGAGAAATGGTGAACCAGTTGAGAAGTTCATCGACCGATGGGGAACCACGGCAGCTCAATGTCATGAACTATCCAGTGAAAGCGAGCAGATGAAAATGTGTCTAAGGGCTCTAGACCCGATGATCTCGTATGGATTGTCGAGCAATACCTTTAACTCCTCTCATGAGCTAGCAACGAAAGCGCATCTGGTGGAGGAAGCAGCATCCCGGATAAACTTCAGACCCGAGAGACAGAAGAGAGAGATGGGAAGAGTAGTAGAGACCCATCAAGTCGATAAGAGCAGGGACCAGAAAGACTGAAAACTAGCCTGCTGTAGATCACAAGCCAGAGACAAAAGCAATGGTTGTCCAAGACAAGGGTAAAAGTCCCTATGCACCCAAACGCGTATCAATAGCCGAAAGAGAAAGGGCGAATGGCCCGTACACATTCGATATGGCCGATCTAGTTCCGATCATGGAACAATTAGTTGAGGAAGGCTTAATGCGTCTACCAGAACCTGTCCGTCCCTATGAAGTTGGACGAATAAACAATCCCAAATATTGCAAATATCATCAATGCGTTAGCTACAAGACAGAAGATCGCTTCTCCCTGAAAGGAAGGATATAGGGGTTGATCAATCAAGGGGTCATCAGCATGAAGATACCCGAGACAGCAAGGGAGATAACCGAGATAATTTTAACAATCCTGATAGTGAGTGACACCAACCGACCGACTTCATTCCCTGAGCCGAAGGAACCATGGACTCTAGTCAGTAGCAAGAAAAGACTCGAGAACAGACAGAGGCTCATTAACCGAGGAAAGAACAAGGTAAGAGGAAGGAGAGAGATATTACGGGGGCACGAACATGGCCTATTGTGGAATGGTGTCATTCGTCGAACAAGCACCGTCTGAGGAAACCCTACAAGCAACTGAAGGAGAAGTTGATGCAGTCATCTTGCGATCAGGAAAACAAATGCCTGACTGTACCCCTCCGAGACCAGACGACCCGATGCAAGAAGATGGTATCCCTGATAGGCCACAAGAGAGACCCCGCATGCAAAATCTGAAAGAGAAGGCTGGTATGGCCACGACTAGTTAGCCATGCCTGAGATCGGTGGTGTATGACGTTGTGCCACACTTACGGAAGGTTCCCGCCCGTCTAAGTATATATGATGCTTTATATCTCTCGAAAGTGTACAAAGAAATGTTAATCAATGCCTTACTTGACAGTGAAGTCAGGGAGGTCATGATGATAGAGATAGAAGAAGAAATGAATAATACAGACAAATTTTGGGAGGGGTATATGCCGGTGTCACAAGTCATGCATGTCAACCATCCTTCAACAATCACTTTCTAGAAGGAGACCAGCACGATCGAATTAATAGACCACAATCATCAATTAATGGTCACAAGAACAGTCAGGGACACGGAGGTTAAGAGGTGCATGTTAGATGATGGGTCTGCCGTAAATATTATGCCATTGAAGACATTACAGAAGGTGGGTTATAGGCAATCAGCACTACACCCGAGTCTCATGATGATTCAAGGGTTCAATCAAGACAGTCAACGTACACTTGGATCAATCACGGTAATGTTAGAGATCGAAGAACTAATGACGAAAGTAATATGTCAGGTGAGCGATGCATTGACAACATACAATCTCCTCTTAGGAAGGCCCTGACTCCATCAGAATCGCATAATCCCTTCGACGTATCACCAGTGCTTCAAATATAACAGAGATGGGGTCCAATACAGGATAGTGGCAGATCCGAAGTCATACACGATAACTGAGTCATTTTTAGCTGATGCAAAATATTACAACCTGTCCGATAGCGGTAAAACCAATAAAAAGCCCGACATAATGAAGAAAGGGCAATGGGCGAAACCTCGAGTTGAGAAGTTCGTGTAAAAGAACAAACCTTTGCCCATCACTCAGGAGAGATCCCAATATCATTCGGAAAACCAACCTCAACCGATCACGAAGAAATTCTATGTAGTACCACAACATTTGCGTCAGCCAGGACAGTCTGTGTTAAAACTAATCTCAGATCAACACATGAGTGTGCTCAAGTCCAGCTTTAACATGTCGGTATCCAAGATAGGAAGAGCCAGGCCATTCCCGGAAACTTTGAACCAATTCATCGTGCCGTCAAGAGATGTCACCCAGAAAGATATCAAGTTTCACTCAGGGCCAAGTCAGCCAATATCGTCAGAGGAAAGAGAAGAAGGAAGAGAATCTGCCCAACCTCAACTGATAGAAGAAAAGAGATATAGCAGAGCCAGCCGAAAGATTATGAGGAATATGGGATTCTTCGACCGAGGTTCAGACACAAAGAAAAGATTGCTAGCTCCACTT
Source organism: Liriodendron chinense (assembly GCA_003013855.2). Classification (NCBI taxonomy): domain Eukaryota; kingdom Viridiplantae; phylum Streptophyta; class Magnoliopsida; order Magnoliales; family Magnoliaceae; genus Liriodendron; species Liriodendron chinense. The sequence continues at coordinate 100,473 of PVNU02001598.1, read as the reverse complement.
GAAGAATATAAGCAAGTATACAGAAATGGGGAAGGTCTAGGAGCGAAGGCAAGCATGAACATGGTGACCATTGGCCCAGTAGAAGAAATCCAGTTGCAAAATCCTATCGACATTATCCGGCCAAGTGCCGCATCCGTGCAACTAGAATATGGTGGACAACCGACGGTTGATGAACTCGAAGAGGTGAATTTGGGCACCCTCGAAGAAACCAGGAACACATATTTGAGCAGAAACGTCGCGAAAAATGAAAGAGAGAGATACATACAGCTGTTAAAGGAGAATAAGGACATCTCCACCTGGACATATTCAGAAATGCCAGGGCTCACGACAATCGCCATGCATAAATTGAGTATCATGAAGGAAAATAAGTCAGCGAAGCAACCTCAACGACGATTTCATCCTGATATTGTACCCAAGATTGAAGAAGAAATCAAGAAACTGATTCAGGCCGGGTTCGTTCGAGAGGTGAAGTACCCCCGATGGATTTCAAACATCGTGCCAGTCAAGAAGAAGAGCGGACAGATCCAGGTTTGTGTCGATTTCTAAAATCTAAACGAAGCCTGCCCTAAAGATGATTTCCTCTTCCAATTTCAGAGCTGTTAATTGACAACACAACGGGATATGCGATGATGTCCTTCATGAACGGATATTCGGAATACAATCAAATTCGCATGGCTCTAGAAGATGAAGAAGCTAGAGCCTTTCACACGACGGTCGGCATCTACTATTACTGCGTGATGCCCTTCGGGACAAAGAACGCAGGAGCAACGTAGCAGCGCACAATGCATGTTATATTTCAGGATATGATGCACAAGCACGTTGAGTGCTATGTAGATGATTTGGTTATGAGGTCAGCCGATCATGAACAGCACAGGGAACATCTGAGACAAGTATTCCAGCGACTGCGTAAGAAGAGTCTCCATATGAATCCACTAAAGTGCACACTTGGGGTCGCGTTCGGCAAATTCCTGAGCTTTGTTGTCAGGCACAGGGGCATAGAGATCGATCTCGCCAAGATTAAGGCCATCAGAGAAATGCCACTGCCGAAAAATCTAAAGCTGTTGAAGAGTTTCTAAGGCCGCGTGGCATATCTGAGAAGATTTATTTCGAACTTGGCTGGTCGTTGTCAGCCGTTCTCCCGCCTCAACAAGAAAGACGTCAAGTTTGAATGGGCATGATGCTTGTCAACAGGCTTTCGATTCACTAAAAGAAATGCTTAGGAATTCTCCGGTTCTCGCTACCCCAATTAAGGGAAAGCCGCTGCTCATATATATTGCAGTAGGTGATAACTCACTAGGGGCACTCCTGGCACAGAAGAACGAAGAAGTGAAGGAGAACGCACTATATTACTTGAGCCGCACGCTTGTGGGGGCCGAATTCAACTATTCAGCAATTGAGAAGATATATCTCGCTCTCATCTTCACTGCGAAGAAACTTAGGCATTACTGGCTTTCCCACTAAATAACGTTGATATCTAAGGTGGACCCGATCAAATTCCTCATGAACCGGCCTATGCTGTTCGGACGCCTAGCAAAGTGGGCCCTTCTCCTCTCTGAATTCGACATTACATACGTCCCAGCCCGAGCTATTAAAGGACAGGCGATCGCAGATTTTCTCACTGCGCACCCGGTCCTAAGCAGCGAAGAAATGGAATGTGATCTCCCAGATGATCAGGTTATGATGGTCGAAGAACCACGACTCTGCCAGATGTACTTTGATGGAGCCTCCAGGTCAACAAAGGCAGGAGCAGGGGTTATATTTATCAGTTCGCAAGGAAATTTGCTGCCCTACTCATTTACGATCGTGCCAGCTTGCACTAATAATGAAGTAGAATACCAAGCCCTTATCATCGGACTACAGCTCGCCTTAGAAATGCGAATCAAAGCAATACAGATCTATGGTGACTCTAGGCTAGTCATCGGATAGTTGACGATAGAATATGAGGTCCGCAAACCTGAGCTGTCACCTTTCTGCCACCAAGCACAGTCACTCGACCAGTTTCGTAATAGCAACATTTCACATATACCAAGGCAGGAGAACGTACAACGTGTTGGCCAGTCTAGCTGCTGCTTTGGCTAGTCCCGGAGGCAGCCCACTTCAACTAACAATCGAAGAAAGAAGGATCCTACCGACAGCTGTACAACGTGGTGGTGAATTAGGCGCGAATGTTGAACCTCCAATTATACATTGTATTGCCCAGTACATCACATTATATGCACGGTTTTCATGCTTAAAAGGCCTATCTAATGTATGTTTTGTGATTTCAGAGATGAGAGTGGAATTCACCCAATTGGAGACTAAAAAGAGCCATTTAAAGCCATTGGGTGAAGACAAAAGAAGGATAAAAGAAAGTAGAAAGAGAGGAGAAGAAAGAAAGAGAGAAGTCCAAGGAGAAAGCAGGAAACAGAGGCCAAGACTGGTCGTGCGACCGGTCGCCCATCGCCAGGACCGGTCGTCCGACCGGTCCGATTATGCACAGAAGAGGAATTTTCACAGAGGGCCACTGGACCATTCACGACCGGTGTGCGACCAGTCGTCCGATACCCAGACCGGTCGTGCGACCGGTACTTCAATTAAATTTTAAAGATGAAATTTTGGAAAAACTCTCTGGACTAAAAAGTGACGTTTTGCGACCGGTCGTGCGACCGGTCGTCAGGGAGCTCAGACCGGTCATGCGACCGGTCAGTCTGCGTAACAAAGCTTCTCTGTGAAGCTCCGAGATTTTCTGCGCAGTGCGTAACCTTACGCAATTTCTGGATGTTTCCGACGCAAGGGGCTTCCACACTATAAAAGGACACCTATGGGCTCTTCCTAGGTCATGATAGAAGCTAAGGAAGGTCGTGGGAGAGGACGAAGTTGTCGTGGAGCGTCAGCAACCCTCCGATTTCTGGTTTTTCTAGTTTTTATGCTTTCTATTATGAGTTCTAGTTGTAGTATGACAATGCTCGGCTAGAATCTCTCAGCTAAGGCTGAGAGGTGAAGCTTGTAGCTAATTTTCATGTTTGATTCAGTTTAAATTCATGTAATTTCAATTCAAGTTTGGGTTTTTAATCTTCAAGTCCCTTAAGTTGATAGTTTGAGATGTCTTATGAGAGTTCATGTGCTCCGGACATGAATTCCTTGCAATTCTCTGAGATTATCATATGGTGTTTGTTTAGATTCGAATTATGGTAACCCTTGAGCAAGCCATAGTCCATAGGCATGGCTGTTACTCCGAAGGCTATGATTTTGAAATCTATATGTGTTGAATGGGACTAGAACTTGGAAGTTCAACTTGAATGGAATTGAATGTGTTTGAATGCTTTATTTTCCAACTAGATGAGAGATAGGACTTCAAATCTAGTAGTGCTCTATACTTGGATTGATTGGATTGACATGGGATTGCTACAAGTGGATCCTTGAATGCCTTAGTACCTTAAATTACTGGTTTTCATTAAGTTACTGTTTTAGTTTAATTACTCAATTGAATCCTCATATCTATTGCAAACTGAGTTGCTGGAATAGTCTGGAAGTTGTTTCTAATTCCCTGTAGATAGACCTCGGTCTTACCGAGTTTTATTACTACATCGCAGCCTTACACTTGAGGCGAGCGAACAAGTTTTTGGCGCCGTTGCCGGGGAATTTAGATAACGGTTTTTGAATTGTTTTAGTGGCTGTAGAAGTAGAAGTAGATAGGTTTTCTGATTTTTTTTTTTAGAACTAACAAACTATTTTACTTTGTAGGATTTCTTCTCTAGTTAAAAGCACATCAGGTGATACCTTTCTAACTTAGCTTTTTACAGATTTTCTATTTTCAGATTAATTTAGATTTCTAGGATTTAGGATTAGTTTAGTTTTTGGTTTAGTGGTTTATGTCCCGTTGGGAACGTAACCACTCAAATCGTCTCCAATCTGAAGGTGGTTTAGTTGGACCATTGTCAGTCCATAGTCGAGTCCGAAATTACCAAGAGCATTGTGAAAGTTTGGGGAGTATGGATCAAATACCTTTAAGGAATCCTCCCCCCTACTACAACTACAAACGCAAATCAAGAGGGAGTAGGAGAGAATGAGGTACATAACGTTCCTCCAATGAGATCACTGCGGGATTACCTACAACCAGCCCGTGCAATTACACCCTCTTGTATGGTTCTACCACCAAACGGGGAAAACATTGATATAAAGCCGGGTGTAATTCAACTTATACCAAAGTTCCATGGGCTAGACTCTGACCGCCCATATCTGCACTTGAAAGAATTTGAAGAAGTGGTGGCTACCTTGCAGTACACAAATGTTTCAGTAGATACTATTAGACTTAAACTTTTTTCCTTTTCATTGAAAGAAAGAGCCAAAGATTGGCTTCACTCGCTTAGACCACATTCGATTGGGTCATGGAATGAGATGACCCGGGAATTCTTGAAAAAGTTCTTCCCGACTCATAAAACGAACACCCTTCGAAGAGCCATAATGAATTTCTCGGCTAAAGAGGGTGAATCTTTCTTTCAATGTTGGGAGAGATTTAAGAACCTCTTACTTGCTTGCCCACATCATGGCTATGAGATTTGGCGAATTATAAATTTTTTCAATGATGAATTAAGTTCCAATATGCGCCAATTTGTAGAGATGATGTGCAATAGCGAGTTTATGAGCAAAAATCCAGATGAGGCTTGGAGTTATTTGGACATGTTGGCTGAAAATGCCCAATCTTGGGATACCTCGGATAAACCCAATAACCCCAAGCCTATTCAAGAGAAAGAGAAAGGAGGAATGTATATCCTCAAGGAGGAAGACGACGTGAATGCAAGGATAGCCAACCTCACAAGGAAGGTCTAGGCCATGGAACTTAGTAAAAGTGGAGTTCCAAAGTCCAATGAAGATATTGAAACCATATGTGGGATTTGTCTCACCAATTTACACGCTACGCAAGATTGTCCCACAATTCCTGTATTTCAAGAGGTATTACATGAACATGCAAATGCCACATATGGGTATCAACAGCCTTTCAATGGACCGGTGGGTAATACGTACAATGACAGTTGGAAGAACCACCCAAATTTTAGTTGGAAGAATGCTCTTATGGGCAATCCTTGTTGAGCTCTTAATTGTGCATATTCTAACCCCAATTCATCACTCATTGTGCAAGGTTTGTATGGTTTGTAGGCTAATCCAATGAATATTTTGTGACTACAGGACTGAGAGTGGACTCCACTTAATTGAAGACAAAAAGGTCTCATTTGGGATCATTCTGATGAAGATTATTTGAAGATCAAAGAAGAAAAGAAGAGAGAAAGCAAAAGAAGAAGTAAGGAAAGAAGAAAGCAGAAGAAAGCAAGAAAGGAAACAATGAGAAAAAGAAGCTGACCGGTCATGACCGGTCGGCCAAGGAAGCTAGACCGGTCAGGGACCGGTCTGCCATGCATGTTAGGATGCTGTTGAAGACGTCCGACCGGTCATGACCGGTCGGACATGGTCACTGGAGTTTCAATGAAGAGGACCGACCGGTCATGACCGGTCGGTCATTGCTGCTGCAATATGAATGAAAACGTCCGACCGGTCATGACCGGTCGGACGTGCTTGCTGGACTGATGATTGAACACGGCCGACCGGTCATGACCAGTCGGCCATACTTGCTAGAATGACTCTCTATGGAGGCTGACCGGTCATGACCGGTCGGCTGTGCGTGAAGACTTAGAAATTTCTAATTTTAGCCCAAATTTCTCTGCGCTGCGTAAGTGTTACGCACTTTCTCGATTCTTCCGAAGTTGTGGAGCTTCCATACTATAAAAGGACACCTAGGGATCGTTCCTAGAGTATCCTAGAAGGGTTCAAGTGAGGTTGGAGACTGTGGAAGTGGAGATTGGAGTTTCACAACTCCTTTTGGTTTGCTTTGCTATTTTCATGCTTTTTGTAGTTGTTTCATGTTTCCTTGGATCATGAGCAGCTAAACCTCTTAGCTAGGGCTAAGAGGTGAAGCTTGTAGTGAATCCAAGATGTTTTAATTCGTAGTTAAGTGGTTTTCAGTTTGGAATTCATGATTATGAATTAAGGTTTGAAGTTTATACAAGTTTTTAAGTAATTTTTCTTAGTCTTGTGATGACTCATGGATGTTTGGATGAATTACTAAGCTTCTTAATTCGTTTACAACGGTCTAGACCTGTATGATCTGAGGAATCGGAGTGCACTCTAGTACTAAGCTCTTCATAAAGGGACTTCATGCCTAAGTTCTATTTTTGTTGATTTTCTGGAATATGTAATGACTGTGCATGTGATTTGAATCTAGTTCAAATCCTGATCTAGCCTTGTCTTGTGAGAGGACTTGAGGATGGTTATGATTGAGAACTAGACTTATAGGAAAGGGGAATGACCTATGCAATTGAGCATGCTCAGCTCGGCCTACATTGAGTGAATCTTATGCATAGAACTTATATATTACAGAATGTTTGGTTTAACAGTTCTATCATCCGACTAGATAGACAGGAATGTCGATTCTAGTTGAGAGAATAAGAAACCACAGCGGATTGAACATCAAGGATTGCTACAAGTGGATCCTCTGAACCCCTAGTGCCTTCTTATAATTAATTACTTTCGATTTAATTCAGCTTTTGTCACTCACATCAACTTCATACAACAATCTGATTAGTAGACTTAAATAGACACTTGTGGATGAATTTGTGAGATCCTACATAGTCCCTGTGGATCGACCTCGGTCTTACCGAGTTTATTACTACATCGCAATCTACACTTGGGGAAGCGAACAAGTTTTTGGCGCCGCTGCCGGGGACCTTGACGGTTTTCACAAATTTCTGAAATTAGTATTTATTTAGAATTTTTTTTTTTTAAATTTTTAGACTAACTTAGTTTTTTTGTTTTTTTCTCTTTTCAGGGATTTCTGGGAAGCTGAAGAAGATACAAGAGTTTCAAGTGCGAATCAGGTTCTATCTTTCTAAACCTTACTCTTCTCCTTCTCCTATTCATTCCTATTCATCTCTTGTAGAGTGGGTGGAGATTCCTTGTGGATCTCTAAAAGGTCGGCCTTTTTGCCACCTGGATTCCTATTGGTCGGCTCAGCCGCCTTGGATCACCTTGTGCTCAGAGATTTCTTTTCTCATCTCTACTCCTCTTTTTCCTTTTTCTGCACTTTTTCTCAAAAGATTCAAAGAGTGGGTGGGGAGTTCTCTGAACCCCTATTGACCAGGAGAAATCGGTCTCTATCCTTGCTTCTGGCCTAGCCATTGCAAGACACCTTGTGCTTCGGTCTTAGAGAAGAGTAAAGAAAAGGGAGAAAGAATTCTTCTTTCTTTTTGTTGCTTATTTTTTGTTTTGCATGCCACATTGGGCTCGGGATTCCAATAACCGACTCATAAGTGAAGGGGGGATAGTAGAAGGAATTGATAGAGAGCCACATGCTAGGAGACAGTTAGATTCTCCAATTTTATTTGAAAATATGGCTGCAAATCAACCTAACCCGATCCAAAATCAAACTGAAACAGGGGAGAATGTAGTTGAGGATGTTCCCCGACCAAGGACTTTACGTGATTTCTTGCAACCTGCAAGAACGAGCACTCCCTCATGCATAATTTTTCCACAAAATGCAGGGAATGCGGATTTGAAACCGGGAGTGATCAATCTTCTCCCTAAATTCCATGGTTTAGACAGTGAAAGTGCCTATCAACAACTTAGGGAGTTTGATGAGGTAATCACCACCATGCACTTTACAAATGTGACTGAAGATGTAGTAAGACTTAAATTCTTCCCTTTCACTCTTAAGGATAAAGCCAAAGGTTGGCTTTATGCATTGAGGCCAAGATCAATTGGTTCATGGACTGATATGCACAGAGAATTTATTAAAAAATTCTTCCCTACTCACAAAACGAACATGCTTAAGCGCCTTATCATGAACTTTGCCCAAAAGGAAGATGAAACTTTTTCCCAATGTTGGGAGAGGTTTAAGGACCTATTGAACGCATGCCCACATCATGGCTATGAAATTTGGCGGATTATAAGTTTTTTCTATGAAGGACTGACTTCATCCATGCGCCAATTTGTAGAGATGATGTGTAATCGAGAGTTCATGAATAAGGAAGCTGATGAAGCATGGGATTATTTGGAAGAATTGGCTGAGAGTGCACAGTCTTGGGACACATCTAAACCAACAAGTTCCAAGACTGGCCAACAAAAGGAAAAGGGAGGAATGTATGTCTTATCAGAAGAAGATAGCATAAGTGCACGGTTGGCTAGCCTCACAAGAAAGGTCGAAGCCATGGAATTAAGGAAAGGAGAAACAATCAACTCCACTGACGTTGAAACTGTTTGTGGAATTTGTGCTGGAAATCAACATGCTACACCAGATTGTCCCACAATTTCAGCAGTCCAAGGCATCTTATAAGAACAAACAAATGCCATAAACAGTTATCAACAGCAATATGGTGCTCCAAACTCAAACACGTTTAATCCTAATTGGAAGAACCATCCCAACTTCAGTTGGAGGAATGGACCCACTGCAAATGCAAACAACACTCCAAAAGTATCACTAGAAGAGATGTTGGGTGCACTCGTATCGGTCCAGAATGAGTATAACAAGACAAATTCTCTAAAAATAAATGGGTTCATGCAAGAGCAATTGAAATTCAATCAAAATTCAAACCAAGCCATTAATGAATTGAAAACATCTCTGGCTAGAGGTGAAGCTCACCTTAGTGGTAGAGAGAAGGGCACACTTCCTGCTCAACCTCTTCCTAACCCAAGGACCCAGTATGAGATACAAGATGCAAGCTCATCCTCCCACCATACAGAACATGTTCAAGCTATCACCACTTTGAGAAGTGGGAAAGAAATTGACAAATCTAATCCGGTGAAGGCTCGAAAGCCTAAGGATCCGAAAATTCTCAAAGAGGATGATAACCCAAACAATACTCCACAAGAGAAAGAACCGGAAAGACAATACAAGCCGGTTGCCCCATTTCCACAAAGGTTGATTTCACCTGAACCTTTAGATAAAAATCTGGAGATTCTGGAAGTTTTCAAGCAGGTGAAGATCAACATCCCGCTGTTGGATGCAATAAAACAAATACCATCTTATGCCAAATTTCTAAAGGAATTGTGTACAATCAAAAGGAAACATAACGTTCACAACAAAGTTCTTTTGGCTGAGAATTTGAGCGCCATCATCAAACAAGAGGTGCCCCAAAAATACAAGGATCCAGGTAGTCCAACCATCTCATGCATCATAGGAGACTACCAGATTAAACAGGCTCTACTCGACTTGGGGGCAAGTGTGAATCTCATTCCATACTCGGTCTATGAACAACTTGGGTTAGGTGAATTGAAACCCACTAAAACCACACTCCAACTTGCTGATAGATCCATCCGGATACCGAGAGGAATGATAGAGGATGTTCTAGTCCAAGTTGATAAATTCTACTACCCAGTAGATTTTATCGTCTTGGACACACATCCCGTGATAGGCACCGGTACTCAAATTCCCGTCATACTTGGACGACCGTTTCTAGCTACCTCAAACGCCATTATCAATTGTAGAAATGGACTTGTACAAATGTCCTTTGGAAATATGACCCTTGAGCTTAACATATTTGAGTTATGCAAACAACCACGGGAAGTTGATGATGATATCCACGAATTAAACATGATCGAATCATTCGTGGAGGATACAGTCCCCTTATCACTATTTTCCAACCCTTTTGAGGCATGTATGGCCCATTCTTATGAGACAAATGATTACACAATACAAGAGATGGATGCCATTCTAGAAATGATGCCAGTATTTGACAATAAAAGATGGAGGGCCCCAATTGAACCTTTGCCTGTAAATGAGAACAAGGCTCTCCCATCTAATATCAAGGCACCTACACTCGACCTAAAACCATTGTCAAGTGAGCTAAAATATGTTTATTTAGGTCGAGATGAGACATATCCAGTGGTGATTTCTTCCCACTTGGATGAGGAACAAGAGAGCAGGCTAATAGCCACTCTATTAGAGCACAAGAGTGCCATTGGATGGTCAATTGTGGATCTCAAAGGCATAGACCCACTGATTTGTACTCACCGCATACACCTTGAGGAAAATGCAAAAACATCCCGGCAACCACAAAGACGACTAAATCCAAACATGAAGGATGTGGTTAAGGCCGAAGTGGTGAAACTATTGGATGTAGGTATCATTTACCCAATATCCGATAGCCAATGGGTGAGCCCAACTCAAGTGGTGCCTAAGAAATCCGGAATAACCATCGTAGCCAATGCCAATAATGAACTCGTACCAACTAGAGTCACTACCGGTTGGAGAATGTGCATTGACTACAGGAAGCTAAACACTGTCACAAGGAAAGACCACTTCCCCCTACCGTTTGTTGATCAGATTTTAGAACGGTTGGCGGGTCATTCCCACTTTTGCTTCCTTGATGGCTATTCAGGGTACAACCAAATAGAAATCGCCCGTGAAGACCAAGAAAAGACTACATTCACATGTCCATTCGGCACTTTCGCCTATCGACAAATGCCGTTTGGACTATGTAATGCCCCTGCCACCTTTCAGCGTTGTATGATGAGCATATTTTCTGACATGGAGGGGACCATTCTCGAAGTCTTCATGGATGATTTTTCCGTATTCGGTCGTAGCTTTGATGAGTGCCTTGAGCACTTGAAATCTGTGCTAAAAAGATGTGAAGAGAAGAACCTTGTGCTCAATTGGGAAAAGTGTCACTTCATGGTTCAAAAGGGAATTGTACTTGGTCACATCATTTCACAAAATGGAATTGAGGTGGACAAGGCGAAAATTGATCTTGTCTCTAACCTTCCATCACCCAAAAGCATACGAGATATACGATCCTTTTTAGGACATGCAGGATTTTACAGAAGGTTCATAAAGGATTTCAGTTCACTCTCTCGCCCTTTATGTAACCTACTTCAAAAGGAAAATTCATTTGAGTGGAATGAAGAATGTCAAAAGGCCTTTACCACCCTTAAAGGTATGTTGACATGTGCCCCAATAATGCAACCACCTGATTGGAGCCTTCCTTTTGAGATTATGTGCGATGCTAGCGACTATGCTATTGGGGCCGTGTTAGGCCAAAGAAAAGATAAAAAGCCATGTGTCATCTACTATGCAAGTAGAACCCTAAACTCAGCCCAGGCAAACTACACCACTATTGAAAAAGAACTTTTAGCTGTATTTTTTGCCTTGGAGAAGTTTAGATCCTACTTGATTGGATCCAAGATCATTATATTCACTGACCATGCCGCGCTTAAGTATCTTCTCTCTAAAAAGGATGCTAAACCACGGTTGTTAAGATGGATCCTTCTACTCCAGGAATTCGACATAGAAATACGTGATAAGAAAGGAGTAGAGAATGTAGTAGCTGACCACCTCTCTCGACTTGTCCTCACTGATTCCCCTGAAACGACTGCAATCAATGACATGTTCCCTGATGAACAACTCTTTGCTGTTTTCCAATTACCATGGTATGCGGACATTGCTAACTATCTTGCTACAAGTACAATTCCTACATATTGGAAAAAGCAAGACAAGGATAGATTCTTCTCGGAGGTGCGGAAATTCCTATGGGATGACCCATACTTATTCAAGTATTGTCCCGATCAAATCATAAGGAGATGTGTCCCAGATGATGAGCAACAAAGCATCATCTCCTTCTGTCATTCTCAAGCATGTGGTGGCCATTTTTCGGCTAAAAAGACCACAACGAAAATTCTGCAATGTGGGTTTTATTGGCCCACTATGTTCAAATACACACATGAGTTTTACAAAGCATGTGAACCTTGTCAGAAATTAGGGGGAATCTCCCGTAGAAACATGATGCCACTCAATCCCATCTTAATTATCGAAATATTTTATTGTTGGGGCATCGATTTCATGGGCCCATTCCCATCTTCTTTTGGAAACCTATACATCTTGCTTGTCGTCGACTATGTTTCCAAATGGGTCGAGGCTATCCCTTGCCGGAATAATGACCATAAAACGGTCATTAGATTTTTAAAAGAAAATATTCTTTCCCGGTTTGGAACGCCTCGAGTCATCATAAGTGATGGAGGGTCTCACTTTTGCAATCGCCCTTTTGAAGCCTTAATGAAGAAATATGGCGTAACACACAAAGTGAGCACTCCCTATCACCCACAAACTAGTGGACAAGCTGAGATATCCAATAGGGAAATTAAACACATTTTAGAGAAAACGGTGAACCCCGATCGCAAGGATTGGTCACTTCGGCTTACCGATGAGCTTTGGGCTTACCGTACAGCTTTCAAAACTCCTATTGGAATATCCCCCTTTAGACTTGTCTATGGGAAGGCTTGTCACTTGCCTGTGGAGTTGGAACATAAGGCATATTAGGCTATTAAGAAGATGAATTTCAATTCTGACAAGGCAAGCTCGCTATGCAAACTACAATTGAATGAACTTGCAGAAATCCGGAATGAAGCTTATGAGAATGCGAGAATTTACAAGGACAAGACGAAGATATTCCATGATAAGAATATTCTTCGCAAGACATTCACGATAAATCAAAAAGTTCTCATGTATAATTCTCGCTTACATCTATTTCCGGGAAAATTGCGATCTCGATGGACCAGTCCCTACATTGTGCAAACTGTCTATCCATATGGGACTGTCGAGCTGTTGAATCCAAGGAACGGCAACATTTTTACAGCAAATGGGCAACGATTAAAGCCGTTCTTTGAGAAATTCCCTTCAGAAGGTATGTCCATAACTCTGAATGATCCTGTGTATCAGGACGATTGATCTCCTAGTCTGATGGTGGTATAGAGTAGTTAGGATTAGGATTTTGCTGCTTTTATTTTCGTTTTCATAGATTTGTTAGAAGGAGGAAGATTTACACTTTTCACTCTCTCAGGTACTATCATTCCTCACTCCCTTTTATTTTCAAATTGCTCTCATGTTTTGCTCATTGCGCATCTTTTACATTGAGGACAATGCAAGATTTGGTTGGGGGGTGTAGGATCGCTTGGATGAATCCAGCGTTTTGCAACATTTCAAGCAATTATGTGGAAATTTTTTTGATTTGTCAAACATTCGAAACTCTTTTGGAAAACACCGGTTCTATGCATTCAAGTTGATATGAGCATAAGAGGAAGAGATATGCAGTGTATGGGGCTGGATATCTGGAATTCCTCATAGCATAATGGTTTTTATTTGTGAACTTCCCTATTTTTGTGATTGATAGAAAACCTGAACACTTTTACACCTAGTTCACATTACACGATTTTCATGAGTTGAAGGGATTATATGATTTATGGATTAGCTAGACTTTGAATTAAGGTATTGAGAAATCTGGCCGGGGTACTTTGTCCATCCTTGACCATGGGAAAATAATGAAAGATATGGATTTTTAAAAATCCTATCTAATTTAACAAGAAAAAAAAGGAAAAGGAAGGATGAAATTGGGAATGTGGAAAAAACGGTGGAAAATTCCGATTAGGGCTACCTACTACCAACCGGGGGATGGTCTACCCGTAACCAAAGCCGGAAATGGGACGTAGTGTGAAAGTCGTCGGAAGGACGGTAAGGCAAATTCCTGTCATTGGCTTGATGTGGCTCTATATACCTTGAGTTCTATAGTCTAGTTGATCTATGAAGAAGATAAACCTAGAAACTCGTGAGATGAATTTTTACTACCCACACTAGGTTGAATTTGTTCAAGTCCTTCTATTTATCAACCAATCAGCGGGAATTTCATATGAATGCTTATTATGTTTTGAGGATTTACGGTTCCAACCTTTGACGCTTAATCTTTCTGAATCTTACACTTATGAACCTTGGAATGTATAGAAGGATGGTTTCAGAAAGAGAGTTGAGCTTTGAAGAATGAGATTAGTTTCACGCATGTTTTGCTCGGGACTAGCAAAATGCTGGTTGGGGAGTGTGTTGAGCTCTTAATTGTGCATATTCTAACCCCAATTCATCACTCATTGTGCAAGGTTTGTATGGTTTGTAGGCTAATCCAATGAATATTTTGTGACTACAGGACTGAGAGTGGACTCCACTTAATTGAAGACAAAAAGGTCTCATTTGGGATCATTCTGATGAAGATTATTTGAAGATCAAAGAAGAAAAGAAGAGAGAAAGCAAAAGAAGAAGTAAGGAAAGAAGAAAGCAGAAGAAAGCAAGAAAGGAAATAATGAGAAAAAGAAGCTGACCGGTCATGACCGGTCGGCCAAGGAAGACAGACCGGTCAGGGACCGGTCTGCCATGCATGTTAGGATGCTGCTGAAGACGTCCGACCGGTCATGACCGGTCGGACATGGTCACTGGAGTTTCAATGAAGAGGACCGACCGGTCATGACCGGTCGGACGTTTTCATTCATATTGCAGCAGCAATGACCGACCGGTCATGACCAGTCGGCCATACTTACTGGAATGACTCTCTATGGAGGCTGACCGGTCATGACCGGTCGGCTGTGCGTGAAGACTTAGAAATTTCTAATTTTAGCCCGAATTTCTCTGCGCTGCGTAAGTGTTACGCACTTTCTCGATTCTTCCGAAGTTGTGGAGCTTCCAGACTATAAAAGGACACCTAGGGATCGTTCCTAGAGTATCCTAGAAGGGTTCAAGTGAGGTTGGAGACTGTGGAAGTGGAGATTGGAGTTTCACAACTCCTTTTGGTTTGCTTTGCTATTTTCATGCTTTTTGTAGTTGTTTCATGTTTCCTTGGATCATGAGCAGCTAAACCTCTTAGCTAGGGCTAAGAGGTGAAGCTTGTAGTGAATCCAAGATGTTTTAATTCGTAGTTAAGTGGTTTTCAGTTTGGAATTCATGATTATGAATTAAGGTTTGAAGTTTATACAAGTTTTTAAGTAATTTTTCTTAGTCTTGTGATGACTCATGGATGTTTAGATGAATTACTTAGCTTCTTAATTCGTTTGCAACGGTCTAGACCTGTATGATCTGAGGAATCGGAGTGCGCTCTAGTACTAAGCTCTTCATAAAGGGACTTCATGCCTAAGTTCTATTTTTGTTGATTTTCTGGAATATGTAATGACTGTGCATGTGATTTGAATCTAGTTCAAATCCTGATCTAGCCTTGTCTTGTGAGAGGACTTGAGGATGGTTATGATTGAGAACTGGACTTATAGGAAAGGGGAATGACCTATGCAATTGAGCATGCTCAGCTCGGCCTACATTGAGTGAATCTTATGCATAGAACTTATATATTACAGAATGTTTGGTTTAACAGTTTTATCATCCGACTAGATAGACAGGAATGTCGATTCTAGTTGAGAGAATAAGAAACCACAGCGGATTGAACATCAAGGATTGCTACAAGTGGATCCTCTGAACCCCTAGTGCCTTCTTATAATTAATTACTTTCGATTTAATTCAGCTTTTGTCACTCACATCAACTCCATACAACAATCTGATTAGTAGACTTAAATAGACACTTGTGGATGAATTTGTGAGATCCTACATAGTCCCTGTGGATCGACCTCGGTCTTACCGAGTTTATTACTACATCGCAACCCTACACTTGGGGAAGCGAACAATCCTGCTAACTCTCAAGGAGGGCCACCCATGCAAAATATGGCCCCACCTCAGTTCTCAATGGAGGATACCTTGAAAGTGTTTATACAAGGGCAAACGCAAATCAACCAAACGAATCAGCAAATGTTCCAGGAGCTTAAAGTCTCGGTTGATGAGATTAAGGGACGCTTGAATGCTAGGGAAGGGACATTTCTGGCCCAACCTCAGCCCAATCCAAAGTAAGTTCAAGAAGTGAGCATTCCTAATCCTTCCAACCAACACATGGAGCAAGCCAAATCCATCACCACTCTTAGAAGTGGTAAACAAATTGACAAATCTATTCCGGTGAAGGCCGACAAGCCTAATGATCCGATAAATTCTGAGGATGAGGATGGATCTAACTCAGCCCCACAAAAACTGTAACGAATTTAAAAGCCCGTGGCACCATTCCCTTCGAGATTAGTTGCCCCAAAATCTCTTCCAAACTCTCATGATATTCTAGAGATTTTCCGACAAGTCAAGATTAACATTCCTTTGCTTGATGACATCAAACAAATCCCCTCTTATTCCAAGTTTTTAAAGGACCTATGCACAACAAAATGCAAATATAATGTGCAGCAAAAGGCCTTCTTAAATGAGCAAGTGAGTGCCATTCTCACTCAAAAGACGCCCCCAAAATTCAAAGATCTCGGTAGTCCCACCATCTCATGTATCATTGGAGACTACCGGATTGAGCGTGCGTTGCTAAATTTGGGGGCGAGTGTGAACTTGATCCCATACTCGGTATATGAGCAATTGGGTCTTGGTGAATTAAAACCCACCAAAATCACGTTGTAACTTGCTGATAGATCTATCCGTGTACCGAGGGGGATAGTTGAGGATGTTCTAGTCCAAGTTGACAAATTCTACTACCCGGTAGATTTTATCGTCTTGGACACACAACCAGTTTTGGATGCTAGCACTCAAATACCGGTGATATTGGGCCGCCCATTCCTTGCCACATCAAACGCAATCATCAATTACTGGAATGGAGTGATGCAAATGTCTTTTGGGAACATGACGTTGGAGGTGAATGTGTTCCACTTAGGCAAAAGGCATAGGGATGATGATGATGTCCACGAGGTTGATTTAATTGATTCAATCGTGGAAGAGGAGTTCGCTTTAAGGTAGAATTTTGATCCTCTAGATGTTGTTAGCTTTGATCCCTTTGAGGATTGGGACGACAATGATGGTCCCCATGAGGTAAACATGATAGAATCCATGGATGATGGGGGGTTTTTCCAACATGATCTACCTGGAAGTTTGGAGACATATTGGACACATTCTAAGGATGAATCTAATTCTCATTTTATTAAGACTTTGGAAGTATCAATTTCTGAAAATTCATTTGACAAGTCACCAATTTCTGATTTACACAAATTTGTTGTGCAGGATTTGAAAGAGTTGGTGCTTGACTTGCCTACAGAGAGGCCTGAAATTGCGTCGGGAAGCCTAACACGACACCCTACGCATACGCGTGCGGAAGCTTGAGGAGCAACTAGAATTATGGCTGAACCTATAGGAGGGGGGTATGAGGATCTTTTTTTTAAAAAATCTTTTCGCCTACTTTAATAAATCAGCAAATCAAAATACATAAGCGATTAACACTTCGGCTTCCAAGCCTAAGTGGGTCCAATTAAAAGACTAGCAAGAGATAAGAGCAATAAGCAACCTAGTCTAAGCAAGCATAGATTAATAAAATGATTAAGCTAATGAAGAACCTAATCTATGCTACTCAAATAGACTTGAATGAGGATGGATCAATAAGTTCAAGTCTACTTGAGGTGGTGAAAGTACATCTTATGAGTGTAGATGTGCCTATCAAGTGCTAAGCATACATTCCTAACTAAGCATACATAATTAACAATTAAATACAATGCATAAAGAGAAATGTGCTCAAGATCAATCACAAACACAAGGATGTATAGTGGTTCGACTACTAATCTACTCCACTCCCGGTTCAGGTACTCAACCCCTTTGAGCACACCGGCATTCACTGGGGAGTTTAAATCTGGTTCCTCCCAACCAAGGTGTTTTAACTCGGATCCACCCAACCGGGGAGTTTACAGGTTCCTCCCAACCTACACGTTTGCACCCGTGTTGGTGGCTCCCCCTTGGAGACTTTGTTTTAGGCCCGACTGACGTGCCAAGGAACGGCTGACGTCCCTAGATTTTAGGCCCAACTAATAGGCCAAGGATCGGCTAACGACCCTAGGTCGAGTTTGTCAAACAAACTCTACACTCAACTCCCACAGGGAATTGAGTGGATGGACTTTTAACAAGACAACCTTACTTGTCGGATTGAGCCCCTTGTTGCGCCGTCTTGGGTTGCTTCTTCTCGCTCTCCCGTGCTTTAATCAGCTCCCCTTGTGCTCCCCCGATCGTTGACGCCGTTGCTTTGCCAAGGCTTCAGCTCCAAGATCAGCTACCTTGCATGTGATGCTCCATTGGAGATGCCCAAGGTGCTAGGGAGGGTAGGTTTGAGATCTCTACAACTTATGGGAATGGGTTACCTAGAGAGTCTCACCTACACCGATCTCATCATAGAGTATTGGATAGGAATATGACTATCAAGATCAATCCAATCTCTAGAGATTAAAAGAGGGACAAGTGCATCTTCTTCTTGAGCTTTGAATGCTCCATACTTGTGATGAATCACAAGGAAGATCACTTGTTTGGGTTAGGAATAGGGCTCTTAATGATCTTCAACAATGGTGGCTCCTATCTCCTCAAAATCCCCTCTCTTAGCTAAAAAAAAAAAATGAATCCCCCTTTTAAATAGATTTTCTTCCAACGGTAAAAAAACGGGCAGATTCGCGCATCTCCGATTGATCGGAAGAAGGTCCGATGGATCGGAGACCTGTCCGATTGATCGGAGACAAGTCCGATTGATCGAAAATCTATCCAGTGAAGTCTCTGGAAGATATTCCGATTGATCGGAACACTGTCCGATTGATCGGACGGACCCCTTCCGATGGATCGGAAGACTGTCCGATTGATCGAAAATATGTCCAGTGGATTTTCAAGGTTGCTGGAAAAATTTCCGATTGATTGGAGATTCTGTCCAATTGATCGGAGATTCTGTCCGATTGACGGAGTCCTATCGGAGCCAACGTCCGATTGATCGGAGATCAATCGGAAACTGCTGTTTTGAGCTGTTTTGTTTACAGCAGCTTCCACCTCTTAAATTAGTCTAACTTATCATGTTTTTCATGGAGTTCTAAGACTAATGATGATGACTAAGGGTATACCTAGTTGGTCAAGTCATCTAAGAGGTTATGGGTTAGGTTTTGGTCAAGGCAAGGCACACCAAGGCATCACTTTTACCTGTTTCTTCTTCCTTGATGCAGCCGGTCCGTCTTGAGTCTTCGTTCTTCATCTTCATTAAGCTCAACCGACACTAGACCCACTGACCTAAGTAATTGACAAACAATGTGCACTAGTATGCCATAGAAAAGTGCACTAACAATCTCCCCCTTTGTCAATTACTTACAAAAACCTAACCTACCAAAACAAATACATGTACAAGAGATTACATTGATATGAAATAAAATACAGGACTCTTGACATGCCTAAACTAAGCAGCTCCTCTTCAGTTTGCTCCCCCATAACCTGTCAATCCCTGCATCACCAAACATAGCAAACTAGTTTTGGTGGGACTTGATCTTTCTCCCCCTTTTTGTTAGCAATTGACAAGCTATTCTCTCCCCCTTAATGATGCAACAATTAAGGTCAAGGTAAGAGAAGATAGTATGTCACAATTATAACTATAAACACATGCTAACAAGGAGAGTATAGGGTGCATGATACATAAATACATGGAGCATGCTAAGGAACATGATTTACAAGAAATGTATCTATCTAAGCATAGTTAATCATGCATAATTGGTCATCTATGATATACACTAAGCATTAAAGCTCAAGGGCTTATAGCCCAATCAACCAACCTCCCCTATTGGTATATCAAGACCAATACAAAGCAAAGATTAGCATACAATGAAGCATAAAACTCAAGATGATTAGCTAATCTAAGCATGGTGATAATCTAGCAAGCGAATATATTAATTAAAAGCAAGGCTAAATTATCAAAAATTGGGCTAATGAGGCTTGAATCCTCTGATTTGCCCATACACACATAAATGAGGCTGAAATCCTCAGATTTTCCTATTTAAGCATTTCTAGCTACCCTTACTAACTATGTTTAGTTTGATTAGCCTAAGGGTAACTAATTTCCTCAACACCCTCATAAAATGTAGCATGAGGTGAGGGGTTGGGAACTCCTTCTACTCCTAGAAGGGATAGCGGTTGGGATCCCCTCTTAGATAAGCGGGAAGAGGGGTAGTGGTGGAAGCCGAGAGAGCTAGATCATTATGTTGGCTCCCATCACTAGCAGAGTCATCGGATTTGGAGTCCGACTCCTCCGTATTATCCCACGTGGCAGCCATCACCTTTTTACCTTTCGATTTAGGCGTTTCCGGACAGTCCGGGGCAATATGGCCACGTTGACCGCAACCGTAACATCGGACGGATGAAGGTTTGGATGATTTCCCTTTATGTTTATCACCCTTCTTGTCCTTCTTGTCACGGCTATTCCCTCTATCAAATTTGAGGAATCTCTTGAATTTTTTGTTTAATTTTTCTTCCTCATCATCCTCATCATCGCTATCTTCCTCCGACTCACTCTTAATTTTCTTATGTTTGTGAGAGGATTTTAGGGCGATGTTTTTCTTCCTAGAGGGGGCCTTAAAGTGTAATTCATGAGTTTGTAGGGAACCTATGAGTTCTTCTACTTTCATGCTATCTATATCTCTACACTCCTCTAAGGCAACTATCTTGGAGTCAAATCTTCCCGGGAGGGACCTAAGTATTTTTCTACAAATCCTTCCTTCCAGAACCCGATCCCCCAAGACAAACATGGAGTTGCAAATATCTGACAATTTAGTATAAAACTCCATGAAAGTTTCAGTCTCTTCCATCCTAATATTTTCAAATTTTGTGGTTAAGAGCTGAAGCTTCGAGCGTCTTACTGTGCTAGGTCCCTCGTGGGTAACCTTAAGTATATCCCATGCTTCTTTTGCAGTTGCGCATGTGAGAATGCGCTGAAATTCTTCCGGGGAAACCGCACAGCAAATCGCATTGAGAGCTTTGGCATTTGCCATGTATTGAGCTCTCTCTATGTCATCCCATTTGGAATCATCTTTGGGAATGACAATATTTTTCCCATCACCCTCCACTTGCTCGGTGGGCAAGGTATATCTAGTTTGTGTGCTAAGCCACACCGGACGGTCCATGGATTGGAGAAAAATTCTCATTCTCGCCTTCCAATAAGCATAGTTGGACCCGTCAAAGAAAGGTGGACGGTTAGTGGCACTCCCATCTCGGTTAGACATGATGCTAGTGCTCCGGTATCGGATATTTACTCTAGACGGTTACGTCCTTGAAGAGCAACCCTCTCTGATACCAATTGAAATTGCGTCGGGTGGCCTAACAAGACACCCTACGCATACGCGTGCGGAAGCTTGAGGAGCAACTAGAATTATGGCTGAACCTATAGGAGGGGGGTATGAGGACCTTTTTTTTTAAAAATCTTTTCGCCTACTTTAATAAATCAGCAAATCAAAATAGGTAAGTGATTAACACTTCGGCTTCCAAGCCTAAGTGGGTCCAATTAAAAGACTAGCAAGAGATAAGAGCAATAAGCAACCTAGTCTAAGCAAGCATAGATTAATAAAATGATTAAGCTAATGAAGAACCTAATCTATGCTACTTAAATAGACTTGAATGAGGATGGATCAATAAGTTCAAGTCTACTTGAGGTGGTGAAAGTACATCTTATGAGTGTGGATGTGCCTATCAAGTGCTAAGCATACATTCCTAACTAAGCATACATAATTAACAATTAAACACAATGCATAAAGAGAAATGTGCTCAAGATCAATCACAAACACAAGGATGTATAGTGGTTCGACTACTTGTCTACTCCACTCTCG
Organism: Liriodendron chinense; assembly: GCA_003013855.2. NCBI lineage: Eukaryota > Viridiplantae > Streptophyta > Magnoliopsida > Magnoliales > Magnoliaceae > Liriodendron > Liriodendron chinense. Next base: position 78,960 of record PVNU02001598.1, on the reverse strand, counting down.
GTTCAAGTACTCAACCCCTTTGAGCACACCGGCATTCACTGGGGAGTTTAAATCTGGTTCCTCCCAACCAAGGTGTTTTAACTCGGATCCACCCAACCGGGGAGTTTACAGGTTCCTCCCAACCTACATGTTTGCACCCGTGTTGGTGGCTCCCCCTTGGAGACTTTGTTTTAGGCCCGATTGACGTGCCAAGGAACGGCTGACGTCCCTAGATTTTAGGCCCAACTAATAGGCCAAGGATCGGCTAACGACCCTAGGTCGAGTTTGTCAAACAAACTCTACACTCAACTCCCACAGGGAATTGAGTGGATGGACTCTTAACAAGACAACCTTACTTGTCGGATTGAGCCCCTTGTTGCACCGTCTTGGGTTGCTTCTTCTCGCTCTCCCATGCTTGAATCAGCTCCCCTTGTGCTCCCCCGATCGTTGACGCCGTTGCTTTGCCAAGGCTTCAGCTCCAAGATCAGCTACCTTGCATGTGATGCTCCATTGGAGATGCCCAAGGTGCTAGGGAGGGTAGGTTTGAGATCTCTACAACTTATGGGAATGGGTTACCTAGAGAGTCTCACCTACACCGATCTCATCATAGAGTATTGGATAGGAATATGACTATCAAGATCAATCCAATCTCTAGAGATCAAAAGAGGGACAAGTGCATCTTCTTCTTGAGCTTTGAATGCTCCATACTTGTGATGAATCACAAGGAAGATCACTTGTTTGGGTTAGGAATAGGGCTCTTAATGATCTTCAACAATGGTGGCTCCTATCTCCTCAAAATCCCCTCTCTTAGCTCAAAAAAAAACGAATCCCCCTTTTAAATAGATTTTCTTCCAACGGTCAAAAAACGGGCAGATTCGCGCATCTCCGATTGATCGGAAGAAGGTCTGATGGATCGGAGACCTGTCCGATTGATCGGAGACAAGTCCGATTGATCGGAAATCTATCCAGTGAAGTCTTTGGAAGATATTCCGATTGATCGGAACACTGTCCGATTGATCGGACGGACCCCTTCCGATGGATCGGAAGACTGTCCGATTGATCGAAAATATGTCCAGTGAATTTTCAAGGTTGCTGGAAAAATTTCCGATTGATTGGAGATTCTGTCCGATTGATCGGAGATTCTGTCCGATTGATCGGAGTCCTATCGGAGCCAACGTCCGATTGATCGGAGATCAATCGGAAACTGCTGTTTTGAGCTGTTTTGTTTACAGCAGCTTCCACCTCTTAAATTAGTCTAACTTATCATGTTTTTCATGGAGTTCTAAGACTAATGATGATGACTAAGGGTATACCTAGTTGGTCAAGTCATCTAAGAGGTTATGGGTTAGGTTTTGGTCAAGGCAAGGCACACCAAGGCATCACTTTTACCTGTTTCTTCTTCCTTGATGCAGCCGGTCCATCTTGAGTCTTCGTTCTTCGTCTTCATTAAGCTCAACCGACACTAGACCCACTGACCTAAGTAATTAACAAACAAGGTGCACTAGTATGCCATAGAAAAGTGCACTAACAAGGCCAATTTTTGAAAGTGTAGAGGTTGAGGACCTACTCCAACCTACTCAAAATTCTGAGAAGGAGGAAGACATAAAGGGTCCAAATCTGAAAATTTCCTCCGATGAGGTCTCATATACACTTGAGGAATGCCTAACGTACTTTGAGGATTGGGATGATCCCATGATTCAGAACATTGTACATGCTTTGAGAGAGACCTCCCCAATGCCTAAAAAATTTCCTTCCACAGAACACCAAACTGAAAATTCAATTGTGGAAGCACCAGTGAAATCTGATTTTGTGGAGATCATATCGACTTGTGAAAAAGAAATACAAGTCTCCACATCTCTTTGGGTTGTTTAAACCGAAGAACACTTCTGGGATGATCCATATTTGAATAATTTTTGCCCAGACAAGAAGGAAAGGAGATCCATATTCAATGATTTCCAACCAATGCAATTCTCCTTTCCTAGCACATGTGACAATTGGGTTGAAGAACCAGCTAAAATTTATCAGCAGGATTTTTGATGGGTTAGACTGGTTGATGTCACCAATGTACTTTCCAAAGCAGGATGGTGGTTAATTCTACTGAAAAATTTATTACACCACTTGATGATCCTGCTCAACTTTGTCCTTTTGGATGTTATCATGATAATTGATCTCCTAGTCTGATGGAGATCCTCTTTTTACAAGGATGGGTTAGTTATCTTTATTGCTTTCCGTAGATTAGGTTTAGTTTATCTAGTTTTACTATTTTAAGTAGCTTTAGTTGTTGGGTTTTAGACTTCCATGATCACTCTCAGGTACTATTGTTCTCACTCTTTCGTATTTTATCATTGCTCTCATGTTCATGCTCATTGCATATCTTTTTACATTGAGGACAATGCAAGATTTGGTTGGGGGGTGAGATGAGATTCCTCATCTAGCATGTTGCAACATTTCGAGCTTCATATGCACAAATTTTTTCGAATTTTCTAAAATTTTAAAACTCTTATAGAAAACCTTATTTCCATGCATTCGAGATGATATGAGAATAAGAAGAGGAGATACGAAGTGTGTGATGTTGTAAGTCTTGAATTTCTCCCAACATAATGGTTTTATATGTTAGTTCCCCTATTGTTGTGATTGATAGAAAATTTGAACACCTTTACACCAAGTTCACATTACACGATTTTCATGAGTTGAAAGGTTTATGTGATTTGTGGATTAGCTAGACTTTGATTTAAAGGTGTTGAGAAACCAAGCCGGGGTATTTTGTCCATCCTCGTCCATGGGAAAATAACGAAAGATATGGATTTTTAAAAATCCTATCTGATTTAAAAGAAAAAGGAAAAGAAAGGATGAAATCGAGAATGAAGGAGAAATGGTGGAAAATTCTGAAAATGGCTACCTATTACCAACCGAGGATGCTCGAACCATAACCAAAGCCGAAAATGGGACATAGTGTGAAAGCCATCAGAAGGATGGTAAGGCAAATTCCTGTCATAGGCTTGTTGTTACTCTGTGCACCTTAAAATCCTTGGTTTACTTAATCTCTGAAGAAGATAATCCCAAAAACTCATAAGACGAACTTTCACTATGCACACTAGGTTAAATTTGTTCGAGTTCTTCTATTTATCAATCAATCAGCGGGAATTTCATGGAGACACTTATTATGTTTTGAGAGTTTAAGGTTTCAGCTTCTAGCACCTAATTTCACCAAATTTTATACTTGTATCTCTTGGGATGGATAGAAACATGGTTTCTGTTGGAGGTTTGGTTTGGAGGTTTGAAATTGTTTCGCGCATGTTTTGCTCGGGACTAGTAAAAATCTAGTTGGGGGGTGTGTTGAACCTCCAATTTATACATTGCATTGCCTAGTACATCACATTATATGCACGGTTTTCATGCTAAAAAGGCCTATCTAATGTATGTTTTGTGATTTCAGGGATGAGAGCGGAATTAACCCAATTGGAGACTAAAAAGAGCCATTTGAAGCCATTGGGTGAAGAAGAAAGAAGGACCAAAGAAAGTAGAAAGAGAGGAGAAGAAAGGAAGAGAGAAGTCCAAGGAGAAAGTAGGAAACAGAGGCCAAGATCGGTCGTGCGACCGGTCGTCCATCGCCAGGACCTGTCGTCCGACCGGTCCGATTATGCACAAAAGAGGAATTTTCACAGAGGGCCACTGGACCATTCACGACCGGTCGTGCGACCGGTCGTCCGATGCCCAGACCGGTCGTACGACCGGTCCTTCAATTAAATTTTAAAGACGAAATTTTGGAAAAACTCTCTGGACTAAAAAGTGACGTTTTGCGACCGGTCGCGTCTGCGTAACAAAGCTTCTCTATGAAGCTCCGAGATTTTCTGTGCAGTGCGTAACCTTATGCAATTTCTGGATGTTTCCGACGCAAGGGGCTTCCACACTATAAAAGGACACCTAGGGGCTCTTCCTAGGTCATGATAGAAGCCAAGGAAGGTCGTGGGAGAGGACGGAAGTCGTCGTGGAGCGTCAGCAACCCTCTAATTTTTTATTTTTCTAGTTTTTATGCTTTCTATTATGAGTTCTAGTTGTAGTATGACAATTCTCGACTAGAATCTCTCAGCTAAGGCTGAGAGGTGAAGCTTGTAGCTAATTTCCATGTTTGATTCAGTTTAAATTCAAGTAATTTCAATTCAAGTTTGGGTTTTTAATCTTCAAGTCCCTTAAGTTGATAGTTTGAGATGTCTTATGAGAGTTCATGTGCTCCGGACATGAATTCCTTGCAATTCTCTGAGATTATCATATGGTATTTGTTTAGATTCGAATTATGGTAACCCTTGAGCAAGCCATAGTCCATAGGCATGGCTGTTACTCCGAAGGCTATGATTTTGAAATCTATATGTGTTGAATGGGACTAGAACTTGGAAGTTCAACTTGAATGGAATTGAATGTGTTTGAATGCTTTATTTTCCAACTAGATGAGAGATAGGACTTCAAATCTAGTAGTGCTCTATACTTGGATTGATTGGATTGACATGGGATTGCTACAAGTGGATCCTTGAATGCCTTAGTACCTTAAATTACTGGTTTTCATTAAGTTACTGTTTTAGTTTAATTACTCAATTGAATCCTCATATCTATTGCAAACTGAGTTGCTGGAATAGTCTGGAAGTTGTTTCTAATTCCCTGTGGATCGACCTCGGTCTTACCGAGTTTTATTACTACATCGCAGCCTTACACTTGAGGCGAGCGAACACATGAAAACTATTCATTGATCGACCCCATCAATCATGGATCGACCCCATCTGTCTGCGAACACATGTCTGCGTAACATGGATCGACCCCATCTGTCTGCGAACACATGTCTGCGTAACATGGATCGACCCCATCTGTTGCTTCGAAATCACAAAAGAAAATGACTGGAAAAGGCCATTCATCGACTACTTGAAATATAGATTTTTACCAGAAGAGCCCAAGATGCGCACGCAGGTCAGAAGACGCGCTGGTTCATTTATAATACAGAATGATGTCCTTTACAAGAGCTCGATAAGGGAGTGTTGTTACACTGCTTGGACCAAGATGAAGCGTATGCCACATTGAAGGAAGCTCACGGAGGAGAGTCGATGCCCACCAAGGAGGCAAGAATTTACATCACCGTGTCCGACACATGGGATATTATTGGCCCACGATGACAAAAGATGCAATAGAATATGTCAAGAAGTACCATCAATGCTAGATCCATGCAGATATAATACACTCACCACCGGAAGAGTTACATCAATCAGTAATATCTTGGCCTTTCGCCGCCTGGGGCATGGACGTGATTGGACCAATTAGTCCGCCATCCTCTCAGGGGCATCAATACGTTCTTGCCGCAACTGATTATTTCTCTAAATGGGCTGAAGCAATTACCTGAGAAATGTGAAAGCCAGACACGTCGAAAGTTTCATTCGTCACACCATATTATATTGACATGGTGGTCCCGAAAGAATCACCACCGACAATGGAACACCCTTCAAAAATGCCACTATCGATAAGCTGTGCGCAAAGTTCAAGGTCAAGCATTGCTATTCATCGCCTTATTATCCTCCTGCGAATGGGTTGGCCGAGGCATTCAATAAGACTATCGTGAAGATTCTGAAAAAGACAGCGGCAGAGAATAAGAAGGACTGGGACAGACGATTACCTGAAGCACTATGGACATACAGGACCACACACCGCATAGCCACTCGAGCTACACCTTACTCGCTGGTGTATGGTACGGAAGCTGTGATCACGATGGAGATACAGGTTGAGTCACTACGGGTCGCACTCCGACACTCCCTAACGACCGAGTACAATGCCAAAATTAGAATGGCCGAGCTTGATGATCTAGATGAAAAGAGGCTCGCCGCTCAACAAAGGCTCGAAATGTATCAGAAATAAATCTCTGCCTCATACGATAAACGAGTCCACGGTAGGTCGTTCAAAAGGGGCGACCTGGTTCTAATGATGAAACGTCTGGCACTAGCTCAAGGTCCCAAAAGTAAATTCAACCCGAAGTGGGATCCAGTGTGTATCGTCGATGAAGTATATTCCAATAGAGCCTATCGAGTAATAGATTACAAAGGACATGGCATCAGTTCGCTGGTGAACGGTCGATTTTTGAAAAGATATTATACTTGACACAAGCTTATCATTGTAATTTGTAAACACCCCATTAGAGGGAAAGTGTAACGAAGCAGATACCAAAAGAAATGATACCACACAATGGTTAAATCAAAGTACTAATCATCTGTTTTTGTGCTTCCACAGGTATCAGAAAGTTGTTAAGACTCAGGACATGTCAAGTACCACATCCTCCCCTTTTCAAGGCCATCAAGAATCGAGATAAGGCCTTAACCAAGACCCGATCGTATCTTTGTTCACACAAGCATAGGTTTGAGTCCTAACAATGGACGCTCTTTCCCAAATAGCCCAATCAGTTTGCATTCAAACTCAAATAAAATAGCAAATAGGCTAAGAACACAACTTAGACCCAAAACTACAATAGTACATATATTAATACAATATCTATTACAACATGTTCTAAAATTACAAATGAAGATTATTACAGCTCAACCGTTTAAATTTTTCAGACACTGGTCTAACAAGTTTTCTGCAGATTCTTCAATCACCCTCTGCGCTGTTTCAGCCTCAGCCAAAACTTGGCCAGGGCCGGCAATGTCCTGGAGAGACTGCTCCAACTCTATAACTTGAGCCTTCATGACATTAAGCTCCGCTTCGTGTTGGTCAATGGAGGACTACAGACGAGCCTTCTGACCACTAAACTTCAAAATTTTGAGATGGACGATCGAACGTTCAACCTGTAACCGAGCCATCTCATTATCGATCTCCACAAGATGTTCAGTGGCCTCTTGGCACCCAGCATCAGCAACCTGCCAATCCTTCCTCACTGCAGCTACACCTGCCTTGTGTAACTCAAGTTTTGGAAGAAGGGATCGCAGATGACCGCGCTTTTCCTCAACGGAAGGGTCAACTCGGAGATTCTTTGCCTCATTTACTCAAGCCGCCCCTTCCTTGAACAGAGCCACGTGACTGACTATCAAAGATAGGTCAATCCCGAGCCAGGTAGCATTGAGTTCTAATGCCTGTAGTGCTTCGTCCAAGATAGACCATTCATCCCCATTCTTCAATGAGTCGGCGATATCAGACAGAAGTCTCTTCAGAAGATTCGCCTTAGTCCTTGACAAGCCACAAAGAGATGAAATGAATGCCTCGGGCAAGACCACAGGTACTGGACACTGGCAAGAGCAATCGCTGGGGAAGAAAAATGATAAACATTAACATACAAAAACCACAGAAGAAAGGAAACAAACAAAATGGTAAAAAATAGATGATATTCCAGTAAATTCAGGAACATCAACGACGGGAGCACTAAGTGAGGCAGTGGGCACAGATAATGCTGGGGCAGGTTCGGTCACTCTCTCAGTCGATGGTTCAGGTAATTCTAGAGAAGATAGCACCACGACCTTGGGAATACCGGCATTAAACGTTGGCTCAACGATGGGAGGGACTTCAGCAATGAGCTCGGCTTATGATGGCACGATAGCTGGAGATACGTTCACAACAGGTTCAAGTAATAGCGGCTCAACGAAAGGAGGAGCCTCCATAATAGGTTCAGTCGATGGTGGCTCAGCAGTGGAAGGTGCTCCCATGACAGGCTCAGACACGCTTAACTCAACATGAGGATTAGGAGGAAGGACAAATTCAGCTGGTGCATCATCATCTAGATCTATAAAGACAGCTCCAGTATCCTCCTCAGGGGCAGACCTCTAATACATTGGCTCATTATCATTGCTCTCCCTGGTGTGGCGGTCTTCACTTAAATTGGCCTGCGAGCTTAATTCACCCTCTTCCCTAGCCTCTCCGGCACTGTCAGCCGGAGCGTCACCGATGTCTTTGGAGAATCGTTGCCGTGAACACTCGGCTTTGTGTAATTTCCACATCTCCTTAATCTTCTTGCCCCGTAAGTAACTGGAAGACTAGGGGCAGTTTTCACTCGGGGGCCAGCTCGTTTAGGCAACATCTCATCGCCATTGTCCCCAGGGCTAGAACATCTGAGCAAATCCCCTTGGCCCCTCTGACCACTTGTCGATACAATCCCTGCTGAGCCACCATCATCCTCATCACCTCCCTCATCATCACCATCATCTTCACCACGTCCATCAGCACCATCAGCATCGCCATCATCTCCATCATTACCTTCATCACCAGTATCACCATCATCTCCATCATTACCTTCACCACCAGCACCACTATCGTCTTCGTCGGCACCATCATCACCAGCACCACCATCAACATCATTACCCCCATCACCACCGTCATCACCATCATTTCTGGCACCCACTCTGAGGATATCTCCTAGGCCCGAGGGGTTGGAACTCTAGCCCCTCCAATGTTACATTCCTCTCTCCGTGAGCAATCCAACCCTCCAAAGTGTGTTCGGGCTTCTCATGGTCGATCACCACATTTAGAGAAGTTGTCAGCCTCTTCTTACCCAGCGCGGCAGGCTGATATAGATGCTCTGATACATAGCCAAGCCCATCGGCTGGAGTAGGGGTAACAACCAGAGGTGTGATGAAAATGGGCTCGCTGATAAGGAAGTTATTTCTAACCAGCGTATATTAGTGGGCCCACCACCTCATCCATCCGAAGGAAGCCCCAGTGCAATGTTGTGTCCCTGAAATGGCAAAAGAGCACCCAGTCCCTGTCAACATGAGTTGTCGCCACATCCACTTCCAATGAATGGGCCCGACACCATATGCTCGCTGTTCACGGGTCACCAGCTCTAACGTCTCGGCACCCCTTGGTCATACCCGAACTGGCGAGGGAAGCGGTTAGGGTAATAAGGCTCCCTCTAGAGTTCCAGCCCCTCACGCAGCGGCAGCAATGATGGGCAAATCGCTATCAGGAACGAACGCTCATAGTAATTGATGTTGTCATCGTCTGTACACAGGATGAACTCTCTGTTGCAGGTGCCCGAGAAGTGGAAGAAATGAACATCATCATATCGGGCAATCTTGGCTTCAATGGTTGTCAAATTTTGACCAACCATGCTCTTCTTCTGGAAGAAATACAGTGGAACCTTCCCGGGTTGGATATAATCTCCGTATTCTGCCCCATAGACCCAGGGAAAATACACTCCCAACCAGCTAGAGAAAAAGTGCCACCCATAATAAGCCGAATTCATCCCGTAGGCAGCACGTTCCTTATTGCTGATGACATAGCCGAAGGCCTGGTAGATAGAGCATAGAACCATTGGAGCCAACGAGTACCGGTGACCATTCGTCAAAGCTCCCGCAACAACAAAACAGGATACCCGTACATTGTCTGCTTGCTTAGAGCTCGGCAGTGCTACGCAGCTCAGCCAATAGGCCAGAAAGCCGGCCAACTCGCAAGTCGGGGATAGTTTATTAGGATGGGGGAGCTTTTCCTTCATCCTCCTCTCCAAGAAGACCTTATCGCCACGACCTTCGTCATAGGCCTCATAATCCAAACTGAAAAGAGAAAACACGACATCAACAAAAGGAAAGAAAACGAAACAGAAACGACAATATGCAACTTGCAACAGAATACTTACTTCAAACCATGGTTGAAATAGACCAGCCAATCTTCGAATGGGAGCTTATCTTTGGAACCCCAGAACTGCGGGAGCTCAGCAAAGAGCTCACAACAGGCTTCAGAGAAGAAACCCTCGTCCACTCCCTTCTTCTTCCGAGACAGTTCCTCGTCGCTCGGAACCCATTCGTCGTAAATTCTCCCACTGATCAGAAGACCTGCGATCCGATTCATATCCCATAGAGAGATGCTCATCTCTCCATACAGTATGTGGAAGGAGTTGGTGATAGAACACCAATGATTGAGGAAGCTCTTGTAAACCCACGGATCCCTATGGAAATAACTCGACGTTGCTTCGATGGCCTTGTACAGACCTACTGCTCGCAAGGTGGCCCTATGTTGTTCCAGAATGCGACGGGACCATGCTTCGTACCCCGGATGAGGAATCAGGTGACCTTGGGTCCAGAATGCACCAGATGGCCAGATCTCGATATCCCCTAGATGATGAAATCTCTGGTGAAGAGTCTCGAAATAGTGTGTGGGGAAAGGTTGGTGAGGGTCGTGATTTGGCTGTAGGAAGATCATGCCCTTCGTACCGAGGACGGACTGCCGCTTTCCCGTTATCAGACAGAGAATAGCTTAGGAACGGTGCTGGACCAGATGTCCACATATCCACACTGAAGAAAGAATTATTACAGCATACATCGGAAGGTTCGATCTCCAGAAGAGAACGTTGCTGCTGATAGCTCTTCACATATCTGATGTGTTGTCGAGTGAAGGGGTTTTTTATTTTGAGAGGCGCTGTCACCAATTTGACCGTAGACCAAGTAATCCTCATCTTGTCAAACTTGGATTTGGCCTGATTTTCTAAATATACTTGCTTGGCACCCTTCCCAGCCCTTTTTGGACGGCCGGGCCTGATAAGCTAAGCAGGTACGGTCGGGCTCGCTTCACCATCTTTAGATCCTACGGTCCCGTCCGACCGAAAACCACGCAAGGGAGCGTACCAAGCATCCCATTGCTCTTGTGTACCCCTATCCGGAGGGGGTGGCACGACCCTATCACAAAGAATCTTCTTCTGGATATCCTTGGACAGTGTCAGGATTCGTTCGTAAAAGTTAAAGGTTTCTGGAGGCATGAACCACTGAGGGTTCTGATCAAACGAACGATTGACGTTCTGCGGGCCCGCCCGTTTACGCTTCGATGGAGTCAGTGGTTGACCTGAAGGGCCAGCTTGCGAAGGATCACTAGCCAATTACGATCTGCAACGGAATGCAAGAAGTTTAGATATAGCTCAAAATAAAAGAAAATACGCGCAAAAAGAAATTGATGTTCACAAAGTCCAAGAGAATACGAAGCAGCGGGTAAGAAAATGCAAGCGCCCAAACAAATGAATCGAGACCTCAGTAAAATACATCCAAACCAGCAAAGAAGGAAATAATGCGACAACATTCACAACACGACATCATCATCACATATATAAACAAGAAAGGATAGAAGAAAGAGAAAATGGTCTAATCATCATTCATTAACTATAAAGACAATTTCAAAATGTTTGGATTGTCATATCAATTGTTTAATGTTTAAAGTTAATGTTTGTCACAAGATGACACAAAATTGTGGGGCCCTCTCCCCATGGTTAGAGGAAGATCTCAGTCCTGCAGCAGCGGAAGAACCCGAGCCTTCAGCTCACCCACCTTCGCCTAAACCTGAGCTTCCTTAGAGATCAGATCCATCAGGTGGGAGATGCACTGCTATACGAAATCAAAGCTCAGGTATTCTAACTCAGCCTGGCACCTCGCAGCAGGAATTTCAACTGCAAGCCTCTGGTGAATCCTCCAGGCATCTCCCACCGATCTCCAAATCCCAGCGCGGTGGTCTTGAACTTCCACCTCCGCATATGGGAGGATAGTGGCGAGGCGTCTCTCGTTCACCCAATTTTCTCTCCTCAGAGAATGATATTTGCCCACCAGATTGAAGAAAGAAGTAGCCAAAGGGGGCTCCACCGCCTCAAGGATCGCCAACTCTTTTGAAAAAGAAGAATCGCCGATGAAATCAAGTATAGCTTCTCTATACTCGTCGAAAATGGAGGCCATGAGGGAGATATTCTGGATAGCCTTCAAGATAGGGAAAGAGTCAGCGTCTAGCCTGGACAAAGCCTCAGACACCTCATCATGCTGAGCATCGAGAGATGAACAAGCCTCAGGACGATTGAGGGAGCCAAGAAGCCGCTGTAGACAATCTCGGGTCGCGCGCAAGGAAGCACGGGTTACGACCATTGTCTGCTGGAAAACAAGACTAACAATCCGATCTGAGGACCATAGCAATTCGATAAAAAAGGAGTGAAGAAAGAAAGTACATGAGGGCATTCACATTAAGTCCAAAGTCAAGGGAGGCATGCAAAGGTACGCTTGAAACATTAATCGAATTAATCACTAGAATTATTCCTTCGACCTAACATGATCTAGAAATCTTTTTTAAGTATATGAGACCCTACACCACTTCAAAATAGCTGTCACATATACGCAAATGCGAGATGAAGGTATAGGGGCTCATACCCTTTAGAGATCTAGTACAGCAAGAACTATGAAACAAAATTTCACAAATTTTAAAAAAATCAAAAGTCTTGGAATCTGGGTGCGTGAGGCTCCACGCACCCCAAAATTTTTAAAATTCACTAAGTCCAATTTCTGGGTGCAGTGCAGTCTCACGCACCCCAAAATCCCCAAGTTCCACTGAGAGTTCAATTTCTAAGTGCGTGTGGTTCCACGCACCTTGTTAATCTTTAAGGATCCCTTAAGCAGGTGCGTGTAATCCCACGCACCCCTAAAATGATCGAGGTTGTGTCTTTTTTTGCCAAGTCTAATTCTTGGGTGCGTGGACCCCCACACACCCTTAAAACTTGTCCAAAACCCAATTGTTGGGTTCGTGAAAGAAAACCCAACTAAACAGGTGACGAAGGGTGCGTGAGATCCCACGCACCCCCTTGTAAACACCAGATTTCACCAAGTCAAATCCTTGGGTGCGTGGACCACCACGCACCCTTAAAAACTTGTCCAAAACCCATTTTTTGGGTGCGTTAGGAGCAGAACCATCCGATAAATTTTGACGAAGGGTGCGTGCACCTTCACGCACCCCAAAAATTGAAAATTTACTTCAGACTTAAAATTATGGGTGCGTATGATCCCACGCACCCTTAAAAACCAAGAAATCCGAAGTCTCATTTTGAGGGTGCGTGCCAACTCACGCACCCATAAATTCATATTACCTTGAATATTTGGGTGCGTGCGGAATAAATGGGTGCGTTGGAGATAATTTTTAGGTGCGTTGGGGATTTTTTGGATGCATGGAAGGTAGGGCGAATATCCAGAGAAAAATGAGAAATGATAAAAATTGGCTATCTTCTCTATATATAGCCGGGAACCAAAAGGTCCGGTGCACCGAACTGAACGATCGTACGTCCATCGTGACCCACCGGATGAGCATCTGTTGGGGTCCCAAAATGTAGGGGCCCTCAAAGCAAACAGACCGGCCACGCAACTCCAAAAGTATCACCGAGAACACCTTCCGATGCATGCAAACCGAAGATTTACAAAAGACCCTTAGCCAATTTCGATTAAAATCTCCGGCGGGCCCCACGAATCAGAACCGTCCGAAATCGAATCCATAACTTTGTTATGATTTATGATGAACAATGCATGTACTTTCATCATCAAGCGGGCCCCACAAACTCATCAAAATTCAAAACCCAAATGGTAGAGTTCAAAAGGTTCATCCACGCACCTATTAATTCAGACTCCCACGCATCCATAAATTTGGGTACCCACGCACCCGAAAAATCAGTGAAATTAGAAAACTCATTTCTGGGTGCATGGAGTCCCACGCACCCATAAATTCAGGTGCCCACGCACCCGAAAATTCATCAAAGTTCAGAAATCGGTTTAAAGGGTGCATTGTGTTCCACGCACCCATAAATTCAACACATTTCAGAATTATCATTTCAGGGTCCAGGAGGTCCCACGCACCCATAAAATCAGGGTCCCACACACCTATAAATTCAACAAAATTCAAAATACATTTCGGTGTGCGTTGGAGCCCTGCGCATCAATTTTGGTGTGCGTGGGAGGTATTTTAGGGGTGCGTGGCACGTGGCAACCCCTCATTGGCCAAGTTCTGGTATTTTTGGGTATAAATACCCTGCCCAACTATTCATTTCTACGTTTTGAAAGAGAGAGGGAGCTACTATCCTCTGGGTATTTCAGATTCTCGCTGAAAAATCTTCACCGGAAACCCTTTCCGATCACCGAAAACCCTTCCCGGTCACCGGAATAACTTTCTGATCGCCGACGCCTTCCGTCAGAAAATTACGACCAAGACTACCACATGTCTGACTTTCGAAAATCACAAATGTGAGCACGCCCCCATAAAATCGGTCCCACGCACCCAAAAAATCATCCCACTCGTCCATAAATTCGACGTAATTCAGACAAGTGGATTGGTGTCCCACGCACCCAAAAAATGGTCCCCGCGCCCATAAATTTGCGTCCCATGCGCCCATTAATTCGACATAAATCAGACAAGTGCATCGGACTCCCATGCACCCAAAAATGGCCCACGCACCCATAAATTCGAGTCCCACGCGTCCATAAATTCGATGAAATCCAGATTTGTATATTCGGTCCCACGCACCGCGAAAAATGCTCCACGCATCCATAAATTCATAAAAAATCAGGCACTTAATTTAAAGGTGCGTTGGAGCCCATGCACCCATAAATTAAGTCCCACGCACCCAAAAAATTAGCCAATTACAGAACATATTTACGGGTGCACCAGACTCAATTTTAAGTTTTGCAAGTTTCGTTTAAGCCTATTTTGGATATTTCGAGCCTTCCGGATGTAATGGAACCATCAAATGGACGTTTCGAGATCTCTAAACGAGCAGAATTGTGCATCTTTGAGGTTTGACCCGATTCAAGGCGTTGAATGAAATGACTTCTCAGAAAGAAGCCACCAGCATCCAGAACTATGTAAATATGTCATCATTTATACCTACTGTAAAAATATGATCCGATTTGGGTCGAAAGCTAAACAAACTGGGACTATGGTTATCATGATAAACCATGTCAAAGAGTTTCAATTCTCTACAAAGTAATTGTTATGAACTTCCACAACACAACAGTCGATACCCTACCCATTCAAACAGCATCCGTCGATTGGGCTACGCAGGAACACACAACTGTAGATTGGACTTCCCGAGGTCACATGTCTATACAGGACAGGCGCGGGCCCAGAGTCATCTTTCTCAGTCATAAACCCTGATAGTCTCAGCCCGGATCCCCGGTCAAAACATGGGACATAGAGATCTGGCTAATACAAAGATGGTTCAGTACATAACAAAACAAATACAGGTCGCTACGACCACAAGCTCTAAGACCATAGCCCTGCTGACTAGTCTTTTGCCTTTTAATCAAGGGTCATTGATCATTTGATGTAATTAAGGGCTCGTGTCAGATCATGGCCTGGAATGTACGAGATCTCAGGCTCTCTGGAATAAAATTCGCCTTGTGATATCTCTTCTTATGTACCTTTTGTGAATGTTTATGATTATCTATGAATGTTTCCATTACTCAGAACCCAGAGCAACATTACACAGAAAATGTCCCTTGCATCATTTTCTAGTTCTAACATATGTGAATCCCCTTATTTTTATGATTGATAGAATTTCTAAACACTTTTACACCTTGTTCACATTACATGATTCTCACGCTTTAAAAGGATTATGTAGAATTGTGGATTGGTTAAGTTTGGATTTGAGGTGTTGAGAAACCAAGCTGAGGTACTTTGTCCATCCTTGTCCATGGGAAAATAACGAAAGATATGGATTTTTAAAAATCCTATCTAATGAAAAAGAAAACGGGAAAGGAATGATGAAAATATGGGAATGATGAAGAATATCGTGGAAATTACCTGAAAAGGGCTACCTATTACCAACCGGGGGATGATCTACCCGTAACTAAAGCCGGAAATGGGACTTAGTGTGAAAGCCGTCAGAAGGACGGTAAGGCAAATTCTTATCATAGGCTTGTTGTTGATCTATACACCGTTGAATCCATACCTTAGTTAATTCATGAAGAAAGTAACGCCAGAAATTAATAAGATGAGCATTCACTAAGCACACTAGGTTAAATTGTTTGGATTCTTCTATTTATCAATCAATCAGCGGGAATTTCATATGAGTACTCGGTATATTTTGAAAAATTCAAGGCTTCAACTTCTATCACTAGGCATTTTAGAATTCTTTACACTTGCATATCATTAAGTATATAGAAACATGGTTTTTAAAGGAGAGCTGGGTTTTGAAGAATGAAATTTGTTTCATGCATGTTTTGCTCGGGACTAACAAAATGCTAGTTGGGGGGGGGGGGGGTGTTGAGCTCTTAAATGTGCATATTCTAACCCCATTTCATTACTAACTATGCTTGAAATAAGTGATTAAAGACTCAACTATTGCATGGTTTTGTGATTGTAGGAATGAGAGAGAGAATTCATCAATTGAGGGCTTAGAGATCCTGTTTACACACCTTAAAGATCAAAGGAATGAAGGACCAAAGGTGGAGGAAAAGTGCATTCAAGATGAAGGAGGAGAAGCTGAGAATTCAGCCAATTTCATGTCCACCGGCCGGCCGACCACAGCCACCTGACCGGTCGGCCAAACCCTCCAGAAATAAGAAAGTCACTGGACACATTTAGGAGGACCGACCCCTTGACCGACCGGCCAGACAGACTAACCAACCAGTCGGCCGACCAGCCGGCTGAAAGGTCGGCCTATGCATTATAACGTCCAGCGAATTCAACAATTTGAAGGTTGGACTGTGTAGAAAAGACTCCAGTGAGAATTGCATTTGCAGGCACTTTGTCCGACCGGCCGGACAAGGGATCCAACCGGCAGTGAGAATTGCATTTGCAGGCACTTTGTCCGACCAGCCGGTCAACACTCAGGAACATCTGGAGCTCCAAAAATCTCTGCGCAAAACGCAAATCTTGTGGAATTTCTCGAAGTTTCTTCGTACCTAGGACCCCAAAGCTATAAAAGGACTCCTCTAGCTCGTTCCTAGGGCATCCTAGAAGAGATTTACTACGGTGGGAGGCGGCGGAAGTCAGATTCGGAGTTCTACAACTCCTAGTTTGTTCTTCTAGTTTTATGTTTTTCTTAATTGTTTTCATGTTTCCTTGGATCATGAACGGCTAAACCTCTTAGCTAGGGCTAAGAGGTGAAACTTGTAGTAAATCTAAGATGTTTCAATTCGTTGGATTTGGTTTCAAGTTGGATTATTAGTGAAGAACAATGGTTGATGTTTGAATAAAGTTCTAAGTAGTTTTTCTTAATCTTATGATGGCTCATAGATGTTTAGAAGAATTGCTTAAGTTCTTAATTATTTTGAATTATTCTAGACCTGTACGCTTTGAGGAATCGGATTCAATACGCTTTAGACCTTTGATCCTCATGTGGGAACTTCATACCAAAATTTCTACTTTTCTGGAATTTCTGCTTATGTGTGATTGTGTATGTGATTTGAATCAAGTTCAAATCATGATCTAGTTATACTTCGTGACAGAATTTAATGATGATTATGATTGTGATCTTAACCTATTGGAACTAGGATTGACTTATGCAATTGAGTGTGCTCAAGTCCTAACTTGAATTGAGGGAATCATGTACTTAAATCACACATATGGCAAATTGTTTGTTTTAACTGCTCTATCATCCGGCTAGATAGGATTTAATTTCGATTCTAGTTGAGAAAGTGAGAAACCACAGTGAATTAAGCATCAAGGATTGCTACAAGTGGATCCTTGAACCCCTAGTTCTTTTTATTATTGATTACATTCAATTTAGTTCAAAATATCTATCTACACCAAATTCCTAATCCTGTTTGGTTAGTTCTTAATTAGAAACCATTGGAAGTATTTTGTGAAATCCTACACAAGTCCCTGTGGATCGACCTCGGTCTTACCGAGATTATTACTACATCGCAACCCTACACTTGGGGAAGCGAACACAAACCAAGTCTGTTGAAGAACTCGAACGCGTATCGTGGCTCAAGTCTAAGGAAGAACTCGATGACGGTTTTTTTTTTAGTGGAGGGGTCTGATGTAGGACGAGGATCAAGCACCTTTCTATCACATATAGACGGAAAAAACTCAAAGAAAAATCAATAAAAATCAGCAAAATTCGACTTGTCGAAATTCCTATAGAAATTTGAGTTTGGTTGTTGGACAAATTATAGTAGTTTAAACAGGTCAAAATCCATTTCAATGGGTCAAAAGAACGCGTCGATAAGCAGATGCTCAGACGGACGGGTCAGCAGAAAATTGTGAAATTTTTTGAACTTACGTGATTTAGTTTCCTTGATTGATTAAGGCTCTTTTAATGTGTTTTTAGGGTTTATTTAAGTTATTTGGTTTGTTGAGGTTATATAAAGTCTTTTTAACTTCTTTATATAACAATTCATGATTTTTATTCAATAAAATTCTGACTTTTGTCACCTTTTTCTCGTGGATTCATGAATTCTCTTGTGGATTCAAGATTACCTTGTGGATTCAAGGTATTTATTGATCGAGGAAGATGGTGATCGACCTCACCACGTCCTTCCCTATGTGTAAGAAAAGACAAGGGAATAAAATACAAAAAAAAAACTCTTGTGTGTACAAAATTAAGATGCACAAAACTTTTACAAATCACAACTACTCTTTACTTAAAACTTAACCACCACACCTACAAGACTCAACTAAGACTCACAATAGTTACAATGGACAACTATAACAATCACACAACTACAACACACACTCATCTCACACCTTACACTACTACTCTCCACATATTAGCCTTGGTGGTGTCTCCTTTCTTTGGTCTTACAGTGGCTCTTACCTTTTGAGAAAAAAGTGCTTCTTCTTCATCTCTTATTGAAATGTCGGCCATTTATCTGACTAGAGTCTCCTAATTTGTTAGTAAGCTCTCTAACTATATGAGAGATGGTTGAGTTGGTCATCCCCTGATGGTAGTTATGAACCCATTATACTTGGGTTTCAATCCTCATGTGATGATGTGCCTCATCCTAGCTTCACTGATTCGCGAATCTGGATTGAGTTGGGAGATCTCATTGGAGATGGTCTTTACTCATAAAATATTGCCCAATTGGTATTGACCCTTGCGTGACCGTCGCGAGCTTTTTTTTCAAAATTTGGAGACGAGCATCATTTGTCTCGATAAAGAGAGTTGCCAATATATCTCATGTTGATTTTGGCGTATCAGCTTCCTAAATGTTCTTTAATAGTTTCTTTTGAACGATTATCTTTAACACGTACATGGTCTTTCCAGCTTTAATTTGCCATAAACATAGCGCTTTCGCATCTTCTCTTGCGGGTGTAGCAGTTTCATTGCCGCTGACGACCTCCCAGAGATCCTGACCTTATAGGTATGACTCCATTCATGAATGCCAATAATCGTAGTTGTGATTGTTCAACTTCTCGAGCCCTCCATTTGTGTATGCAAGATGTGAAAAAGGTGGAGCTATAAATGTCCTAGAAGGGAGGCGAATAAGACAACACAATTCAATTTAGCTTCTTAAAATCTTAAAAATAAATCAGAGTATCAATCACAAGATTAGCAAGAATCAAAATGCAACTAACCAATCTAAAAGCAAATAACCAAATAGAGAGTAATTTGAAACCTTGGGTTGAATTGTAGGACAACCTTGACTCAAAAACTAAGTGGGACAACCTTTTGCTTAGTAAACTAAATAGGACAACCTTATATCACTTAGAAAGCTAAGTAGCACAACCTCATATCACGATTTAAGGTTTCATAAACAATCAGGAACATAAGTAAATAAATGATCAAACAATCACCACAACACAAAGAGTTATAGTAATTCGGTGCTTAAACAACTCACCTACTCCACTCCCAAAATTACTACTCCTTGTAATTTTGGCTTTCCACTATATAAAAGTTTTCACAGGTTCACCTTTAAAACCCGATACAGATATTGTGATTTTCACAGGCTTATCACAACAAAACCTTAAATGATTTTCACAGACTAATCACTAACAACCTATTTTGAGATTTTCACGGGCTATCTCAAATAAAACCCAAAGCATAAAATGGAAAGATATTACCATCCTTCTTATAAAAGATGATGAAGCTTAGCAAAGATGAAGCTTTAATGGTGCAACAATCCGATCTTTGAAGAAGATAAACCAATATAGCTCGAACAAGATAGATCTAGGGATTTCTAAAAAGGTTTTTCTAAAAGCTGCAATTTCAGTTCTCTTATCTCAAGTATGAGAATGATCTTCTCTTTACACAATCAAATTAAAGGAGAAGAGAATTGAGATAGCTATATTAATAATTAAGAATTTAGATCAGATAGCTAGGACTATAATGGAGGGTTTTTTCACTAGAGAGATAGAGTATTTTCGTGCTTTTTCTTGATGAAAAAATAAAGAGAAGAAAGCCTTATTTATAGTAAAAAAAAGTTAAGTCTTCGGCTAACCTAAGATTTAACTGTTTTATTCCAACGATTATCAGATTTCGCGAGATAAGAATTTGTTCAAATGTTGGCTAACCCAAGACAGGATCGAGCTGACCCGAGTTCAATTTCAAATCTGAAAACTTGACCAAACATTCTTAGGCTGACCGAAGCATATTCGGCTAGCCAAACACAAGGTTGGGCTGACCGAACATCTCTTGAATTATTAAAGTGCACTTGCTAGAAACTAGGCCAAAGTTTTTGGGCTGATCGAAGATTCTTGGGTTGATCGAATATAAAGTTAGGCTAGCCGAATTTCCTTAAACTATGACTTTAAAAGAGATAGAGATTAGAGTGATTAACTTAAAAGTTATATGAATTCTCCTAACCTAGGGTCATCCCCATGGTCAATATTACATTTGGCATATATGGTTTATCTTTGAAGCTTTGCCGCAACTTCTGTTGTAGAGTCGATAGTCTTGATCTTAATATGTTTATTGAGGTTGATCCCCGTCTTCTAAAAGAACTTAGTTTGCTCACACAACCTCATGCACTATACTATTGTCTACGGAATTTGACAACTACACTGTGCTTAGCACTCACATTTTGTGCTTAGCACTTACAAGATCCACCATCGTGCTTGGTGTGGTCGCCCATCAATCTTCACCAATAAAAAGCTCAGTCCCCAACCGATCAGCTTAAAAGTGTCGCACTGCTCACAATGGACGGTCCCTAGAGAGAATAGTGGCTCTATACCATTTGTAAGAAAAGACAAGGCAAAAAATACAAAAAATTCTTGTGTATACAAAATTAAGATGCTTAAAACTTCTATAAATCACAACTACTCTTTACTTATAACTTAAGCACCACACCTACAAGACTCAACTAAGACTCACAATACTTACAATGAAGAACTACAACACACTCTCTCACACCTCACACTACTACTAACATGACTCAACCACCTCACTTCGTTGCTTGCTATTACACCTCATCCCCCTATATACAGTTGTTGCTGGTTGTAACAAATGGCTACAATGGAGACACGCAGTTTATCCTTTTACAATATGTGTAGTCAGTTGGAAATGTGCATAGGGATCGATAAGCCACATTGCTTATCTATCCACCTTTTACAACAGCTATCTTATATCTTATGTAGGAGGTAAAGTCAGTGTTGTTGGGGGAGGGGGTGTTTAAAATCCAATAGTAGGTGTTGGGGTTTCGCCAGATTTCAGGTAGTTAATGTTGGAGGTGTTGATGGGTGATGTTTGCAATTACAATGGAACAGGAAGAAGCAATGGTGTTTAGGTTCGGCTTTGAGGGTTGAGGGTTGTGGGGTTGGGTTTGGGGAGGATGATGCCAGAGGTACTGGTGATGGGGAATGGTCACAGCAGGAGCACCAATGGTGGTAGTGATGCAATAATATTGAGTGACAATGAAGGCTAGTGTTTCTGCGGCAAGAGAAATGACCGCGGCAAAGGAGGGATCTACTTGAGATGACGATAGAAGACATTTGCTTGACTAGATTTGTACAGAATGACCAAATGATGAAGAAAAAAGAAGTAATGAATGAAGTCCTCCGCACAATGCATGTAGGGAAATTAAAACACTAGACGAGATGATGCCTTGATCAAAGAGTAGAGTGGGCTCCGATCAGCGTGCAGTTGACCAGAACTGATCGGACCAGATACAAAAGTCAGAGATAAGTTCAAAGACAATGAACTGATGTCTGACGGCCTAGATCAACATCACTGACAATCTCAGAAGGACAGAGGCTAGTGGTCGGTGCTCTGTGGGCCCCACCATGATGTATGTGTTTCATCCACGCCGTCCATTCACTTTTTCAGATCACTTTATATCATGAGCCAAACAATGAGGTAGATCTAACTCTCATGTGGACCACATCACAGGAAACAGTGTTGATTGGGCGTCCACCATTAAAAAAATTTCTTGGAGGCCATAAAAGTTTTGTTTGCTCCCTTCATACACGTCTGTATGACCTAACTAATAGGTTGGATGTCAAATAAAAATTAAGTGGCCCCCAGGAGGTTTTTAATGGTGGACATGCAATCATTACAGTTTTCCTTTTTTATGGTCCATCTGAGATTTAGATCTTCCAAATTTTTGGGTTCAAGCCCTAAAATGATATGGAAAAATGGATGGACGGCATGGATAAAACACATACATCATGGTATGGCCCACAGAGCACCGACCAGATATCTTACATATTCACACGATCCGGAGTGCTTATCCCTGCAATCTACTGATCCAATAGAATTTATTTTTATTTATCCCCAATGAAGGTGTGGTGGATCATATAAACGGCTTAGATCACCTAAAGATGACCCAAGTACAAAGGCTATGTTGTGTTGGGTTGTATACAAGCAAAACTCTTCTCCAGAAAGAAACATGACCGGCCAGACGGTTCGGATTAAATAAAACGATAGGAGAAGGTATCCTGCGTATAAAAATCTCGTCCTTTTTCGGTTATATATTTCGTGACAATCTAGAAAGAACAAGCCAATGGAGAAAAACAATTGGCATGTACAATGCTGCCCCGATAATACCTATACGTGGCGAACATACTCTCCTTGTACAAGTGAGACCCATCGTTCACCAATCTAGACCGTTGATTTAAACAGCATTGGATGATCACAGCATCAAATGTCTGTCCGTCTTTTGGGTTTAACTTGGACTGCTGCAGTTGCTTTCTTAACCATCTCTTTGTCTCCAAATCCAGGGTCAGGAGCTTCTTATGTTGGATCATTTTAGCATGCGAGCCATCCTTCCGATGTAGAGTAGGTCGTGGATTATTTCATGGTCCAGATGGACCAAAAGAAGATTAGTTGGGGGTGATCTGGACCGTCATGACCTGTCAAACGGTCGTATCTTGCAATCTAAAATGAGTTTTTGGACATATAATATATGATTTTTGGATAATTCATAGCCACCGAGCCCCGCTACGTCGGGTTGCCCACGCCGGAAGTGCAAGATTTAACTAGATTGACTGTCATGAGCTTAATTTTATTTTAATTTTAGTATAAAGGTTATAACTTTTGATCCGTATGGTTTTGGAGTTAGTGCCCACTATGAAAAGGGCTTTAGAATAATTAGTAGAACAACATGGTTGGGCCCACTTGAAAACTTTCTATTTTTGGTCGAAAATCGAGAGTTCCAATAAGTTTGTTATTTATTGTAAGTCAGGTTTTATAAGAGCTTGAGTTTGAGTTGGATTCTGAAACTTTACCTAGGGCTTAGTTTGCTATTTATTGTTGGGAAAACCAGTAGCAAAAGCGGAAGCCAAACACGTAGAGTAATGCGAGATCAAATGAGAAACAATATGAAATCAAACCACACACAAGCATTCACCACAAGAGAATCTGAATTTACGTGAAAAAACCCCTCAACAGGTAACAAACCACAGCACAAAGCTGATCCACTATGAATAAATAGAATATTACATAGATTGACAGCCCACAAGTAAGGAAAACAGAGAAAACCCAAGTTCTCTCTCTCACAAACACCTCTCCCCTCTTCCTAACACGATTAGAAAACCTTATTCACCTTAGGATACCATCTAAGTCTGGATACATGCCATACATATAGCAAGAATCTCAAAAATAAAAACATCTTACACACTATCATGTAATGCGCAAGAAATCATGTGCACAGTCGACCGGTCACACCTTGCACAGAAACAGTCCAGAGGAAATACATTACATAGACTCGTCACGCTGTCTCACTGCCGACTTATCTGGGCACACGAAATTTTGTCCAACACCTTGCTATGCATCTGGGTCACACGGCCAGACTAGTCGCCCAACCGATCTAAGCACCCAAACCGTGCACATGTTTGAAGGCTACTCCAACAATCTCCACAAAGGCTTCAAACGTCGAATCAACACATCCTTGCAATGTCATCTCATTTCAATCATAGTTCCACCGCTTCTCGTGCCACCATCGACCCTAACCTTGCAAATGCACGCCCTTTACTACTCTTCTCATGTGGCCCTTGGGCACTTGCCACATACAAGCAACCGTGGATCTCGCTGCCGATCCCGCAGCTCCTACCGTGAATTGTGCTCTGATCAACTTGTAAAGATGGTCACACATCCATGCTTTCATACACATGAGTGCCCCTTTCAACACTTCACAATAACGATCACGGCCGATAAATACGCACCCTTTCTCCTCAAGTGCACCAAGAGAAATCACATTCATCTTCATCTTGGGGACATACTTCACATCTTCCAAGACTGGTTCGATCCCATCGAACATCCTGATGCATTACCATATCAATACCCACAACCTTATGAGCGTAGCCATTGCCCACAAACACCGATACACCACCATACTCCATGTATGTCGTGAATGAACTCCGGTTAGGACAAACGTGACATGAAGCCCCTGAATCTAGGATCCACTCACTACCATGAGATCCCTTGCCAGATACAGTTAGGACTTCACATAAATCGCCACCGTCATCTACGGTATTGGCTCCTTCTCCAAAAGAATTTCCATACCTTTCTTGCTTCAACCTGGGATTCTGACAATCCCCTCTCATGTGGCCCTCCTGACCACAATTCAAGCACTTCACCTTAGCCTTCCCTTTGCCCTTGGCCTTAGATCCCGATTTCGAATATCCTCTATGCTCATAACTTCTTCCCCTCATAACCAGTGCTTCTAAGGAATAACGGGAATCCACGCCACCACTTTTCTTTCTCATCACCTTCGACTAGAGGGCTGAGATAACGGTCTCGACATTTATGGTTTCCCTCCCTGCACACACAGAGTCTCTGAACAACTCATATGAATCTGGAAGAGAATTCAACAGGATGCATGCTTGATATTCATCTTTCATCGGTTCATCGATCTCCACCAACTTGCAAACTAGACTGTTGAACTTGCTTAAGTGGTCCTCCACTTCCGTTCCCTCAATTATCCTCAAGGTGAACAACTGCATCAACACATACATGCGATTCTCTAGCGACTTCTTGGCATAAACATTCTCTAGCTTCAACATCGTTTTAGCCGCAGTCTTCTCCTTTATGACATGATAGAGAATATCATCCATAAGGCTTAACAGGATTGAGGTTCTAGCTTTCTTGTCGAGCCTCGGGTCACTTTTCAAGAGCTTCATCAAGCCCTTGCTAAACTAGGAATGATTCGGCATTCACCTTCTATAGCTCAAAGTTATTTTTCACGGATAACTTCTCTACCTCGAACCTTGTGCTTATCCCATTTTCTCTTCTCATATCCGAATTCTACTCCACCCCAACGATAGCTTTGATACCACTTGTTGGGAAAATCGGTAGCGGAAGCGGAAGCCGAACACGCAGAGTAATGCGAGATTAAACGAAAAATAATATGAAATCAAACCACACATAAGCATTCACCACAAGAGAATCCGAATTTACACGGAAAAACCCATCAACGGGTAAAAAACCACGGCACAAAGCGTTCAACTTTGATAAATAGAAAATTACAGAGATTGACAGCCCACAAGCAAGGAACACAGAGAAAACCCAAGTTCCCTCTCACACAAACACCTATCCCATCTTCCTAACACGATTAGGAAACCTTGGACACCTTAAGATACCATCTAAATCCGGATACATGCCATATATATAACAAGAATTCTGAAAATAGAAACATCTTACGCACTACCGCGTAATGCGCAAGAAACCGCGTGCACAGTCAACCGGTCACACCTTGCACAGAAACAGTCCAAAGGAAACACATTACACAGACCCGTCACGCTGCCTCACTGCTGACCGGTCAGAGCCCCTGCAGACCAGTCGCCCGATCGGTCTGGGCACACGAAATTCTGTCCAGTACCTTGCTATGCATCTGGGTCACACGACCAGACCGATCACCCGACCGGTCTGAGTACTCAAACCATGCACATGTTTGAATGCTACTCCAACATTTACATGCGTTGTAGTTCCATCTTTAGTCATTGAATTAATTTTTTTTTTTATCTCTTATTTCATCCCGTGAAAACGAGAACCAATTGGTGAGGAATATGGTGACCAACCTCTCACGTTCTCCCTGCGCCGCCTTCCAGCATATTCAACGATTACACCATCATTCATGTCTTGTAAAAGACGGCTAACAATGCAACTTTCGAAGGAGATTAGTTAGATTACAGACGAAAAGACGGCTAACAATGCAACTTTCGAAGGAGATTAGTTAGATTACAGACCGGGTAAACGGAAATATGGCAGAGGCATATCTGCTTTGCAAAGGTCGCACGGTGATTTTTCAATCCCGAACGTCCATCTAGCTTTCCTTACTGTGGAGCCAAGAGTTTTCAAAACAAACAAAAATTGAACGTTGCGAGCCCTCTGTTCGGCGGTGTTCAGATGGGCGGTAAAAAAAAAATGCATTCGAGCTTTGCTAGGAGCACGCGCGTGTACACTCCATACATATGTCAGGATCGCAAATACGTGCCAGATCTAATCCATCCATCAGGTTGGTCCGATCTTGTACATATCTTACCAAATATAAAATTTAGACAAATTAGGACATGGGCCCCAATATTGGAAACAGATGTATAGGTGAGAAAACTTCACCCAAGTTTTGCAGAGCCGTATATTTGTTTTGCAAACTATATCCCATCCGACTCGTGAATCCATATTATTCTTGGCATAGGGCATAAATATGGAGGTGCCGTTATGATAGATGGATTGGATCTAGGACCTACTCTGCCATGCTTGCACTTGTATGACATGAACATGGGTTTTATTGCATACGCTTGTGGACTTAACCAGGCTGGAGATATTCAATAGGGAAATTTGGGGCGGGTGTAACCCAACCGACCCTTGACTGACCCGACATTGGGTTGAGCCTGGGCAGGAAGTATCGAATCCGATCTCAAGCTTGAGCTATGCAAACACCAACCCGATAAAGCTTGGGTTGGACTTAGGTTGGGGTTGCACGAACCCAACCAATATACAAATTACTTATAATTTTATTATACTTTAGTTAAGTAAACTTATTAATTTATATTATTTTAGTAAGTTTATTAATTTATATTATTTTAGTAAGTAAACTTATAATGCTTGAAATTTGATATGCTTGAATTTAATATACTTAAGTGTTAAAGGAGTAGTTATCTTATATTTTAACTTATTTGTTTAGAAAAAGTAAAGTTCTTTACAGAAGAAAAAAAAAAAAAAAAAAAAACCTACATATATAATTAATAAAGTCATAGGTACAAAAAAATAAGACATGTATTAAAATATAATAAATTAATATAATAATGAAAATATTAGCATGTATCAACCTAACCAACCTGCTCAACCTGATTAAGCCCACTTGGGTTGGGCTTGAGTTGAGAATTCTCAACCCGAGATTGGGTTAGGTTGGGTTAGGTTGATGTATAGGAACCTAAGGTTGGGTTAGGGTTGAACACCAACCCGACCCAACCGGCCTGACTTTCAGCCCTAATATTCAAACAATCCTTTGCACGGACGGCCTCCAAGCACGTGATTGCGGACAAAGATGATCCACAGTTCACATTCAATCCAGAGGCACTTAAAGTTGTCTCATTAGATCAGTTTTGTGCAGCTTCCCATCATTAACATCATCAGCTTCCCATCATCAACATGGCCCAACAGGAAGCGGATTGCGTACTACCCCACCCATCTCTAGCCACGAATGGTCAGGTCTATGTGGCCCATCATGAAGTATATATCTATCCATGCCATCCATTCCTTTTCTTATATCATTTAAGGTATGAGCCCAAAAAGAAGCAGATCCAACGCTCAAGTGGACCACACCAAATAATAAGCTTGGGTTGGATTAAATGCACAAAGCATTAAATGCAAGTAATCTTATAAATGCAAGAGTCTTCTTTGGTGTGGTCCACTTCAGCGTTGGATCAGCATCATTTTTGGATTCATTACTTAAAATGATGTGAGAAAAGGGATGGACGGCCTGGATAAACAGATACATCACAGTGGATCTCCACACAGATCTGCCCGTTGCCAGCTAGAGATGTGCTGGGTTAGCATTCCGCTTCTGGCCCAAAAGGCCATTCTGCATAATGAATGATCATGTCCATGCAAAAGAGTAACGAGAACAGTACTATGCGCGCATCCACTAGAACTACTTTAAATAGACAGATGGATATGAGACAAGAAGGGTCATCATCCCTTCTCTAACCAACATCTGTTTGTGAGAGAGAGATGGGAGAAGATTTTGAAAAGTTTGTTTTGAAAATAACTTTAAAAGAAAAAAAGGGAGTTTTGTTTTTGTCCCATATCGGATGGGAGAAAGGATTTTTACCTCTTTATAAGTAGGGTGTTGTGCACCTTACTTATTTATGGTGGAAGAGAGGGAGAATGGTGGCTTGCGTGTTCCAGTGCAAAGCACTGGAACACCGCGCACGCGCATGTGCACGGGCTCGGTCTCGGTCTCGGTCTCGGGCTGGCACGGCCGGCGGCTCGGGCTCGGGCTAGGTGCGAGGGCGTGGGCACGTGAGGCAGTGTGGCTGTAGAGGCGCTAGTGGCGCACTTGGCACTTCGCACGTGCGCATCGTGTCGCAGATGGGTCGCGACCTCGCGGACCGGAGCGAGACTGGTGCGAGTCGCGGTGCGACAGAGGCTAGGTAATAGGTCAGGTGGCTGGGTTCGGAACAGAGGAGGTGCTGTGGGTGGGAGGTCTGACAGAGAGACCTCTCTGCTTTTTATAAAGAGCTGCAGGGCCAATTAGAGGGACTTGTGTAACTGCTCATGCAGTAACGGTCCAGACCATGCAGTAACAGCTGCATGTGGCTAGCCCAACAGTCAGAAACGGCTAGCCATTGAGTCTAAACGGTCAGCATGCAGGTGCATAACTCCCACATGCACAACAGTCAGAAACTGCCATAAACGGCTAGTTTCTCACAACAGCCAGAAAACGGCTAGTGCCATTATGGCTCTGGACCAAAACTGCCAGCCACCCTTACCTATATAAACCGGACAGGTCTGGTTCATTCCAACACAACAACTGCAAATGCAACTATCACTACTGAACCAGCACCCATCTGAAACGATTAGCCTCTCGGTTTGGTTAACTAAAACCAAGCCACTTAGACCAGTGTAGTGGTCTACTGCTATAAGAAAAAGACCTCCATTCTTGTTCTCTCTTTCTTTTCTTCATCTGCCAAAGTGTGTTACTGAGTTCCATAGTGGTTTCTTCGATTTTTTGCTGAACGCAGAACCACATAAGGCTCGTCGTATCCTGGAAGCAATCCGCCTGCAACCTATCAGCAGACTCAAAATAATTTGAGTAGGGGCGAATTACGCTTTAAGGACAGCGTGTTTTTCACGTGCTTCAGCCTGTCCTTATTCTCGGTTTTTTCCAATTTATTTATTTTTTTAAAGATCAGAAATTTCTCAACAATCTTAAAGCGTAATTTTTCTGATATGGAAACCGAATGGGTATCATCTATCAAACTGATGAACCAGGATCTAATTCGTCTGGACCGGTTCGATGGAACCAATTTCACCAGATGGCAGGATAAGATAAAGTTCCTGCTTACGGCGTTGAAGATATTCTATATCTTAGACCCGAACTTGAAGCCGCTTCCTCCAGCTACTGATACAGACACGACTGAGCAGATCAACGCACGCATCAAGA
This sequence comes from Liriodendron chinense, assembly GCA_003013855.2. Classification (NCBI taxonomy): domain Eukaryota; kingdom Viridiplantae; phylum Streptophyta; class Magnoliopsida; order Magnoliales; family Magnoliaceae; genus Liriodendron; species Liriodendron chinense. Next base: position 49,258 of record PVNU02001598.1, on the reverse strand, counting down.
GAGAAGAAGATAATCTGCTGTGTCGAGGACACATTCTGAACACGCTATCTGATCGTTTGTATGATCAATACACCAGAACTGAATCTGCCAAAGAAATTTGGACCGCTCTCGAGTTCAAATTCAAGACCGAAGAAGAAGGTACGAACAAATATCTGATAGCTAGCTATTTCGACTACACCATGGTAGATAACAAATCGCTGTTAGCCCAAATCGAAGAACTACAGCTAATTGTTGGCAAAATTAGTGCCCTAAAAATTGATATCCCTGAAGCTTTCCAAGTCGGGGCTATTATCGCAAAATTGCCCCCGAGTTGGACAGAATACAGGAAGAAACTGCTACATAAAACCGAGGATTATTCACTGGAACAAATCCAGAAACATATCTGAATAGAGGAAGAATCCCGAAACCGTGAGAAGAAAAATGGAAATGGGAATTCCTCATCCAAGGTGCAAGCAGTAGAAAGTACCCAAAACAAGAATCCCGAGAAGAACGGTTCCCTGAAACCCAATAAAGGGAAATTCAAGAAATCACAGAAGAAGAACGGAAAGTTCAAAGGCCCTTGCCATGTTTGTGGGAAAACCGGGCATTATGCTCGAGTATGCCGTCTTCGAAAATCGAAGAATGAGGCAAGTGCAGTTGAAGAAGACATAGTTGCCTATGATCACTGAGGTAAACATGATCCAAGGCAAAGTACCCGGTTGGTGGTATGATACAGCAGCCACAGTCCATGTAAGCTATGACAGATCAGCCTTTAAAACTTATGAGGACGTGACCGATGGTCAAGAGGTCCAAATGGGTAATGAAGTCCGATCGAAGGTCGTAGGTAAAGGAACCGTGGAACTAGTCTTTACCTCTGGAAAGAAAGTGATCCTAACTAATGTACTGCATGTCCCTGACATGAGACGAAACTTAGTTTCTGGGGATCTTCTGGGAAAACCTGGCATACGGGTAGTGTTTGAGTCGGGAAAACTGATTCTATCCAAAAACGGGAATTTCGTTGGTAAGGGATATGCTTGTAATGGGATGATAAAATTTTCCTTGAATGAAAGTAACTCTTCTGCGTATATGATTGAATCTGTAGCATTGTGGCATGGTAGATTAGCACACATAGGTTATAGTACCTTAAAATTCATGTCTAAGAATGGCTTAATCTCATACACAGATAGTCAAAATGACAAATGTGAAGTATGCATAAGGTCCAAATTTACAAAGAAACCTTTTCCTAGTGTTGAGAGATCATCTCAAATATTGGACCTAATACACACTGATATCTGTGAGTTAAATGGCATTCTTACACGTGGAGGAAGAAGATACTTTATAACCTTTATTGATGATTGCTCCAGATATGTACAAGTATATCTTCTAAAGAACAAAGATGAAGCACTCAGCATGTTCAAGATATATAAAGCAGAAGTGGAAAATAAACTAAACAAGAAAATAAAAGTTCTTCGTAGCGATAGAGGAGGAGAGTATTTTTCAAATGAATTCTCTAACTTCTGTGAAGAACATGGCATAATACACCAATGCACTGCGCCGTACACACCACAACAAAATGGTATAGCTGAACGAAAAAATAGAACCTTAGTAGAAATTGTCAACTCAATGCTAATACAAGCAAAGTTGCCACTAGGACTTGGGGAGAAGCACTTCTCGCAGCGTGCCACATCCTAAATAGGGTTCCTTCTAAGAAGTTTAACACTTCACCATATGAGGTATAGGAAAGGTAGAAAACCTAATCTAGGATATCTTAAAGTGTGGGGGTGCCTCGCATATTGTAGAATGCCTGATCCCAAAAGAACTAAATTAGGATCCAGAGCTATTAAGTGCGCCTTTGTAGGGTATGCACAAAATAGCAAAGCATATAGACTCCTAGACTTAGAGTCTAATACCATCATAGAGTCTAGAGACGTTGAGTTCTTTGAAAACTCACTATCCTTAGAGTCAAAGGATAATGAAATCCAAACTCCAACAGAGAAACCTATGGTAGAAGCTCAACATGAAGTTGAAGCTCCAATAGAACCACGTAGGAGTCAAAGGGTAAGAGTAGAAAAGAGTCTTGATCCTGAACAGATAGACTCTCAACGTATCTCTTTTCATCTCATAGAAGGAGATAGAGAGAATGTCATTAGAAAGATACCTATAGTTATGACTATAGAAGATGATCCAACAACCTATAGAGAAGCTATAACTTCTAGAGATTCAGCTTTTTGGAAAGAAGCTATCAATGATGAGATGGACTCGATTATGTCAAACCAAACTTGGGAACTGGTGGATTTACCTCCAGCTTCTAAACCCATAGGGTGTAAGTGGGTATTCAGAAAGAAATATCACACTGATGGGACTATTCAAACCTTTAAAGCTAGACTAGTAGCCAAAGGATTTAGACAAAAAGAATGAATAGATTATTTTGACACATACTCACCTGTGGCAAGAATAACATCTATTAGAATTATGTTTGCTTTAGCATCCATACATCAACTGTATATACATCAGATGGATGTAAAGACTGCTTTCCTGAATGGAGACCTCGACGAGGAGGTATACATGGAACAACCTGAAGGGTTCGTTCTAGCAGGAAATGAGAAGAAAGTCTGTAAACTAATTAAATCATTGTATGGACTAAAACAAGCACCTAAACAGTGGCATGAGAAGTTTGATTCTAAAATACTTTCTCATGGTTTCATGCATAATGTAGCAGACAAATGCATATATTCCAAAACAAGTAGTAACTATATAATTGTTATTTGTTTATACGTTGATGACTTGTTAATAATAAGTAACAAGATGGAAGGTGTAACTGAAACAAAGAAGTTTCTGTCTTCCGTATTTAAAATGAAGGATCTTGGACAAGTTGATACCATTCTGGGTATTAAAGTTAAAACTCATAGTGGGGGTTATGCGCTATGCCAATCTCATTATATTGAGAAAATTATAAACAAGTTTAAACACCTGAATATTAAAGAAGCGAAAACCCCATTCGATCCAAGTATCAAGTTAAATGAAAATACTGGAAGAACAGTTGCACAATTAGAGTATGCGAGTGTTATTAGAAGTCTAATGTATGCAATGCAATGCACTAGACCAGACATCGCATATGCTGTGAGTAAACTAAGTAGGTTTACTAGTAATCCCAGTGTAGAACACTGGAAGGCAATAGGAAGAGTACTTGGTTATTTAAAAGCAACCAAAGACTTAGGGTTATTTTACTCAGAATTTCCAGCTGTACTGGAAGGATATACCGATGCAAGTTGGATATCGAGTGCAGGTGATAACAAATCCACTACTGGATGGGTTTTCACCTTAGGAGGTGCAGCTGTATCTTGGGGATCCAAGAAACAAACCTTCATAACTCACTCAACTATGGAGTCTGAGTTCATAGCCCTTGCTGCAACAGGTAAAGAGGCTGAGTGGCTTAGGGATCTTCTTTTAGAAATTCCATTCTATGGGAAGCCGATACCAGCTGTTTCGCTACATTGCGATAGTGAAGCCACATTAGCTAGAGCCTACAGCGGCACGTATAATGAGAAATCCAGACATATAAGTCTGAGACATGACTATGTAAGACAACTAATTCAAGATGGAATCATTGCAATATCTTATGTAAAGTCAAGTAATAACTTAGCTGATCCTTTCACTAAACCTCTAACGAGAGAGGTAGTAAGGACAACATCCAGAGGGATGGGGTTAAAACTCTTTTCAAAAGATTTCACCAGTGATGGAAACCCAACCTAAAATTAGAAAATCTCTATATAAGGGTTCAATGGGTAAAAACAAGTCACTGATACGTGAAAAGTTTCAGCACTAAATTATAAATATATACCTCATCCAGGATTATAGTGCTGGCCGTTACAGAAAGAGGGTTGAGTCTCAGAAACTCTTAATGTAGTCCAGTCTTAAGGACAAGTGTCTGAAAGTAACGGAGACACTGGAAGGACTTCACCTATATGAACGTAGAGGTGGTGCCGCCTCTCATGAGAATGAGAGTTTTCTCGGGATCGTTCATGAAACAGGATAAGCACAAGGCCATTAAATGTGCTGAGCAAGAATTGTGGGAACTCAAATAACACTAAGAAAGTATGTATGTGGTATTTCCAGTCCTGTTATCTAAAAATAACTGGTTCAAAGCTGTGGCTACCAGTAATTTCGATGGGTCTTTGAAATACTTACACTAAGGAAGGATTCAAATCGAAAGATATCTTTCTTTATGCATATAATCTTTTATACTCTGGCAGACATCGTTTTTATGTTTTAAATTATTTTAAAACAAGTGGGGGATTGTTGAAAAGTTTGTTTTGAAAATAACTTTAAAAGAAAAAAAGGGAGTTTTGTTTTTGTCCCATATCGGATGGGAGAAAGGATTTTTACCTCTTTATAAGTAGGGTATTGTGCACCTTACTTATTTATGGTGGAAGAGAGGGAGAATGGTGGCTTGCGTGTTCCAGTGCGAAGCACTGGAACACCGCGCACCCGCACGCGCACGCGCACAGGCACGGGCTCGGTCTCGGTCTCGGTCTCGGGCACGGGCACGGGCACGGGCACGGGCTCGGGCTCGGACTCGGGCTAGGTGCGAGGGCGTGGGCACGTGAGGCAGTGTGGCTGTAGAGGCGCTAGTGGCGCACTTGGCACTTCGCACGTGCGCATCGTGTCGCAGATGGGTCACGACCTCGCGGACCGGAGCGAGACTGGTGCGAGTCGCGGTGCGACAGAGGCTAGGTAATAGGTCAGGTGGCTGGGTTCGGAACAGAGGAGGTGCTGTGGGTGGGAGGTCTGACAGAGAGACCTCTCTGCTTTTTATAAAGAGCTGCAGGGCCAATTAGAGGGACTTGTGTAACTGCTCATGCAGTAACGGTTCAGACCATGCAGTAACAGCTGCATGTGGCTAGCCCAACAGTCAGAAACGGCTAGCCATTGAGTCTAAACGGTCAGCATGTAGGTGCATAACTCCCACATGCACAACAGTCAGAAACTGCCATAAACGGCTAGTTTCTCACAACAGCCAGAAAACGGCTAGTGCCATTATGGCTCTGGACCAAAACTGCCAGCCACCCTTACCTATATAAACCGGACAGGTCTGGTTCATTCCAACACAACAACTGCAAACACAACTATCACTACTGAACCAGCACCTATCTGAAACGATTAGCCTCTCGGTTTGGTTAACTAAAACCAAGCCACTTAGACCAGTGTAGTGGTCTACTGCTATAAGAAAAAGACCTCCATTCTTGTTCTCTCTTTCTTTTCTTCATCTGCCAAAGTGTGTTACTGAGTTCCATAGTGGTTTCTTCGTTTTTTGCTGAACGCAGAACCACATAAGGCTCGTCGTATCCTGGAAGCAATCCGCCTGCAACCTATCAGCAGACTCAAAATAATTTGAGTAGGGGCGAATTACGCTTTAAGGACAGCGTGTTTTTCACGTGCTTCAGCCTGTCCTTATTCTCGGTTTTTTCCAATTTATTTATTTTTTTAAAGATCAGAAATTTCTCAACAGAAGAAGCAAAGAAGCGGTGGTCTCTCCCAGGGATGACTGCTCTCGTCACCGGCGGAACCAAAGGAATCGGGTCCCTTCTCTTTCCTTAGCTCCTTCACAATTATTTTGTGCTCCGCCAGAGTATTGTAGATCATGTGTGCATATCCATACTGTCCACAACTTCAATCTAGACCGTCCAGATCATTGGCACCACATTGGATGGGGCATAGGCCAAAAACCACACTGATTTGAAGACCACACCATCCAAATTTGCCCATTGAATTGGACGGTTTTTAAACGTTGGACAGCGTTGAGAGCCATGTGATCATTGGGATTTTTGGTCCATGCTTCGTTGACGTTGTGCTATTTATATGGCTATGATCGTCTGATTGCTGTAGATGGCTGTTACACGTTAGTTTGGGATTACACACATCAATCTGAGATACCAAACATCCGTTTGAGCTAAGGTTACACGTGTGCAAGATTAGGAGCATCCAAAAGCCGGGCGCAGCCACCCCAAACCAAAATAGGGCGACCCACCCATCAGGTGGGGCACAGTGTACAATTGGCAGCTATGAACCCTTTTTTTTTTTTTTTTTTTTTTTTTTTTCCTTTGCCGTCCATTTACACTGCACCTCACCCAATGAGTGGATTTTTGTGACCTTGGGTGAGACGTACATTTTTGGGCCCTCCTAATGGAGAGCTTAGATCTTGCCAACCTGTGAAAACCTCCGGTTTTAAACAGGATCCAGTGCAATCATGACTACCTTATTAGGTGACACGTGTAGTAGATATAGACTTTTCATTTTTGGGTCCCATCTTATATAAGGTTGATTGATTGGAAACGTCTGGGGATTGCAACTGGGGCTGAGAGAGGTTCCAATGAGCAGTGTTCGCAGTATCGGTATCGCGTTATGTTTCGCACCCTTGGGATACAAATACATATTGCGTATCGGTGGGAAATATCGGTTGTATCGCAGAATGTATCGCACTTTTTGGGAAACATGGGGAAACATTGGAAATTTGATTGAATTTTTCAATGAAACTTCAGGGATTGTTAGAATGGACCTCAATACACACATTTAAATCATAATATGTATAAAAAAAAAAAAAGTCCACATAAAGGAGTTCCTTTGTAAAAGGATCCTAAGCTATGCGCTATCTGACTGAACTGATGCAACCATTGTATAAATTGATTCCATAACATATACAAATGTTACAAGACATTAATGTAAACACAATCAATATATCGACAAAGTCAAATAAGCAAGAGAGCTGAGAAATATACCTATGGATGCAACTGACTGCTGCTTAGACCCACATAGAGTTGTGTGGTGGCTCGTAATCATTGTCTCCATCTCGACGGGGTTGGGAATAGAGCTACTGCTCCACAAAACGACAGTATTGTACCCAGGTCATAGTAGAATGGTACCAGTTAAGATACTCCCTAACATAACGCTGGTACTCATCCTCTCCAAATTGAACCAATACGCCCATCCGTGGGTACTGCATAATCGTAACAGTCTGTGACTGATATGGAGCTGGGATGGGCATAAATGATGCTCCAGAATATCCATATTGTTCGCCATATGTGTATTGTGGCCCATGACCCTGCCCATATGCAGAAGCGAACTCCTGACCATAGTCGAAAAATGATGTGCCGTAGCTGCTGGAGTCGCTCACTGCATATCCACCAGGTCTGTATCCATACTGTGGCATGGAAGTCGAGCTCCCCTCCCCTGTCTGTGATCCATATTCATACTGTGGCATGGAACTCGAGCTCCCCTCCCCTGTCTGTGATCCATATCCATACTGTGGCATGGAAGTCGAGCTCCCCTCCCTTGAACGTGATGTAGATCTAGAGTCACGACGTGCTCGATCTCTCATCGAAATAGCCAATAGTCGCTCCTCTATATCTGTAAGTGGCTGGGTTTTCTGTTTCTCACGCAACTTCTTTCTAGTGTATGCTTTGTTGATTACAAGCCGCGGACGTGGTTCATTTGACAAAGAACCGTGATCGGTGTCCTGTGTGGCATGATCAAACTCTCTCTCTCCCCTGTGAATGGGATAAGTGGCCTCTGAGACTGACTCCCAGTATGAGACTCGCTCTCGCCGCCACCATCCCCGTCATCATCATCATCATCATCGTCATCGTCGTCCCCATCCCCATCGTCGTCGTCGTCGTCATCATCATCATCATCATCATCATCTCCACCACCACCATCATCACCATCACTCGCCGTATCTGATAATGTCTCACTGCCATGTGACCCGTGTGATAAAGACTGTCACGGGCTCCCCTCCGGATCCCTCGTCAAAGGGTCGAATGCCTCAGGTGGAGATCTTTGCTCCTGTACATGGGCATCAACATCAATGCCCTGCTCTACTGTCTCCGCCTCCACATGTGGCTCTGGTCTCCCATCAGATGTATCCAAGTCGTCCGACCTAACCCACAAGTAAAGTGGGTCATCGTCGTTCGCATCCACATAAGCATGTTATCCAATAGCCATCAGATCCAATGGGTCTTCCTCTGCCTTTCTTTGTCCTTTAGTACGGAGCAGCCTCTCTCGTAGCTTCATGTTATAGTGGCAGTAGACCAGCTTCTGGAGCCTGTCGTACCCTATCCGATTCCGCTTGTTTGTGTGGATCAGTGAGAATGTACTCCAATTTCTCTCACAGGGTGAGGAGGACACCGTCTGTGTGAGCACACAAACAGCCAGGCGTTGCAAGACCTCGCAATCACAACCGTGCATGGCCCACCACCAAAATAGTATGAAAACTATAATTTGCTTCAAAGAGATTGTATGAATTATATTGCATGCAACAACTCACATGGCATCATGGACGTCCTCGACCTCATCGCTGCTTCCTTCCCAAACATCCCCACAGCATCACGAAATCTAACAATCTGATAAATGTGTGAAGTAATAATATCAAGTCCAGAGTGTTTTAAGATATAAGATAAAACCAGTACTACGATAAATGCAGATATATTTACCTCAGAACCGAAAGTGGCTTTCCCTTCACAGTGGGGGAATAATTTTGCATACACCTCGTGCACCGCCTTCTTTAATGAGTTGTCTTGGTAGAGCTTGCGAGTATAGTGGTACTTTGGATTCAGAAAGTAGGTTAAATGGCAACAACATACACATATTTACAGATTTAATCAATATAATGGTACATAAATATGTGTAAATGAATGATTCAAGTACATACCAGCCTTATGAAGTGGATGTGAAAGAGTCTTTTCCCAACGATCATCGATTATTTTATGCACCCATTGATACGACTTAGGATTTCTAACCTGGATGACATCTTTCATCATTTGTATGGATGCATACAATGATCCCATTGATGGAGTCACCTCATTGTCAACCATCCTCAACACGCTATATATGGGCTCGATAATGGCCAACACACCGCGCACACGTTCCCAAAATGAATGACTCAACACAAGCTCCTCATACCTCCAAGTCACTTTCTTGAGACGCTTTTTCCAATCATCATACTCCTTAGAGGAGAAAAGCTCCCGTAGCCCCAGCTTGTGCTTCAAAATGCTCTTCAAGGCGATGTAATTAGTGGCGAACCGTGTTACCCCTGGCCGCACTATATCCCCACCACACCTTTTGCGCATCTCAGCCAACAACCATGTGTGGTTGTAAATATAACCCGTGATGAGTCGTGCGTCTGTAATAGTCGTCTTTACAGCTGGCCTATCTTCAATCGCTTCTAACATTAGATCTATGCAATGGGCTGCACAAGATGTCCAGTACAAATTATATTTTTGTTCGAGATCCTTCCCTGCCTTCACAAAAGCGCTCCCATTGTCTGTCACAAATTGCACAATATTCTTTCTCCCAACATCATCCATCACTCTGTACATTAATTTGTAGATGTAGTTTGAATCTTTAATTTTGTCGCTTGCATCTACAGATTTAAGGAAAACTGCCCTTCCCCTGCAGTACACCATAAAATTTATGATCGACATCTTCGTCGGTCCAGTCCAACCATCACACATGACGGTGCAACCATACATCTCCCATGACGGCTTGTACGAATCCACGTAAGCCTTCATCTTATTATGCTCTTCATCAAGATATGTCCCCATTATCTCACGGGGAGAGGGGGGCAGCACACCCTCACCCCCTCATTGCACTTCAGATATCATATTCTTGAAGTGCGGACTCCCCGCTGCATTCGCAGGAACCTGACCATATATGAAAAATCTCGCAATAAACTTTCCAACTTTCTTTCTGACATCCCCCCACTAAACATGTCTTTCAACTTCTTTTGTGTCCCCCCAGCCCCCTTATACATCCTCGGCTCTGAAGGGGTATCCGGAATCCGCATACTACCACCACGTGTCAGTCCATAAAAACCTCTCCTTGTACTGCCCTGGCCCCACTTCCCCTAGCCCCAGACCCACTCCCCCCCCCCCCTCATGAGTAGACCCCTCAAATCTAGGCCTGCTCGCCTCCACCCTCCTCATTTAATCATCCTCCCAATGTTCTCGGATCGATTCCTCAACTGCATGTCTATAATATGGATCCTCGTCCTCATCTAAATCCAGCACATCTTTTTCAACAAATGGTAGCCACCCCAGCTCCTCCCTAATCTCCCTCTCTCTTGTATCTCTTTAATCTTTTATCTTCAAATTTGTTTTTAAAAGCCTCCCTAATCTCCTCCCTCACATCTCTTGGACATTTGGGGCAATCTTTAACATTTCTGTACCCGCCTGCTAGATGCTCCTTCAAGCGGGCTACACCACCACTTTGTGAGACATGGCCACAAAAACTACATATGGCCCCAAATCGGTTATTGGGGACAACACGGCCATATTTCCATCCAATATCTGGCTATCTCCCTCCTCTACGTTCTCCTCCACCTTCTTCCGATATTTTTTACCTACAAACATGAAATCAGCAAAAAACAACCACACTTAGGAATGGATTTACAATAATCTAACAAAAAAATTGAAAAAAAATTAATTATTAAATATAATTATTAAAAAAGTAATTAATTATTATTTTTGGGGGGGTTAAAATGACGTAAATTGATACATCAGCCCCCCTACGCCCTTACAATGTTGATTTGGATCCATCATTACTCTCAATTTGGGAGGAATTGGAAAATTTCGAAGTTCCCCCAAATTGGGCCACATACACTCGAATCATGAAATTAGAGTATGTGAGATTTATTAGTATTTATATAATAATTTTTAATTTGACTTACAAGTGGATTGACAACTATTCCAAAAGAAATTTTTGAAAAAAATTCATAATTAATTAATTTTTAATTAATTAGTAATTAAAAAATTATTTAAATATTTTTTATTTTGAGGAAAAATATTGCCGATTAATAGATCAGCACTCTTACATCCTTGAAATGCTATTTTGAATCCAACATTGCAAATAATTGGGGAGGAATTGAGAAATTTTGAAATTTCTCCAATTTCCCCTAAATAGGGCCACATACACTTGAATCATGAAATTAGAGTGTATGTGATGCATAATTACTAACATAATAACTATTATTCTGACTTACAAGTGGATTTACAACTGTTACAAAAAAAATTCGAAAAAATTTCATAATTAAGTATTTTTTAATTAATTAGTAATTAAAAAATTAATTAAATATTTTCGATTTTGGGGGAAAATACTGTCAATCAATAGATCAGCCCCCCTACATCCTTAAAATGTTGTTTTCAATCCAATATTGCAGGTAATTTGGGAGGAATTGGGATATTTCGAATTTTTCCAAATTTCCCCCACATATCTCAAATCTCGAAATCGAAGGTTAAAATAATGATTTTTCGTGCAAAACATGAATAATTAAGTACTTCAACTCATTTAAAACAAGTTGTAGCCGAATTGAATGAAAATAAAATGAGATTGGAAGAAAAAATCCTCACCGAGTTCAATAGTCGGCCACCTTTGGATTTCCTTCGAAAGCAACCGTATCCTTTGAGATTCTTGCAATGGAAGCTCCGTAATCTTCCCAAAATCAATTTAAATAGGAGAAATTTGAGAAAAATTAGGCCTGCAAATGTTTTTTCTCCCAAAAACTCAAAAAAACCAAGCTGCTCCCACGTTCCAGACGTTCTGGACGATATCGTCCAGATATCGACGATATCTGGAATCGCGTGCAGGAAAAAGCACGATATTGAGTCGATATATCGTGCGATATCGATATAAACTGCGATATTTTCGATATCGCACGATATATCGTGCGATACCAAAGAATCAGGCAGATTTTTTGTTATTACTCTGCCGATATGTATCGGCGAGCACCGATATCGATAATATCGGCCGATATTATCGATACTGCAATCACTGCCAATGAGCACTCTCCAATGACTTGACTATAGATGCATGTGGGACCCACAAACCTCTCGTTCTCGTTGAGAAATCTTCCACCGCCCTTATAGCTTGTATTTGGAATGCATTAAAGTATTAATCACAAATCAAATCAAGTTGATTCCGAATCCTTAGTTGTATCGGGTAGCTTAAAATGAAATGAATTGAAATCCAAAAATATAAATGTATTAAACTTATGTATAGCTTGAGTTTGATTACTAAATCCATTTTAAAATATAAAATTAGTGTTGACATGTGATATTTAATTGAATGATTATTATAAGCCTATAGAAATACATATACTTTGGCCCAAAAAAAAAAAAAAAAAAAAAATTCAAGCCTAAATGAACCACAAGCATAAGATTCACAAACAAGCGACTTGCCAACATTTTTAAATTATCAATATAGCATGGACAATTTTTGAGCAGTTTCGATCGTTCTATTGATATAATTTTAATAATGCAACCAAAAACTAGATTGTTTTGGATTGTCATCAAAATGCCACATACATAATGGATTAGTAGCCTAGCGACATCTCTTTACACGTGCAAATTTCTTGCCTTTAAAAATGAGCCAAAAAAGTATTTTACTGAATTATAATAAAATTATAAAATTTCAAAACATATTAAAATTGTGTATTTCATTTACCTCCTATCTATACTAAAATTGTGTATTCCAATCCCGGCTCTTCTCATTGGTCCTCCTATTTCCGTTTACTCCAGCTCATAGAAAATGCATGCTACAAAGCATAACTTTTGGTTGGTTGAACTTCTACGGGCACACCACGTTTTTTGTGTTAGGTCATACCATCCATAAATTTTTCCAGATACTTTCAGAGCATAAGCCTAAAAATATAGTTACATCCAAAGCTCAAGTGGACCACCAGACAGAAAGCAGTGGGGTTTAAATAAACTGCAGTAGAAACCGTACTTGGGTCAACCGTGAGGCTTAGTCTTTCTATCTAAATTGTTCATAAAGTCGTCCATGCCTGAATGAAGGTAAAACACAAATATCAACTTGATTATAGCCTTCCGTGGGCTCAAGAAGTGTTCAACAATAGCATTAATTTTTATTGTTTCCTATGGTGTGGTCCATTTGAACTTTCCATATGCCTTGGTTTTATGCTCATGGGCGTGGATTAGGTACTTCCCCAACTGTCTCAAGCTCAGAACAGGTTGGGCCTCTGAGAGGCCACGTGATGTATGAGTTTTATCCCCACCTTCCATCCACTTTCGCATGTCATTTAAATCTACAAGTCCAAAAGTGGCATATATCTAATGCTCAAGTAGACCACAAAATGAGAATTAACACTTACCATTGAAAAACTTATGAAGGTCACAGAAGTTGTGGATCACAATGATATTTGTTTTTGCGCTTCATCCACACCTTTATGACCTTATCAACAGGTTGGATGGTAAATAAACATAACGGTGGGCCCTAGGAAGGTTTCAACGATGGGTATCATTAGCACCACTTCTTCCTGTGGTGTGTCCCACTTAAACCTTGGATTTGCCTCTTTTTTTTTTTTTTTTCTTTTTTTTTCTTTTTTGGCTCATAGCCTAAAATGACATGTAAAAATGGATGGACCGTATGGAGAGGAGGGGACACTTGTTGCTATAATACAGCAAAATGGCTGGGCGAATAGCCTCTTCAGCTAATCCTCTAGCACCACTCCATGTCACGGTCTATGATTGATAGGGTGTAGTTCAAAAATTACACCCAGATAATAATATTGGCAACCGATTCTATTGCTCTTTGGATACTAACATTGGCCGTTAGAAAAATTTCAAACCAACGGGTAACATTCATAGTACAAAACACCTCATTGGTGCAACTTTTGTTCTATGGCCTATCCATGTCAGGGAACAATACATCAGCAGTCCAGATTCATTAACCTTGTGTCTCCAAATGCTTCCTCTTTTAAGCCACTTTTACGTCGAAAAAATAAATAAATTCTAAGTCTCTGCCACGTAGTCAGACGTGCCATGGTGGAGGAGCTTGCTGCGTTCGGAGCTATTGTACACACGTGTGCTCGCAACGAAGTTGAGCTCCAGCAATGCTTGCACGAATGGAGAGAATGCGGTTTCCACGTGAGTGGTTCTGTTTGTGATGTGTCCGTGCGAGCGGCACGTGAGAAGCTGATGGAGGAGGTGGCAACTCTCTTCCTTGGGAAGCTCAACATCTTTGTACGTCTTCTCCACTTCTCTTAACTGTTGGTAGCCGCACATTTGTGCGAATCTCACGAGCCGTCCTGGCAAGTTTGTGAGACATCTGAGCCGCACATAAGGTGGTCACTGCTGCCAAGATGATTTGGATGGCTTATTTTTTTAGTCGGAACCACCTTAGGCAATAGTCAGGAGTAGGGATGGCCATGGGTCGGGTTTGGGCCAGACCAAGCTAGACCCAAGAAACTTTCGAGCCGGGTCCAAGCCCATCATGGGCCTATCATAGCGGGTCAAAGACCAAGCCTGAGAAATGCTATTTGGCCTGGGCCTGACATGACCTCATGCAAGTCTGAAAATTGATGGAATCTCCATTTCCTACTGGAATGCTCCTATCCATTGATCAAGTGAGCTACATGTGATAGGTATTTTAGAGGAATGAAACCAACGGTCTACAATCAAAATGGATGGATTGCCTGATGGAGAGTCGTTACAGCCTATTTGTGAAATATGGCATGTACATGTAAATCAGTTTGTTGGGCCAGGCTAGGCCGGGATAAAATGACCTAAGCCCAAACTCGACTTGAAAAACGATGCACAATGCAAGCCCAGCCCATAGGGCCAGCTAATGGGTCCACGCCAGCCCAAAGCCAGGTTGGGTGGGCTCCGCGGCCCATTGCCACCCTCGTAACTTTTTACAGGTTTTCACCCACGCTGCATGTAAAGATGCGCAAGGCAACACATAAGGAGCTTTGCAAGGCGGTGGACGTTTTGGAGATTTTGAGATTTTGGCCATTCATCAGGCCATAAGCCTACCCGAGGAAAATGACCAACAGTCTATATTCGACATTTCTTAATTAGTTAACTGAATTCAACCCTGAGTACTAAAACTTTCAAGTTTTTCTTTAGATCGTTTGCTAAATTTAAGCCTTGGATATAAAACTTTTAAGTTTTTCTTTAGATCGTTTGCTAAATTTAAGCCTTGGATGTATAACTTTCAAGTTGTTCTTTAGAGGTCATTTGAAAGTTTGGGTTTTGGGCTTTTTGGACTTAGAATTCAAATCCATGTCAAAATGTTATGTCGGGGAGTTTGGAATCATATTTTCACCCATCACCGTGCCCCAATCCAATGGCTCTAATTAAGCTCTCTCCCTACCCTCTCTTGCTGTCTCCGCTGCCCATCGAGCTTGTTGGGCACGTATAACTCCCACAAAAAGACCCTTTGAGAGAGTGACTTGTGCATGTGTGGCCCACCCACTAGGATCATATAAGTGAGCCCCACAGTGGCCTAAATCCAACAGACCTTGAGTCAGGAGTTTTCGTCTTTTAGCTCTAAGCTAATCTGCTGCTTGATCGGTTTCTCTTAGAATCACTAGTACTGGTCAATCCTCTTTCAACTCTGAACTCTTCTACTACCATCACTCTCCCCCAAGCTTGAGTCCAAAGTTTCCCCCACTACCTCTTGAAAATCTGGATTTGTCAAACTTATTTTTAGATTTCATAGATTGAAAATTCAGATTACCAAACACAATTAATAAAATGAAAATCTCGGGGTTTCTAAATCTTGTATTTGAATCCTTAACTAGAAATCTAAATCCAAGCTGTCAAATGACCTCTTATGAGAATTCAGTATTTTTCCATTGATACAACTTTCATCAGCAAACCTTTTGTAGAATTTTTAGTTCTTCATATCTATTTAATAAAAGGTTTAGGGCATGTTTGGATTGTGAATTAGATCAGTAGTGTGTTGTAAAAGTGTCATTATTATAATTTTACCACAATTGTGTTTAAAAGTATACGATAATTCAGTAGTCAAATGCAATTGTAATACAAGACATGGAAAGGAATTTGTAATCATTACAATTTTAGATTATATTATAATAGAAATCTCCTAGCTAAGCATGTATATCATTGTATTTTTCTGTATGATTTAACATTAAATTAGAGTAAAATTATCATCATTACAATTTTATCACAATAAACCAAACATGGGTATTGTTTGTTAAATTAGAAGAATGGTAAACAAATTTGTAATCATTGAACAATGAAATGCATTACATTATTGATATAATCACAATCCAAACAAGCCCTTAATGTTTGGTTGCCTCATTCTAGATGAACAATGTTGGGACGGATATAGGTAAACCAACAGTAGCAGTCACAACTGAGGAATTCGCATTGACAATGACCACCAATTTCGAATCTGCATACCATTTCAGACAACTTGCACATCCTTTTTTAAAAGAATCAGGACAAGGAAATATTGTATTTATTTCTACTGTATTTTCTACTCTTTCAGTAGCATTGAATCAACTTACAAAAAATCTGGTGTGTGAGTGGGCAAAAGACAATATAAGGACTAATTCTGTGGCACCATGGTTATAAAGACTATGATGCCAGCTCTGACTGCAGTAAACCTCTCCCCTTTACATCTATTAGAATTTTTAGAAAGAGATTGCCATGCAAAGCATTAGCACAAAGCGGAGTCAAAACCATCACTGCACCACGCATGAGAATCTGAAAAACATGTGCACGATCTACGCCCCTTGATCTTGAAAATTCAGGCTGATTTTGGATAATTCTTCATATTAATGAGGCACATCAGACGAAAAGATTGGATGGCATGTAAATTGTTAGAGGCGTTGCACAAAACCTCAGGATCTCGCACCCCAACTACCGTGAATTATGGGATATGATAATGCAGAAAACACAACCAAACAATCAACCATACGAAGATTTTTATGTGGAAAACCCTCAATAGAGGTAAAAATAATGGGACATCATGTAGATGAACAAATCCACTATGTAAAAGCTATTATATAGTGATCACAAGCACAACCCGCTTAGATCCAATCAATCTTCACGCTAATGGTGGATAACAATTAAAGAGAACGAAAAACTGAGAGATCTTACCGATTTGAGGATACGGAAGAAACCAAGACGTTGTCTGCTGCGTGGATGAAGCGTCACGGACACAACTCTCTTCTCTACGATCTCTCTCTCTCTCTCTCTCTCTCTCTCTCTCTCTCTCTCTCTCTCTCTCTTCTCTTCTCTTCTCTTCTTCTTTTTTCTCTCTCTTACCTTGGACGTGTAATGTCTCTATTTGGATGCCTTAATCTTGATTTGGAAGCAATTCTATAACACTTAAAAAGAGATAGAGCCAAAATAAGAAACTGCGCATTCGCAGTCTGCGCACCATCGGATGCCCAACCAAACACTGTCGAGCGCCCGATAATGGGCAAAACTATCTAAAGAATTCAAAGGATAACTGAACGATTTTCGATCGCCCAATGACACATTGTTGGGCGCCTAATCAGGGCTTCGGCCCCAAATCTCCATTCCATCGGTCCCCCGAGACTGTCTAAAATAGTCCAAAGGTCAACTGCCACTTTCGGGTATTTTCAGTCGCCCGACCCTGACTGGTCGAGCGCCCGATGACCTCCTAGTTGCACTCTTTCCTCTCATAATGAGGAACACCCCATCAAATCTCCCCCTTCTGACTCAAGAAGAAGCTTCACCATCTTCAAGCCTGTCAGGCTTCTAAAAGCCTCGAACTTACCCTTGGGGAATGCCTTAGTCATCATGTCTGACCCGTTATCATCTATGTGGATCTTCTCAAGTTGTAGCATCTTATTCTCCAACGTATCCGTGATCTAGTGATATTGAACCCCAATGTACTTCGACTTAGAATGCTGCCTTGGATTCTTACTTAAATGTATCGCACTTTGACTATCACAATAGATCATGTGCATATCCTGCTTCAGGCTAAGTTTCTATAGGAACCTTATCCAAAATATCTCATTGCATGCTTCTGTGACTGCAATGTACTTGGCCTCTATCGTAGATAACGCTATGATCTTCTGTAGCATGCTCTACCATGAGACTGCTCTCCTGCAAACGTGAACATGAACCCCGATATAAACTTCCAGGAGTCTATGCTACCTACCATATCTGCATCTGTGTAGCCTTCTAACACAGGTTTACCGTCACCAAAGCATAGACTCAACTTTGAAGAGCCTCTCAGATACTATAATATCTACTTCACCGTTGCTCGGTGCTTTTTGCCAGGATTGGCAAGATATCGGCTCACCACGTTGATCACATATGGTATGTCTGGGCTCGTACACACCATAACATACATCAAACTTCCTACCGCCGAAGCATAGGATATCTCTTCTGCATCTCTTCCACCTCTTCCTTCGTCTTGGGACACTGCCTATTGCTTAATTTGAAGTGACCATCTAGTGGGGAAGTAATAGGCTTTGCTGCATTCATATTAAATCTCTTTAAGACTTTCTCAACATACCACTCTTGTGACAGCCATAGCTTCTTGCAGCTTTTCTCATGGGTGATTTCCATTCCTAAGATCTGTCTAGCCGAGCTCAAGTCTTTCAACACAAACGACTTGCCCAACTCCTGTTTCAGCATGTCAATTTTCTTGATGTCTTTACCGATGATGAGCATATCATCAACATATAGCAAAAGAATGAGAAAATCATCATCTGTAAATCGTCGTGTAAACACACAGTGTCCTGACTCCGTGCTATCATACCCATGCTTCAACATGAACGAATCAAAGTTCTTGTACTATTGCCTCGAAGCTTACTTCCGCTCATACAAGCTCTTCTTCAGCTTACACACCATATGCTCCTTACCCTTGATTTCGAACCCCTCAGGCTGCCTCATATATATATCTCCTTTTTCCAGGTGACCATGAAGAAATGATGTTTCGACATGTAATTGTTCTATCTATAGGTTCATACTTACAGCCAAACCAACAAACACCCGAATGGATTTCACCTTCACCACCGGTGAGAATATCTCGTCGAAATCAACTCATTTTTTCTGCTCAAAGCCTTTCATCACTAACCTAGCCTTGAACCTTGATGTGAACTCTTCTACTTTACCTTCTTTCTGAACACTCACTTGTTGCATAGCTTTCTTGCCCTTAGGCAGTTTCACCAACTCATAGGTGTGGTTCTTATGCAAAGATTGCATCTTCTCTTGCATAGCTTTCAATAGGGTTGTGCATCGAGCCGAGTCGAGTCGAGGTGGGCCAAGCTTGGCTTGACTTGTTTGTGCTCTACTCGAGCTCGAGCTCGCCCTCGAGCTTATCATTGGAGCTTGTTTTGTTTGCGACCTATTTCGAGGCGAGCTCGAGGCGAGCTAGTGGATCAAGTCGAGTCGAGCTTACCTCGAGCCGAGGTGAGCTTGCTCCCACCACAATTTATTATATTTTTTGCTACAAAATACAAATTAAAAGTCAACAACATTATGTATGTCGTAAGTACATGGTATGGTACCGAACCGTCCAAACATGGGACAATTTAGGAATCCATAAAGAATAAGCATTTCTGGTAGAATAACTGTACTCGTTCAATATGAATTCCTAAACGAGAGGATACATTGCAAAACCACTAGGTGGCCTAAATACAAATTAACAACGTCAGTTAAAAAAGAATCTTAAACATAAATATTTAAAGAACAAATATCGAAACATAAAGTGTGCCTAAAAATTATTATTTAAAGAGAAAATGAAATATCTTATGGAACTTAAATATTAAAATTTTAAAACTTAGATTAACTTTCTATGGATTAAAGAATAGAATAGCCTACCTGATGGTTTAGATCTGATTTTCAGGTTCCTGGATTGCTTAGCATATGCTAGTCAAAAGTTTGAACCAGCGCCAGAAAGTGAAAATCGATCTGATCTGTGGCAAGAAAAAAAAATCAGCTAGAGAGAGAGGAATGTTGGAGCCATTCACATAGATTATAAATTAATGCCTTTGTGAATGACTATTGTATGCCCTTTCTCAAATTTAGGATTAAATTGGATGTTAATATTATGGAGTCCACGCAGTGTCTGCATTGCATCCAATCCGTCCAACATGTGAGGCCCACCATGATGAGTGGGTGCCCCAAAATTTAGAATGATCCAATCATCAAGTGGAGCACGCCATGATCAATGGACCAATATAAGTTTGGGTTTGGGTAGCCTGCTGGACCGGGCATAGGTCTCACATGCATGGGCCAATCAATGTGTGCTAGATCACTATGTTGATGCGCTAGCTTAAGTATCAGGTTGATCCACAAGGGGGGGGTGGGTTTCACAGTATGCAGAAGAAACTCACCGTTCTAAAAAAACCGTTCGCCTTTCACCATTTTCTAATATGGGGGTGCAATACTACTGTTTTCTTTGGTGGGGTCCACTTGAGCTCTAGATCTACCTCATTCTTCAGATAATGCCCTAAAATGATCTCCCCAAATGAATGGATAGTGTGGATCCAACACATACAGCATGGTGGGGCCCACAAAAGTTGGACAGGTGTGGGTGAGAGGATTAGGTGAGACCCCGGCCTCACCCAAGACGGTGCGACCCTTACCGTGAGTTACTATGAGGCCCACCTTTATGTATGTATTATGTATCCACACCGTCCGTCCATTTTTAAAGATCAGTTTAGAGGATTATACCAAAAAGAAATCAGATCCAATCATCAGGTGGACCATAACATAGGAAACAGTGGTGATTGCCGATTAATGGGCTACAGAAGTTTTGGATGAAGCTGATGTTTGTTTTTACCCTTCATTCAGGCTCATGTGACCCTATCAACAGATTGGATGGTAAATGAACACTACGGAAACATGAAGGTCCATCCTAAGAAGTTTTTAATGGTAGGAGGGTCAATCACTACTGTTTCTTATGGTATGGTCCACCTGATAATTTTTTCTGCTTCATTTTTGGGATAACGTCCTAATATGATCTGTAAAAATGGATGAACGGAGTGGATACGTAATACATACATCAAGGTGGGCCCCACGGTAACCCCACAGTAAGGGCCGCACCGTCTTAGGTGAGCCCGGGGTCACACCTAATCCGCTCTCTCGTTAATGTACAGCCCTAGGTGTGAGTGGACGGGTGCAGCCCTACTGCCTAGACAATGGACAGGTGTGGCCAAGTGGGTGGCACGCGGATTGCGTAGTGAATTACTCCGCACGTTTGGGACCCACCGTGATTTAAGTACTTTATCCACTCCGTCCATGCATCTTAATAGATAATTTTAAATATGGTGCCAAAAAAAGAAGGTTATCAAAATCTAAAGTGTACCTGTAGACACCCCACCTTCGGCTACACTGTTGGTAGAGATAGCTGGTTGAATGGAGGACCATACCCCTAAATCCCAAGTCCAAACTCAGCCAAACTCACCCTTGTAAGCCCCATTCCATAGCCCAGATCAAGCCTGAACCCAGTCAACCCAGTCTTAAACATCAGCCTGAAAAACCCCCCAGAAAAAAGCCAGTCAAAAAATCCTAAAAAGGTCAAACTCGCTGAGTCAACCCGCTGAGTCAACCCGTCGAGTCAAAACACCGAGTCAACCCGTCGAGTCAACCCGTCGAGTCAAACCACCGAGTCGACCCGCTGGGTCAACTCACTGAGTCGACCAGCGAGTCCAACAGCAGCCCCGAGAGAGCGGCCGTACTCGCTGGAAACCGAGCGGCCATACGGGCGACCCATAGCAGGCCGCCCGGAAAAAATTACGCAAACTGCCACTCTCTGCTGCTATAAATACCCCCCTCCCCTTCTCATTTCAACATCCCTTCAAGTCCATTTCAGCCCGAGAGCTCTGAGTCCACCTCTCCACCCTTTCGCCCATTTTTCCACCAAGGAGAGCCCGAGTGAGGAGAGCCTAGCCCTGGTCCAGCCCAGCCTGACCACTGGTCCAAGCCTCCCAAGCCATCCAAGTCTTGATACAGCCACTCGAAGCCAACCCTTGCGACACCTCCGTCCACCCAGCTACTCTTTTCCAGCATCATCTCATTTGCATCTAGCATAAGTGCAACATTTACTTTTCTTCCAACCCCCTGCTTCACTGCAAGCACATTGATTCTTCAAGCACACTGCATATGTCTTAAATTAAGCACCTGTCAGTTCGAGCGTATGCTCTGGGCTTGCCCATTGTTGGAACCTGCCCATCAGAAACTCTTACTGTTCAGACCTGCATTCATGCTTCACCATAAAACACCTTGATCATTCAAGCACACTGCATACGTCTTACATTAAGCACCTGTCAGTTCGAGCATACGCTCTGGGCTTGCCCGTTGTTGGAACCTGCCCATCAGAAACTCTTACTGTTCAGACCCGCATTCATGCATCATGTCATCCATGAGAATATACGAGGATTAAACTAGACTTTCAAGTATCCGATCGATTCTGTGAAGTAGAGACCGTACTTCGGTACGGGCAGTGTGTGGGGTGCTTAACCTCTTCCCACCCTGTAATCGTGATCCCTTACCTTGAATCTCTGGCCGCAGATCAACAGGAGTCATTTTAGAGGAAGGAATCTTCGGATTCCCTTCTCTAACGTTTCTACGGGGTCTAGCTGACTGTAGATTCGAAGTAACTGGCTAGTGGCGACTCTGGTCTTATATAAACTCATTTAAACATATCCAGCTTAACACGACAACCAAACGAAGCCCTCGAGAACGAGGCAAGCCAGTGGCACAAACGGCGATTTCGCACTCACGCATCTTCCTCTCCTTCTTTTCCCGAAAGGGGAAGGGACGAGAACGTCGTCGTGTGGGAGCGCGGAAAATCGACGAGGGTCCACAGAATGGCGACTCCGCTAGGGAGTAGCTAGTCCCACTAGTCGTGATCCGACTTGAAAAACAGAATCCTTCATATACTTGAAAGTCATTAGTCCTCATACAATCTCATCTGCATAGCATTCTACCCAAAACCAAAAACAAAAAGAAAATCCCAAAACCCAAAAAGAGTGTAGAGTATAGTCCTCACCATTGCGCCTCCTCGGGCTCAACGTACGCGGAGACAACTTCCCTTCCGCAGCATAATCCGCACTCGGGCTCAACAAGCCATGTTCGACCACGAAGAGGAAACTCGTCTCTTCCCTGCTCTTGAGATGACCGAAGCGCAACCTCCAGCGCAACAGCCCATTGATAATACGCCAATCATACAGGAATTGGCACAAGGAGTGAGAGCAATGCAAGAAATGCTCTTGCAATTCATGCAAGCACAAGCCACCGCAGCAGCCAACAATCAAGTTGGCCCAGTTCAGCAGTCTCAGCAACCATGCCGGGTCCTTCCGCCCTCCAGTTCAAATCAAGCGCAACCATCGGAGTCTGCCCAAGACTACCGACAACAGCCATCTCAGCCCTCCGCTATGGGGCATCCTTCTCAATATCTTCCTGCGACGACAAGGCCATCTCAGAGCACTTCCGTTGCAGGAACATCCAGTCAGCTTCCAGTCAATCTTACAAACAACAATCTCAGTAGATCTCAGCATGTCCCCGCCGATGGGACACCTTTTCAATTCCAGCACATCCTCGCCGATGGGATTTCAATTCAATTTCCAGCAACAGGACAGCACTGGCGAATGCCCACAACGGGGGTCAGTGTCAAGCCCATATCAATCAGCGGACAATGGCGAATACCCAACAAGGGGGTCACTTCCCAGCATCTCAGCCTCCTGCAAACAGGAGCACTTTTCAATTCCAGCACATCCCCGCCGATGGGATTCCAGTTAATTTCCAGCAATCTTCAATTCAGCAAAATCCAGTTAATTTTCAGCAATCTTCAATTCAGCAAAATCCAGTCAATTTCCAGCAAGTTCCAGTTCAACCTTCAGTACAGTCTCCAGTTCAGTTACCATCATTTTAAGCACAAGTTCATCAGAATCCAGTTCAGTCATCAAATCAATTTCAGCAACCCGCGGTTGCTTTTCAGCAAGCCCATAGGGTCGAAGACATCGACCACTATACCGAAGAAGAACGTGCCTTACTCCAGGAGGCACCAGTCGCTCGAATAGATCACTCAGGACTGGACGAGTTGCGGGAGCAGTTCCAGATCTTGCAAAATTAGCTTCAGCGACAACAAGGAATTGATCTACCTTCGACCAAGTTCAGAGACTTGTGTCCTTTCCCAGATGCTCAGGTACCTCAAAACTTTGAGGTTCCAAAATTCAAAAGATACGATGGCAGCGGTTGTCCCACAGTACATCTCAAGGCCTTCTGTGGAGAGCTGAGTGCAATCTCAGGAAATGAAGGGGTCCTCATACGTTTGTTCCAAAAGTCTCTGAAGGGCGACGCCCTAGATTGGTACACTTCACTGGACTGCCACCGCATCAGGACGTGGGAACAGCTTTCCCAGGCTTTCGTCGACAGATTTGCATACAATCTCAACATGGCACCCAGAAGAGCTGACCTCGCGGCTCTCAGGCAAAGGAATGATGAAACGCTATCAGCTTATGTGGGACGTTGGCGAGCTATGGCTGCCAGAATGCGGACACCCATCGACGACGAAGAACAAATCTCCATGATTGTTCATTCAACATATCCAGGCATATCCGAATATCTCATCTCGTATCCATATGCGAATTTCTCACAATTGATCTGTGCTGGAAAGCAAGTCAAAGCAGGGATCCGGGCCGGGACGATCTCCCCATGGCCTCATCAAGCCACTCCAGTTAAGAGGAACAGAGTGGAAGGAAGACCTATCGGGCACGGGAATGGAAACCGCAGTGGTTCTCCTCCCCGCCCAACAGAGGTAAACAACATCAACACCACTGCTCAAGGAAATCAACATGCTCCCCCACAGGGACGTCAACAGTATCAGCAGAATCAAGTTCAGCATCAGCCTCAGTGGTATCAGCCACAACCGAATCCTCAACCACAACCACCTCGACAACAGCAGCAGTTCAGAGGAAACGGTCAATACTCATATCAAAATAGGCAAAACTACAGGGAGTCCAGGAAATTTACTCCCCTCTCTCAACCACTCAGTCAAGTCATGGCTACTCTGGTGCAGAAGCAATTACTTACTCTAATGGCACCTAGGCCTCCTCCTCATCCTCTGCCACCGAATTACCGAGAAAATGAGTATTGTGCCTACCATCAAGGGCGTGGCCACGCCACTGATCGATGCTATACTTTGAAGAACGCCATACAAGATCTGATTGATGACCGCAAGATTGTCATCTCAGTCCCTGGAACTCCTGCAGCAGCTTCCACCAACATTCTTCAGAATCCTCTGCCTCAACATTAGATGGACCCCAGTTCATCTCGAGGTTCCACCGTCAACAGTATAGAAGAAGAAGAACGCCTCGATCGTTTCTTCTCCCCCATCCAATCAATTCATGCTTACACTTATGGGCCGACAAGTCCTCCTCCGATCATGCAAGGGGCAAGTCCCTTTCCTCCTCCAGTCCTCGAGCCAGTAGTACTCGAAGGAGCATTTCCATATGATGTGCCAGTTGTGCAAGGGGCATCTTACGGCCCCTCAAGTTGGGAACCAGTCATCCTGGAAGGAGCACAATCATACATTGAACCCACATACGAACCTGTCATCTTGCAAGGGGCAACTCCAGAACAATCCAATCCGCAATGGAAGGATTATACTCATCAACAGCAAGAGCCCGTTGTCTTGGAAGGAGCTCCTCAAATTGAGCCAGTCATATTGCAAGGGGCAAATCCCGGAGGCGTGTCAATCACACTACGACAGCTGGGACGAACAGAGAAACCTCCTGCCATATCAAGAGGACCAGTATTCATTCCATGGGAGCCTCCTGCCCCAGGAACAGTCAAGCCAGGACCACGACCTTATGTAGTCTATGAAGACAAGCCTCGATACTACCCCTTCAGCACAGGCAACAATGTAGTTCTCAAGGCAAAAGCTCCATACGAGGAAGATCTGGTACCCACACCAGCACCGTTGCAAGAACCGGTGGTCCTAGAAGGCAAAAGGGAGGAAAGCTACAAAGAGGTTCCATGGCACTATCCAGAATGTGCGGAAGTGGGGAACATGAATCCCAATGAGCGTTGCATCCGAAGAGATAATCAGAACAGAGGAGATCCCAAAGGCGCTCTCTCAGGCCTCGGCAACAAAAATGAAGCCGCATACGATGTGGCAACTCAGCTCAAGTCAATCCCTGCTCAAATCTCAGTATGGGAGCTACTCTGCACATCTCGCATACACCGAGAAATGTTTGCCAAAACCTTGAACGATGCTCACATCTCCTCTGATATGGCACCAGAAATGATAGCTTTGATGATCGGGCAACTCCTGGCTCCGCGCGCCATCACCTTCACAGATAATGAGTTGCCACCAGAAGGACGAGATCATGGGCGATCCCTCAACATAGCCTTACGATACAAAGACCTTTGTGTCCCGCTGGTCCTTGTCGATAATGGCTCAAGCTTAAACGTCTGCCCACTCAAGACTGCGGAACGTCTGGGAATCAGTCCTTCTTCATTCCGTCCCAGCACCATATGCGTCAGAGCATTCGACAACACCCGCTGATCAGTGGAAGGGGAGGTCGACATAGAGGTACAGATAGGTCCGAAAGTCTCCACCATCACATTCCAAATCCTGGATATATCAGCCTCTTTCAACATGTTGCTCGGACGACCGTGGCTGCACAAGGTTGGAGCTGTGCCATCAACCCTGCATCAACGAGTGAAGTATATCTGTGGAAATCAAGTGATCTCTATCCATGTAGAGAAGGAGCTCATCAGTCCCTCCAATGCTGCTACCACTGAACCAGACATCCCGGTCATCGATATCCAGCACTCTGAAGAAGACATCCCGTTTCACAGTTTCGAATTCGAGACTGTGAACTCTATCGCCAATCCAGAACTGATAAGGGTGGACTGTGTCTTTTCACCGGCAGAGCGTCTGAGCCTTAAATACCGAATGAAGAATCACTTCAAGTCCAGAAAGGTACCGCTGATATATAACCAACGCAAATGGGGACTCGGATACAGGGCAACCTTCATGGACAAAAGAAGGAAGAAATTTCGGTGCTCGCCCATCCAATTCGTCAAGCCAGGAGAACCTTGCAAAGATCCAGGAGGGAATCAACCAACTGCACTACACAAAGGCCTCCCGATGAGCCTAACTTGGGCCACATGGCCCCCCATTCGATGGGATCAAATTCTCGAACCATCCAAGCCTCCAGAAGAAGAAGGAGATGAAGAAGGAAGTCAAATACAGCAGCTTCAGGATCGGGTTACTCTGACACCTACTCCCAACCAGGGACACAACCTGCCCACTTCAGCATCAATCAACCAAGGGCACCACCTGCCCTCTTCAATTTCAGCCAGTCAGGGGCACAACTTGCCCATCTCAGCATCAATCAGCAAGGGGCACGACTTGCCCATCTCTACAAAGTCAACATCAACAATCACCAGCCAGGGGAAGAAGCAGCCCATCCATTGGACCAAGAAAGGGAAATGGCCAACCCTAGATTGGTCTGATGTCCAGATTCCAAACTTGTGGCTAGCCGTGGAACCAGACGAGTTGCAATGCGAAGTCAGTGATCCGGGAGGGACTGAATACGACTCAGATCTCGAACCCGACCAGCAAGAAATCATGGTCATTGGGCCAGACCATGATTCTTCGCCCGAATCATCAACCCCCACCTTTTCAGGGGAGGAAGTGTGGGGTACTGAATGGTCATCTGTTCCCCTAACTTTTGAATCAGCCAAAGAGCCATCTGAGGGCTCTGCCTTTCAAAAAAAATGCCTGTTTAAGCAGCGACCGGAACTTTGGAACAAGTTGGGCTCAATCATGGTCTGCAATGCCTGCTTGTTCAAAGTCCCACGAATTTTAAAAATCCAAAAAAATCAAAAACTTTCAAAAGCCAAAAACATCTAGCATTTCAATTTCAAAAAAATCTCAAAAACCAAAAGACATTTCTTTTCTTGCATTCAATAGTGTGCCAAGTTCGTCTAAAGAGTCGCATGAGTTTGAAGTCGAATCATATGATTTCAACATCGAATTAGACTTCGAGCTCATGGGTCTGGACGAAGCTCGGGATGAGGAAGATGATGATCCGGCTCCCGAACTAGAGGATCTCCTCAAAAAGTTTGAATCTAAAGCCAATGTTGTAGCCGATGATTTCGAGATAGTAAACTTAAGGACGCCTGAGATCCCTAGGGAAGTACGCATTGGAAAATCATTGCCACCTGAGATGAAACAGAAAATAATAGAGTTCCTAGCTCCAAGATTGTCCAACTTCGCGTTCTCATATGAAGACATGCCGGGGCTCGATGAAGAGCTCGTTGTACACCATCTGCCAACCAAGGCAGATATGAAGCCAGTGAAGCAGAAACTTCGAAGAATGAAGCCAGAATGGGCTCTGAAAGTCCGAGATGAAGTCATTAAGCAGTACAACGCGGGATTCTTGGTAGTCTCCAACTACCCTGAATGGCTCGCCAACATCGTGCCAGTACCAAAGAAGGACGGCAAGGTTCGAATATGCATCGACTTCCGAGATCTCAACAAAGCCAGTCCTAAAGATGACTTCCCTTTGCCACATATCGACACTCTGGTAGACAACACCGCTGGATACAAAATCTTCTCATTCATGGACGGGTTCTCAGGTTACAATCAGATCAAGATGGCCGTCGAAGATCACGAGAAGACATCGTTCATCACTCCCTGGGGAACCTTCTGTTACAGGGTAATGCCGTTCGGTCTGAAGAACGCAGGAGCAACATATCAGCGAGCAATGACAGCACTATTCCACGACATGATGAACAAGGAGCTCGAAGTATATGTGGACGACATGATCGTCAAATCTCGCACAATTGAAGGACACTTTGAAGATCTGAAGAAGTTATTCAACAGATTAGAAAAGTACAAGCTCCGTCTCAACCCTTAGAAATGTGTCTTCGGTGCAATGGGAGGCAAACTCCTCGGCTTTATGGTGAGCGAGGATGGCATCAGGGTCGACGAGACCAAAACCAGAGCAATCATCGAGATGCCCCCTCCTAGAACAGAGAAAGAAATTCGTGGCTTCCTCGGCAGAATTCAATACATCAGTCGCTTCATCGCACAACTCACACCTATTTGTGAGCCCATTTTCAAGCTCCTCCAGAAAAATGTTCCAAAAGAATGGAATGATGATTGCCAAGTCGCCTTCGATCGCATCAAGAAATATCTCATGAACCCTCCAGTCCTAGTGCCGCCCACTCCCGGATGCCCCCTATTGTTATACATCTCGGTAGCAGCAGAAGCCATTGGCTGTGTCCTCGGCCAGCACGACGAGACCGGGAAGAAGGAACAAGCAATATACTATTTGAGTCGAAAGTTCACCAACTACGAGACCAGGTATTCCCTGATCGAGAAGACTTGCCTCGCCCTAGTCTGGGCAACTCAGCGACTCCGTCAATACATGATTGCATTCCCTATTCTCCTCCTCGCTCACATGGATCCGCTCAAGTACCTGTTCGAGAAACCGGCACTCACTGGAAGGATAGCTAAATGGCAACTACTCCTGTCTGAGTTCGACATCACCTATATCACTCAGAAGGCAATCAAGGGACAGGCCCTCGCCGATCATCTTGCTGCCCACTCCCTCCTGGATTATCAACTGCTCAAGACATTCTTCCCTGATGAAGATCTCTTGCTCATTGAAGAAGAAGAAAAGAAGAAGAAAGGTGAGTGGACGTTATTCTTCGACGGCGCAGCAAACTCTAAAGGGAGTGGTATTGGAGCAATCCTCTACTCTCCAGTCAAGGCGCATAGCATTCGAGTGCACCAACAACATGGCAGAGTACGAAGCATGCATCGCTGGCTTAAGGGAAGCCATAATCTTGGGTGTCAAGAAGCTACGAGTATTTGGAGACTCACAGCTTATCATCAATCAGACCAATGGCGAATGGAAAACTAAGGACGAGAAGTTGATACCATATCATGTGTATCTTGACAATCTGATCGAGGAATTCAAGGAAATCACCTTCTCATACATGCCCAGAGCCAAGAACCAATTTGCAGATGCTCTCGCCACACTTGCATCAATGCTCGAGATACCAAAAGGAGCTTCAGAATGGGAGCTCACAGTTGAAGTTCAAGAAGAACCTGCCTTTTGCCTGCAAATAGAAGAAGCCGAAGCTGTCCCTGACAAACCCTGGTATGCCGATATCAAGCAATATCTCGAAACCCAGGAGTATCCAGAATCGGCAACAGCAACAGATCGCCGAACCATTCAGCGTTTGGCCGGCCAGTTCACCATCAGTGGCGAAGTTCTTTACAAGCGATCCTATAATCACATCCTCCTTCGATGCGTCGACGAAACAGAAGCTGCAAAGATCATGGAAGAAATACACGAAGGAATCTGTGGCCCACACATGAACGGGCACATGATGGCAAAGAAGATTTTACGACTCTGCTACTATTGGCTCACCATGGAGACAGACTGCTGCCAGCACGTCAGAAAATGTTTCAAGTGTTAGGAGCATGCGAATCAAATCCATGCCCTATCATCAGAGTTATACAACCTGACCACCCCCTGGCCCTTCTCCATGTGGGGACTCGACATCATCGGCAAGATCAGTCCCAAAGCATCAAATGGTCATGAGTACATACTTGTGGCAGTCGACTACTTCACCAAGTGGGTAGAGGCAGCCTCCTACACCACGATTGCAGCATCTCAGGTGATCAAATTCATGAAGAACAACATCATATGCCGATATGGAATCCCTAAGGCTATCATCACAGATAATGGGACCCCGTTCGCCAACAAGAAGATGGATGACTTCCTCAGCAAGTTCAAGATCCAACGTCATCGATCAAGCCCCTACCGTCCCCAGATGAACGGTGGGGTAGAAGCCGCAAACAAGACAATCGTCAGGATACTTGAGAAGATGGTCGTGACCTATCGAGATTGGTCAGATATGCTCCCATATGCACTTCGGGCCTATCGAACGTCTGTACGGTCTGCTACGGGCGTTACTCCTTTCGAGCTTACTTATGGAATGGAAGCAGTTCTACCAGTCGAGGTGGAAATACCATCACTACGGGTGTTATTAGAAAGCGGAATTGAAGAAGGAGAATGGCAACGGGCCAGATTCGATCAGTTGCAGCTAGCAGATGAAAAACGCATGCGTGCACTAAGTCATTCACAATGCTACCAGAAAAGGATCGCTCGGGCTTACAACAAGAGAGTCCGAAAAAGAAGTTTCAAGGTAGGTGTTAGAACTAGAAAATGAATACGATTTACATTTTCTTGAAATGTAGTGTTTTGTTGATCTGGGGTTTTGAATAATGGAAACATTCGTAGACAATCACAAGACATTCATAAAAGGACACAAGGAGAGATATCGCAAGGCGAATTTTATTCCAGAGATCCTGAGATCTTGTACATTCCAGGCTGTGATCTGGCACGAGCCCTTAATTACATCGAATGATCGATGACCCTTGATTAAAAGGCAAAAGACTAGTCAGCAGGGACTATGGTCTGAGAGTTTGCGGTCATAGAGACCTGTATTTGTTTTGTTATGGACTGAACCATCTTTGTATTAGTCAGATGTCTATGTCCCATGTTTTGGCCGGAGATCCGGGCTGAGACTATCAGGGTTTATGACTGAGAGGGACGACTCTGGGCCTGCGCCTGTCAATGTATGGACAGGTGACCTCGGGAAGTCCGCTCTGCAGTTGTGTATACCTGCGTAGCCCAACCGACGGATGCCGTTTTTAATGGGTAGGGCATCGACTGTTGTGTTGTGGCAGTTCATAACAATTGTCTTGTAGTGAATTGAAACTCTTTAGTATGGTTTATCGTGATAACCATAGTCCCGTTTGTCTAGCTTTCGGCTCAAATCGGGTCACATCTTTACAGTAGATACAAATAATGACATGTTCGCATAGTCCTGGATGTTGGCGACGTCCCTTTCGAGGAGATGCTTCGTTCATCGTGTCGAATTAGATCGAACTTTGAAGATGCGCCATTCTACTCATTTAGAGATCCTGGAACGTCTATTTGACCATTCCATTGCGTCCGGAACGCTCGAAATACCCAAGATAGGCTCAAACGGCACTTGAAAACACTTAAAATTGAGCCCGGTGCACTCCTGAACATTTTCCGGAATTGGCTGATTTTTCGGGTGCGTGGAGGTACAACGCACCCTGAAAATACATATCCGCATTATATTGATTTTATGGATGCGTGGGGTAATTTTCGGGTGCGTTGGGGTACAATGCACCCTAAAAATACAAATCCGCATTTTGCTGACTTTTCGGGTGCGTCGGACCATTTTCGGGTGCGTGGAGGTACAATGCACCCTGAAAATACATGTCCGCTTTTTGTTCGGTTTTTTGGATGCGTCGACCTATTTTTTAGGTGCGCCATCGTACTTATGATTTTTCATGATTCGAACCTGCGGTGGTGTTGGCCGGTGTGATCTTCCGGTGGAAGATACAGGCGATCGGAAAAGAATTCCGGTCACCGGAAAAGTTTTCCGGCTGTCGGAAAGGGATTCCGGCGAGGGTTTCCGGCGGCAAAACTCAGATACTCAGGGGATAATCTCTCTCTCTCTCTCTCGTAATCTGTACAAATGAATAGTGGGGGGGTATTTATACCCGAGAATACCGGGCAACGACCAATGAGGACCTGCCACGTATGACGCACCCTTAAACTTACCTTGACGCACCCTAAAATGGACGCGTGGGGACTCTGACGCACCCCGAAATGAGATTTTGAGATGTGTTGATTTTATGGGTGCGTCGAGCCATTTTCGGGTGCGTTGAGGTACAATGCACCCAAAAAATGCCATGCTGATCATTCGTGATTTTATGGGTGCGTCGGACAATTTTAGGGTGCGTTGAGGTACAATGCACCCTGAAATTGCTGTTACGTATTTCCTGAATTTATGGACGCGTCGAGGGTATTTTTAGGGTGCGTCAAGCCATTTTTGGATGCGTCGGAGGTGAAATACATCCGAAAACACTTGTTGAATTTTCATGAATTTAAGGGTGCGTCAAGCTGAATAATTGGGTGCGCTTGACGTACTCGTGTTTTGCAAATTTGGGTTTTGCAAAACGGAGGGCCTGTGGGGCCCGTTTCCCGGTGAATCGCCATGCACTGCTTATCATAATTCATGAAGAATGGCCCCGCTTGATTCTGGTCGGTTTCGATCACGGTGATCCGTGGGGTCCACCGGAAAAAATGGCTAAGTACTGGATCCTTTGCAAAGTTGGGTATTTTGGGTGCGTCGGGTGGTGTTTTGTGGAATTTCCTCGAAGCACGTGCCCAGTCGATTTGTTTTAGAGGGTACTGACTTTTGGGACCCCAACAACATACTAAATAGAGTCCCAACTAAATCCGTTCCTAAGACCCCATATGAGATGTGGACTGGGAGGATTCCTTCTCTAGCCGACCTGCGTCCTTGGGGATCTTTAGCATATGTTTTATTGCCTGCTCAGCATAGAAGTAAACTTGATAATAAAACTATTGAGTGTGTATTCATCAGGTACCCAATGCACTTAAAGGGATATGTTCTAGTTTATGAGGATCGTGGAGGATGGACTGAGATTGAATCTCGGAACATCACCTTCGTCGAAGATAGATATCACAGCCGAAAGAAACAAAAGGTTTCCACAGAACTTTTTGAAATTCTTGATGTATCTTAGGAGAGTGGGAGTTCTGCTTCTGAAAATGAAGATACTCCTATAGTTCATCAGGACAGTGGGAGTACATCTCAGCAGGCTCCTGAGTTACGTCGAAGTGAAAGAGGTTTGATTCTCAGAAGATATTTCGATATCGATGGTCAATCTTTCTCTTATGTTGCAGTTGACGATGATGAACCTGATTCTTATCAGGATGCATTATTATCTCCAAATTTGGCTGATTAGGTAACTGCTATGGATGAGGAAATTGCCTCCATGGAGAAGAATAAAGTCTAAGAACTTGTAGATCTGCCTTCCAATCGCAAAACAATTGGTAACAAGTGGGTACTTAAAATCAAAAGAAAGGCAGATGGTACAGTAGACAAGTACAAAGCAAGATTAGTTGCAAAAGGTTTTACACAAAAAGAAGGTGTTAATTATGAGGAAACTTTTTCACCTGTTGCAAAATTCTCCTCAATCCGCACGATCTTGTCCATTGTTGCAAGTTTAGACTTAGAATTATATCAGATGGATGTAAAAACCACTTTCTTAAATGGTGATTTGGATGAAGATATATACGTGCAACAACCTATAGGTTATGTGGACAAAAGATATCCAAAGAAAGTCTGCAAGTTGTTACGATCTATTTATGGGTTGAAGTAATCTTCAAGGCAGTAGTACATGAGGTTCCACTTAGCCATCACCACTTTTGGGTTCACAATGAGTGGAGAAGATCATTGTGTATACGTGAAACGGTCTGGAAGATCCTTTCTGATACTATCTCTATATGTAGACGAGATCCTATTAGCTGGTAATGACATGCAACTATTGATGATGTCTAAAGAATGGCTTTTCTCAAACTTTGAGATGAAAGATCTTCGTGAAGCCAACTTTATACTAGGGGTTAAAATCATCAGGAACCATTCTAGGAGATTCTTAGGCTTGTCACAAGTCACTTACATATAGAAGATCTTAGAGCGATTTAGGATGGAAAATTCAAAAGCTGTTGAAACCCCTATGGATAAAGCTACCAAGTTAGACATGAAATCGTGTCCCCAGACAGAAGCTGAGAAATCCGCAATGTCCTCAGTACCTTATGCGAGCGCAGTAGACAATTAATGTATGTTATGCTTTGCACCAGACCCGATATTAGTTATGCAGTTGGCATAGTCAGCCGTTACCAGAGTAACCCGGGACAGTCTCATTGGCAAGCCATGAAACATATATTCCGCTATCTCAGAGGAACCAAGGACTTGATGCTGTGTTGTGAAGGCACGAGTCTCGAGCTCAAAGGATATTCAGATGCCGCTTGGGGTAATGACGCCGATGAGGGAAAGTCTACTTCAGGATATGTCTTCTTGCTCGGAGGGGGAGCTATCTCTTAGTCGAGCAAGAAACAAACATCCACAACACTTTCATCTATGAAGGCCGAGTGTGTATGGGTTCGCAGATTTCTACAAGGATTGGGTGTTGTTCCAGGCATACATGAGCCTATATCGTCGAGGATAGACAACACATCGGCCATTGACTTGGCAAAGGATCCCAAACACCACCAGAAATCGAATCACATTGAGATAAAGTATCATTACGTTCGTGATCAAGTGAAAGAAAAGAAGGTTATCCTCAGCTACATTCCTACCAAGGAGATGATGGCTGATTCCATGACGAAACCTATAGCTAGAGATCTATTTCAGGTTCACATCAAGCAGATGGAATTGAGGAAAGCTTGATTGACATGTTTGTATCATGTATCTTTGATCTGTCATGAATAATAAATTCCCTTTCATTCAGTATTGAGCATTTGTTAACCTAGGTATGTAGATCATCAGCTTTTTCTTTGAGATCAAGTAGGATTTCAACTTTTATCAGCAGGCTGGTCACCCACTCGCACGGGATGACCAACCCTAAATGTACAAGAAATGTACACTTGGGGTGATGTTCATACACTGAGGTATGAACTACCCTTTATTGAAAATAATAAAGGATGAAGATGGGAATGAGTTGTATCTGCCTTCAGTCCTAAAAGATTGAAGATGAGACTGATAAAGTCGAATAACATAATCGCACCATTGCTATTCATGCGAATGTTATGGCCTGAATCTCAGCCAAGTCGTGAGGTTATGAGATGAGTCATGTGAGACAACTTGCGTATTGTAGACCCGACATATACCTAGTATTGTCTACTTTACGGCGTGGATTGTAGCCACGTGCTTGGACCTATTACTTACAGATTGCTTTGATTCGATCTAATCATTGCAATGTGCGAGTAGCCAGTCCCGTAGGTGACTTTTTGTGTCCTCAGCTACCCTCCTCTTGTGTACAGGAGGATGAGATTGAGTGTCGCTACTTTAGTATACGATGACGAAAGGCCCTTGATTGGTCAGACTCAATTATGCTAGGAAAGCGGCTTGATCAATTCCAAATTACACATCTGCATGGGGAGGATCCCGTGACAGCTACACTAAGTTTCTAGAACTATAAATATGCACTTGAAGACTTATCCGCCGGCAGTATCGAGTTTTCTTAGACTTTTACAAACGATATTCTCTTTCAAAACTATATAAATATGCATCTTAATATTACTTTAAAAGGAATTCAAATTGATGTTTGTGGAAAACCAAGTTTTTCAGTAAAAACTCGATAAGTTGGATAAGTGCGTATGTTGGCCGAGTACTCTAGATTGGGAGTTAACTATATCCGGTGTAGTCATGCGGACTAGGACAGGCATTGTAAAGCTCGAGTTATTGAGTGCTAGTTAGGTGGTCACTTAGTACTCAAACACTTGTGAGAAGATAACGGTGTTCCAACTGGTCCCACGCCTCTGATTCTTTTGATCGTGATTCTTTTAGTTTTAATTGTTATGTGATGAGCTAGATGGACAATACATGATGTGCCTATCCTACAATGTAATTGAGTGGGAGATGTTGGTCGATGGACCCGTGGGGCCCACTTGTGAACAACCACTTGTGGGTGGGGCCCATAAGGATGTTTGCGCATCCTCCTTCTTTCGAGAGTTTGAAATTCAGTTAGAAATTTAAAACCTCGGAAGAAGATGAGGAGGAATAAGATAAGGTTAAACCAACCTTATCTCATCTCATCCCTTATCTCTTTTCCCTCTATTTATAAGAGGATTCTTTCCGTAATCAAATGCAAGACATCTACGGAGAGAAAAAGAAGAAAGTAAAAGGAGTGTCCATTTAGCCCATCTCTTTTCGATCTAAGTCATAGATCATAATCTGGAAATAATGGATGCATGTGGCTTTTCAATTGAGGGCATTTATTTCCTTTCACTTCTTTAGTGGCACTAGCCCATGACTCTTTGCGTGTCGCCCACATTGTGACATAGTGTTTAGGGAGCCTATGTAAGAAAGGCTATGCGGAGGCCCCCCATGATGACTATGGCATCCACTCTTTACATCTATTGTGTCACCTCATGTTAAGATATTGTGAGCCTAAAACTGAGGCAAATCTGAAAGCCAAGTGGCCCCCTAGCTAGTAGGAATAACAGGTTCAATAAACTCTACCGAACTCCTTTTATGAAATTATTGGTATGATCCTTGGGCTTGATACATATGTCAACATGCTTCATTCTGTTCATCTGGCAGGTCCATCATGGTAGGGCCATAGCCTAAACTTGCGCTAACTGGACACATCCTAAATAAAATGATGGTTCATAAATGGACGGCTAGAAAAATAGAACAATGGCCCCACTTCCAACAAGTGAAATGTCCTCTAATCAAGATTGATTTTCATGCTAACGACCAATTGACAAAAGAGCCTAGATGAACAATCATAAATTGTAAAATGACATATGAGTAGACCTTGTTAACAAATGTGGAGGTAGGCTATACGCACCTCTACGCTTCTATCTATATTCTCTTATTGGTCATTCTCTTTTATCTTGTGCCAAATTTTTTTAAAGAAACCTAGGGTTTCTTTGTGCTCTTGCTTCTTACTTTTGTAAAAAAGATCTTGCTTCTTATTTTTGTAAAAAAAAAAAAAAAAAAAAGGAAAACCAACTTACCGAGAATGCCAGTATAGTAAGAAAGAGGAACATCAGCATATTTAATTTTGAACAGGGTCTCAGGCTCTGATATGAGAGTGAACTCTTCCCATCCAGTTATCCCCCAAACCAAGTCGTCCTCCTTGAAGTCCGGATGTCCTGAGTGTAAAACTTTAGCCACTCCAAAGCCGGTAATGGGCTGCACAATAATGAGAAATTAACTAATGCAGGTCAAGACTTGAAAACAGGAAGAAAACAAGTTTAAAAACTCAAAATTTAATTGGGTTTGATGTGAGTCCAAGTTGGCATGAAATAATGTCAGTATTCAATGAGTTCTTTGTTGCGCAGCACGCCAACAACGCCGGTGAACCGAGATCCAATCTCCGGTCTCACCCACAAACGATAAACAGGAAGAAAATAATAACTAGAAGTAGAAGCAAACAAACTACCAATCCACAAGACAGAAATTTACGTGGAAAAACCCCAACAAGGGTAAAAAACCACGGGTGCAAACTTCACTATGAAGAAAAACGAAGTTACAAGCAATGCACTTACCTTCTCCTATGCTCCCATGCACAGAGATGGCCCTTTTGCTAATCTTCTCGCCTTTTTCTCACCTTGGACGTATAGAAGCCCTAATCCCTATGTCTAATCCCGGTTTACACCCCTTTATATAGTAAACCCCGCAATTAGAACACAAAATAGGAAACCCGCGTCTTAAGCCCGTGGCCGGTCGGGCGCCCGGTCGTAACTAGGTCGGGCGCTCGGCCAATACAAAAAACGTCCAGCGATAAAAAACATGAAACAGCCTAATTTCGGGCGCCCGGTCACTTTGACCGTCAGGCGCCCGGCTACTCTCAAAACAGTCCAGCGACTGAATCCAAAACAGGATGAATTTCGGGCGCCCGGACGGTCTGCGCCCGGTCCACAGACCGTCCGGGCGCCCAACCAAGTTCAGTGGAGTTTTGTCTCCACACTCAACAATCTCCCACTTAGAGACAATCACCACCTGATCCTTCGTCTTCTACATCCGAAGTGCACCACCTCCCAGTCTTCAAGCCTGAAGACCAACCAAAGCCGAATAGAGCTTCAGCTTCTCCCGTGTGACCGCCTTGGTCAGCATATCTGCAGGATTCTCACTTGTATGAATCTTCTCCAAAGCAATCGATCCATCTTCCGGTAACGAATGTATGAAGTGATATCTGATGTCAATATGCTTGGTCCTCGAATGAAAGGCTGAATTCTTAGCCAAGTGTATTGCACTCTGACTATCACTGTACAGCTTGCAATCTGCTTGCTTCTTTCCCAACTCTTCCATAAAACCTTGCATCCACACCATCTCCTTGCACGCTTCTATAGCTGCAACATATTATGCTTCCGTTGTACTGATGGATACTATCTTCTGTAACTGAGAGATCCAACTGACTGCAGCACTACCTAGGGTAAAGACATATCCTGTAGTGCTTCTTCTGCTGTCGATATCTCCTGCCAAATCTGAGTCGACGTAGCCTTGTAGCTTGATTTTCGATCCTCCACAACACAGCCCTACATCCACAGTACCTACCAGGTATATGAGGATCCACTTCACAGCTTCCCAATGTTCCTTCCCGGGGTTGTTCATGTACCTACTAACAACTCCCACTACTTGAGCAATGTCTGGCCTCGTGCTAACCATAGCATACATGAGGCTCCCTATGGCTGACGCATAAGGGACTTTAGCTATGTAGTCCCGTTCCTCCTGCGTTTTAGCTCCTTGCTCCTTAGAAAGCTTGAAGTGGTTGGCTAATGGAGTGCTAACCGGCTTAGCACCTCCCATGCTGAATCGATCAAGTACCTTGGCTATGTACTCTGCCTATGACAAAACCAGCTTCTTGTTTTTCCTGTCACGCTTTATCCTCATGCCTAGGATTTGTTTTGCAGCTTCTAAATCCTTCATGGCAAACTCTCTAGACAGTTGTCTTTTGAGATCTGAGATGTCCTTCATGCTTGATCCGGCCACAAGCAT
Source organism: Liriodendron chinense (assembly GCA_003013855.2). Lineage (NCBI taxonomy): Eukaryota > Viridiplantae > Streptophyta > Magnoliopsida > Magnoliales > Magnoliaceae > Liriodendron > Liriodendron chinense. The sequence goes on along the minus strand of PVNU02001598.1, from coordinate 9,866 downwards.
ATCATCAACATACAGAAGAAGAATGATATATGACGTATCAAACTTCTTCAAGTAGCAACAGTGGTCTGCATGACATCTCCTGTACCCGTTTCCTGACATGAAATTGTCGAACTTCTTGTACCACTGCCTCGGGGCCTGCTTCAGACCATATAGACTCTTCTTCAGTCTACACACCTTGTTCTCCTTTCCTGGTGCCACGTATCCTATCGGCTGATGCATATATATTTCTTCTTCAAGGTCTCCATGAAGAAAGGCTGTCTTAACATCTAGCTGCTCTAGATGTAAGTCCTCTGTAGCCACTATACTCAAGACCATGCGAATCGTAGACATCTTCACCACAGGTGAAAATATCTCTGTGAAATCGATACCTGCCTTTTGTTGGAACCCTTTCACAACCAGTCTAGCCTTATACCGTTTCGAACCATCGTGCTCCTCCTTCAGTCTGTAAACCCACTTGTTATGAAGAGCTTTCTTGCCCTTGGGTAGAGTGACTAGCTCCCACGTACGATTAGACTCAAGAGAGTCCATCTCATCTTCCATGGCTTGCTCCCACTTAACCCGCATATATGACCGTAACGCCTCTTCAAAACACTCTGGCTCACCATTATCTGTCAGCAGTAGATAATGTAAGGAGGGTGAGTATCGGACCTTGGGTCTCCTCTCCCAAGTAGACCTCCTCACAACTGGTGTCTGCGGCTCTGCTTCATCATGCTCCTGTGCATGCTCATCTTGTGGCACTGTAACACCCGTGTCTGGTAACTCTTCCAACTCTACGAATTCCTTCTCATCGGCCTTGTTCTGCTTTTGCTGCACACTGTCCTTATGCATCACCTTTTTATTGAAGACTACGTCCTTGCTCCTAATGATTTTTCGGTTCTCAATATCCCAAAACCGGTAGCCAAAATCATTCTGCCCGTAGCCTATAAACGTGCACCTTCTGGACATCGCATCCAGCTTGTTTCTGTGCTCTGCACCAATGTGAACGTAAGAAGTGCAGCCAAAAACTCTGAGATGTGCAATGTTCACCTCTTTTCCAGTCCACGTTTCTTCTGGTAGCTCACCATCCAATGGTGCTTAGGGACTTCTATTGATGAGATATACGGCAGTATTCACAGCATCTGCCCAAAAGATCTTGGGCAACCCTGCATGTAGTCTCATGCTCTTAGCGCGCACAAGAATGGTCCTGTTAATGCACTCGGCCACACCGTTCTGCTGTGGTGTCCCTGGAATCGTTTTCTAATATTTGATTCCATTTGCTGCACAATACTCCTCAAATCTCTTGTCACAATACTCTCCCCAATTATCCGATCTGAGACACTTCACAGTTTTTCCGGTTTCATTTTCTACCATAACTTTCCACTTCTTAAATACATCGAATACATCTGATTTATGTTTTAAGAAGTAGACCCACAGTTTTCTACTAGCATCATCAATAAAAAAAACAAAGTAACGTGAGCCACCAAGAGATGATACCTGTGCCGGTCCCCACACATCAGTGTGTACAAGCTCCAATAGATGCGTCTTTAGAGCGCGTCCTGTCTTCTTGAAGCTAACTCTCTTCTGCTTGTCATACACGCAATCCTCGCAGAATTCCAGATCGATTGCCTTCAACCCTGGTAGCTTCCCCTTTGACAATAGCACTTTCATCCCCTTCTCACTCATATGTCCCAATCTCTGATGCCATAACTGCCCGTTCATTCCAGTTGATGCAACTGCAAGTGAACTATATGATCCGGAAGTCACATACAAAGTACCTTCCTTCTTGCCTCGAGATATAACCAAGGCACCTTTTGTGACCTTCCATGCATCGCTCGTGAATGTCGTCACATATCCGGTATCGACTAACTACCCCACTGAGATCAAATTTCGTCTCAAACTCGGTACATGTCTGACATCCTTTAGCTTCAAGACCATTCCATCTTTCTGACTTAAATGAACGTCTCCTTTGCCAACAATACTGCATGGCTCATCATCACCGAGGTAGACTCTTCCAAAGTTACCTGAGACATAATCACGAAGAACTTCTTTTGATGAAGTGGCATGAAACGAAGCACCTGAGTCTATAACCCAAGACTCATTACGCGTATCAAGAGACAAGATCAACGCCTCTATGTCACTCTCCTCAGATAGATTCACTGAATCCTTCCCACCTTGAGAGCTCCCTTCTTGTTTCTTAAGCGCCCTACAATCACGCTTCATGTGCCCCTTCTTCCCGCAATGCCAACACCCGTCCTTGTCTTTCGGTCCCTTGGACTTATTCCTCGACTTAGAACGCCCGTGTTTATTGCTACCTTTGTTTGAAGATCTTCCTCTTCCTTCAACGTTTAGAGCATTTCCTGAATCTCCTGAAGTTCTTGATGCCTTCCTTCTAGATTCTTCGCTTAGAATTAGACCGGCCACATCATCGAATTTCAACTTTGTAGATCCTGAAGAATTGCTCACGGCAATCACCAAACCATCCCAGTTATCTGACAAACTTGACAAGATCAATAGAGCCTTAACCTCATCATCAAAAGTGATGCCAACGGATTCTAATAAGCTTGTGACCGTATTGAACTCGTTAAGATGTTCAGCCACGCCCCCACCATCTGACATCTTCATGTTGAATAGCTGTTTCATAAGATGAACCTTATTGGACGCCGAGGGTTTCTCATACATCGTAGCCAAAGCCTGCATCAATTCTTTTGTGGTCTTTACTTTGGATATATTAAAGGCGACGCTCTTAGACAAAGAGAGTTGGATTGTTCCTAAAGCCTTCCGATCCACTAAAGCCCATTCATCATCTGTCATCTTCTCTGGTTTCTTCTCTTTTCCTCCTAAAAGAATGTAGAGGTCCTTCTGATACAGATAATCCTCCATCTGCATCTTCCAGAAGGCAAAATTTGAACCATCAAACTTCTCAATTCTAGTTTTCCCATCTTCCGCCATCGCTCCTAGTTGAACTAAACCAATAGCTCTGATACCAGTTGTTGCGCAGCACGCCAACAACGCCGGTGAACCGAGATCCAATCTCCGGTCTCACCCACAAACGATAAACAGGAAGAAAATAATAACTAGAAGTAGAATCAAACAAACCAACAATCCACAAGACAGAGATTTACGTGGAAAAACCCCAACAAGGGTAAAAAACCACGGGTGCAAACTTCACTATGAAGAAAAACGAAGTTACAAGCAATGCACTTACCTTCTCATATGCTCCCATGCACAGAGATGACCCTTTTGCTAATCTTCTCGCCTTTTTCTCACCTTGGACATATAGAAGCCCTAATCCCTATGTCTAATCCCGGTTTACACCCCTTTATATAGTAAACCCCGTAATTAGAACACAAAATACGAAACCCATGTCTTAAGTCCGCGGCTGGTCGGGCGCCCGGCCAATACAAAAAACGTCCAGCGACAAAAAACATGAAACAGCCTAATTTCGGGAGCCCGATCACTTTGACCGTCGGGCACCCGGCTACTCTCAAAACAGTCCAACGACTGAAGCCAAAACAGGATGAATTTCGGGCGCCCGGTCCATTGACCGTCCGAGCGCCCGACCAAGTTCAGTGGAGTTTTGTCTCCACACTCAACATTCTTTTGGCTTCAAAAAAGGTCATGCTATAGTAACATAGAAAAGAAAGAAAGAAAAATGACTTGCCAACTTCATTTCTCATACTCGACCTTGTTTTTAAATATTATAATAAGCTCGAGAGTTTCACGCTTTGTAAGTGCTAATAGATCAGTCATCTTTGCAAGAAAGCAGTTAACACATACGACTCTTTCTATATAAAGAAAAGCGAAGCACCTGATTTTTTTTATGAGGATGTAGATTAGTTTTTCAATAAAATAATGGATGGTTTTTTTTTTTCTTAAAAAAATTGAATAATGGATGGTTTTTTTATGAGGATGTAGCTTAGTTTTTCAATAAAATAATGGATGGTTGCATGATTCAGACCATGAATTAATGGACCCAACAGTGGATGGAATACTTCCCAAAGATCTCTTCAATGGGACAATCCTGATTCCTGACCCTTTGATAGGTGACCTGCAAATAGGTAGTTGAGAAAAAGAACACAACATACGGCTGAAAATGGGACAAAGATTGGAAGGCTGGGAAGTTCCACTCCATGAGAGTTTTGCTGCATGGTCCATCAACGGCTGTGTCTATCAGATCAATGCTATGGATCATTAAACATGGTCCACCAATTCAAACTGAAAACCCAAGAGTCCATGCTTAAAATAGGGTCGAGGATTATCCAATTCCCCTTTCTTATATAGTGCTACACCTCTTTTTAAATGTATAAATGTCTTTTATCATTAAGTTTGTAGGCTTTTGAGAAGATGGCTAGCATTATGAAGCAATAAGTTGGGTCCTTGAATATCCACGGTGGGTTTCCATTGAAGTTTGTACTTCTGGGTGTCGAAGGATACAGGAACTATCCCTCTCCCATTTCTTTAGGAAGAATGGTTTTATCATTAGGTCTGCAACTTGGGTTCGAGTCAAGTAGAACCCAGGTCAGGTTGTTAAGGTCCTGTCCTCAGATTGGTTCAGGTTGAGCAAATATGGGCCGGATTTAGTTGGGTAGGAAATACTCACATGTATTTGGATCAGGTTGGTTATGCTGGTTCCCATTGGGTCAAATACAGAGGATTGGGCACCTTGGGTTGCAATTAGGGTGGGGTCAGGTCTGGTTTGCAGGCCAACCTGAGCCCAACCCACTCAAGTTAAACCCCTAATTCTCATCTACCTGAGGATGTGTGTATAGTACATGGTCCTCAAACTCGGTGGTTCAACTTGAAACCCTGTATCTTTTTCAATAAGCTACCCCATTGATTCAAGTTATTATCATCCAAGCTCCTTCCGTTATATTTCTTAACGGGAAGTTGGAGTTTGGAGATCCAAGTAATGGGTCGATGGCTTAGGTGGACCCCACCATGATGTTTATATGAAATACACTCAAACCACCACGTCCGACCCCATGTTAGGCTCAGGCCGTGGACGATCACGTTTGGAAACAGTACACAAGGCAATGCTCACCCTCCACACTGTTTTCCTTGGTGTAACCCATCTGAATCACGGATAGGTCTGATTCTTGTATCTATGTCTAAATTTTTGTTTGAAATCTAATGGTTGGAGTGGATTTCATATAATCATCATGGTGGGCCCTGAAAAAATCAACAGTGGAAGTCTCTCTCCCAACTGTTTCCTTGGGTTTGACCACTTGAAATTAAAGGTCAGCCTGATTTTTTGTATCCTAAGCCTAGTGGAATTACACATCTAATAGTCAGAGTGGATTTCATATATGCAGTAGCCTTGGCTTGTCACATGAGTCTGAGTTTCATATTTCTGGATGTGAAAAGATGTATAAATATCTCCATATACTAGACGTTCGCTAATGAGTACCCCCTAAATATTAATGGCAAGGAGATGCCATTGTTTTCTACATTTCCATTGATATGCTTAGAAAAAAAGAAGGTCGTATTTCCAATTAGTTAGACCACAAATTACAGTCCATTCAAAAGATACATTCCAACCTTTCATATGCATGCAACATCCAACTGGTCCAATAGGTTGGGATCACCATGATGATTTCTTCATGCAAAAGTCAGTTACATGCAAAAATGACCGGTTGGGATCACCATGATGATTTCTTCATGCAAAAATCAGTCACATGCAAAAAATGGGTCACATCTACTGGGCCTCACTTGTATTTTTCTATTTATTAATTATTAAAATTGTTTTCTATGTTCTGGCCAACTAGATAATTAGATGAGGCTGATTTTTCATAAGTGATCCTTACTGTGGAACTAACCTATTAGAAGGGATGTTGATTTGATCAATAGGTTGGAAGTTAATCTGCTAGGTGGATCATAGCTCACTGTCTCAGGACTGACATAATCTCTTTAAAAAAAGATTTCCTAAATGCCCATCCTTGTTTTTTTCATAGGGCCCACCAACATGTGTAGGTGAGATCCACTGTGACAATCAGATGTTTCATCCAATGTTAGTTATAGGGATGAAAAATCAGGTTGACGTGTAATTAAGGTGGGCCACGCCGAAGGAAACATTTGTAAGAGAGATGTCCACCCTTGATTTTGATAGGACCTACCATGATGATTATATGAAATCCACTCCAACCATTAGATTCCAAACCAAATTTGAAGCCCAAGGCCGAAAATCAGACCTATCTGTCATTTAAGTGGGCTACATTAAGGGAAACAATGTGGAGGCTGAGCATTGTCCTGTATGGCGTCTCCGACCATGTGGCCCACCTGAATCATGGATGGGGCTATTTTTGGCCCTTGGCCTAATATAAGGTGACACACATGGTGGTTGGAGTGGATTTCATATAAACATCAAAGTGAAAATGCATTGTGGTGTCCAAACCCACGACCTCTTGGAGCAGAGCCAAGAGAAACTACCAGCGATCCATGAGTTAAGTATACTGCTTTAGGAACATTTATTTGCTCAAAATACTCAATAATTTTAATTATTCAGTAATTTGCTCAAAATACTCAATAATTTTAATTATTCAGTACTAAGTCAAGTCCGGTAGAGTCATTGAATCCACCGACGCAGCTAGATATCAGGCCCAGTCAAGATGTTTTTAAACCAACCCTCAAGCATTGAGTCTGTAAAAGCAGAGCCGCTTGCACCATAAATATCTAAAATTACACGACCCGGCCACCTAATCCTTAGCGTTTTTTTCTCTGATGAATGCAAAATCTTTCTTTCTCCTCACGTGCATTGACAGGCCATGATTGAAGGATTGGGACTGCCCTAAGGAGATTTCTAGGCCACAGTGGGGCCATTACCACAGCCATGACCTCTGAAACATAGGTACCACTTCTTCAAACTATCTTTCTTAATAATAATAATAATAATAATAATGAAAATCAGGGGTACTTTTTTCCATCCAAGAAATTAACCAGCCAACAATATGTAGAAGATCGATAAAGATAAATATTGAAGAATTTTTTTCTCTCAAAAAAAATCTCACTATATGTCGGTTGTGCAATAGGGGTGTAATGCGGGATTAGGAAAATTATTAGTGAAAGAAATTGGGAATCTTCCAATAAGTTGGGTTTCTTGTGTGGGACTTAGATCCGGTGAGTGTTCTTCATTCTCTTGTAACTTTGATTTTATAGTGATTTGCTTTATGCCATGATTTTTTATCCATGAGGGATTTTTCCACATAAAATCGAATTACCTTCTTACATGTGTTGATTGTTGATTGATCATTGTGTGATTGCCATTGTTTGGTCCTCACTCCTGCTGCTGGGATTCCCAACAGACGTGTTACTAGATTTTTATTTTAAAAGAATATAATTACTATTTATTTTTTTCATCAGTTTTTTAACTGTTAGTGATTGGTGACTGAAGTGAGACTGCCTCTCTAGAGATATCATTCGTATCCATGAATTCTAATAAAATAACGAGCCATATTCCCGTGAAAAAAGGATGGAGAATCCTTTTCACTGCTAACATGGGAACGTGACACGTGTTTGAAATCTAAGCTGTTCCACAACGAAGAGTCCGTGCCACAACAAGATCGATCGTAAGTCCGCACCGGACGTGGATTTCCTGCGAAAGGGAAGTTCCTGCGCTGGGATGCTGGGTGGGGCCATGGTGATGTTTGTGAGAAATCCACCCTGTCCATCCGTTTTGCAAGATTATTTCAGGACTTACAATAAAATACGAGGTGGATCCAAAACTCAGGTGGGCTACATGAGAAGAAAAAGTGGGCATTCAATGACAACTATTGAAACATTCGTATAGCAAAAGAAGTCCAGTGTTTTGTGTTTTCACTTCATCCCAGTGGGAATAACATTATAAACCGTTGGGATTACATATAAACATCAAAAGGGGCCTAGGAAGGTTTCAACAGCAGGCATTTCTTTCCCCAATTTTTCCTCTCCTGTGGCACACTTGAGTCTTGTATCTGCCTCATTTCTTGTCACATACCCTAAAGTGAGCTTGCAAAACGGATGTACGGTGTGGATTTCTCACAAACATAGTGGGCCCCACAGATTTGGCAGGAAATCCGCGTCCATCCGCACCAACCCGTTCGATGAGTATACCCACCAAAATTTTAGGCGAGGGACACAATCACGATGGGATCTGATAACGGACGGTCTGGATCTTGCAAACTAGAACTAATAATATTAAAATAATAATAAAAAAGAAATTACCGATCCTGGAATGAAAGGAGTAAAATCTTGGGGGCCTTCGTCGTTCTTGGTCATCCGGATACGCATGTAGGGATCGCAAGAAAGGTAGAGATTCTTGACGAGGATAGCCTTCGATCCTTCCGGCACCTTCAACCGTATCGTGCCGGTGCTCAATACCATATCGGATTCTTTCGGAAATCCCGTTACGAAATCTCGGAAGAGAACCTGCTTGTTCTTAATCTCTTCTCCCATTTTTTTTTTCTTCTCTGTTCAGGAAATTCGAAGCTCGTTGAGTGAATTTTAATGTAATGCAAAAGCAAAATGCAGAAGAGTCGCTTCTTCCACCTCTCGCTGTAATTTTTCTATATTTGGAATGGTTCTGGATTTCTTTCTTTCTTATGCGCAATCCGGTACGTCCTAGCGCAAGTGATAAATTCACATTGTCACGTGGAGCGGCCCACCCTAATTTTTCAATATTTGGAATGGAAATCGATTTCTTTCTGAGCAATCCGGTACCTCCTAGCGCAAGTGTTGATCACTACCCACCACCTATTCCTCGAACTTCCTGTAAGCTGATTGAGTGGGGCGGACGCGATTGCGTGCATACTGATATGTGGAGGGGCCCAACCTGATGTATTTGTTTATCCACACCGTCCATCGCTGTTTGAAGATCATTTTAAAGCGTGAGACTAAGAATGATGTGGATCCAACAAATAGAAAGCTTGGATTGCATTAAATGCAGGAGCTGTTTTGGTGTGGTTCACTTGAGCGTTGGATCTTACTCATTCTTTGTCTATGTCTTAAAATGATCTTAGAAGAGGGATGGACAGCTTAGACATATACATAACGGTGGGCTCTTCCACAGATTAGTATGAACGCTGTTAAGGAAGGAGGTAATGACGCGGAGTAGCTAGTGGTGGCCAAAAGTAGATTTCATTGTCTGATTTGTGGGTACTTGTTTGCTAAAGTAGGACCAACAATTGCCTAATGATCCGAAAGACGGACAATGAAATATGCATACTTTTTTGTCATGATTCATCTAAACTGGACCCATCTGAACTGTTTGCTTATCATTCATCACGATTCATCCAAGCAAAAATTTACAATTTGCAGCAAAAGCGGATCCAGGCTCATCCCTATGGCCCGTTTGGATCCTAAGCTGCTTAAGATAAGTTACTTACGCCACAAGTAGCTTTTCTTAAAAAGTAGTTAATGGGCCACTGCCCCCCTCGCTCATGGGCTCTGGGTGTTGGTGGATAGGGGCTTCCGAGCACTGCCCTTCATGGGCTCTCGGGCATTGCCCCTCGCTCACAGGCTTGTGCATGGGTGCCACCACATACTGGCTTGGTCGGGCCAGCTTTTGTACAACTTGTTGGGCCTATTCCACCTTAAAATGGCTAGTCATTATTGAAGGGCCTCTTCCCAATATATAGCCTAGCAATCTCCTCAACCTCTAGCCGATGTGGGACAAACCCAGCAGTAGCTTTTCTTAGTTTCTACTTATTAAGAAAATAAGTATGTTTGGTAAACAACATCTTATCAGCTTTTCCTCTTTTTCGCCTCTCTTATTCCTCTCTTCATCAGCTAATGAAAAGTAGAAAAGTTTAAAATATTAACTGAAGTAATTATGTACTTTTAAGTGAAAAAGTTACTTATTACTAATCATAAACCAAACTTACTATCTGAAATGAGTTATCTACTGCTATAAGTAG